>CM034151.1:233547081-234043522 GCA_019776745.2 Taxus chinensis | reverse complement strand
TGTAGGATGCTTGTGAACAAAAAATCTCCCGAGGCGCTGGAAACCGGTTTTCACCCAAGGACTTGTCCAAAGTGCCACAATTGCATGGTTTTCACTAGTGGATGACCTATTTTCTCTTTTTCTTTTTTTGATTTTTTAATTTTTTTTTAAATTTTTTGATTTTTTTGATTTTTTTGATTTTTCCAACCTCTCTACGCCATGTTTAAGCATAAAACCACTTAATATGCATGGTGTTCATGGGCTCCCAAAGCACATCACCATTGGGGTGATCCAGTTTGTATACCCATGTTCCATACTTGGTGACTATAACATAGGGTCCTAGCCAATGTGGTTCAAACTTCCCTTTCTTTTCTTACTCTACTCCGGTGTTGAACTGGTTCTCCTTCATGACTAAATCACCAACCTCAAACTGACGAGGCATGATTCTTTATTGTAGTTTTCGGAGACTCTGTGTTCATACAATTTCAGGTGATTAAGAGCGTGAATGTGCTCATCCAGGAGTTCTAACTCAGTTAGTCTTGCCACTCGATAATTCTCATCCTTATCTAGATAGTCCCGAATGAGAAATTTCTCTAAGATGAAAGTTCGATCTCTAAAGGGATGATAGATTCTATCCCGAATACTAGGGAATATGGTGTTGCACCCGTAGGAGTGTGAATGGATGTTCAGTAAGCCCAGAGGGATGGATGGATTTGTAGGTGCCAGTTTCGACATGTTTTGCTGACCATCTTCTCCATTATCCTATCAGATGTTTGGTTGTTGCCGTCAGCTTTGTCCCACTATTACCCTGAGGTAATATTGCATGGACCAATCTTTAACCGACTTGGAATCGTTGGCAAGACATTTCATAGTTTTGTTCTCAAATGAATTCCCATTATTCTTATAATGGCTGCATGAATACCATATCAACAAATAATGTGATTCATGATAATTTTAGAATCTGGGCTCCGGACTGAACATAGGTTAAAGAGAACTCACACCCATTTTTAAAGTACTCTGTAGCTGTGATGATATGTGTATGACATAAATGCAGGTAGGAGTAACGTTTTTCCTATTTAATCAATCCCGCAATTTGGAAGAATGGCCATGGGTAGTGATAGGTTGCAATGGTTGCGACGGAGCATGAATGAAATTTTCTATCTTTTGGTAAAGTACAACATTTTCAATCATAATTGCAACAATCCAAGTTTCCATGGTAGGAAAATAGTAACCTACTCTCAACAATTTCTTAGCCAAGACCATTCCGTTTGTATGTGCTTCACATACCCCTTCGTGCACTTCTTTAATTGCTTGGATTGACTCCGTCACATCCAAACAATGTAATAGATTCCCATCGTAGCCATGACGATAAAGTGTACCTCCTAAAAGGGTGTAATGGGCTATCTGGTGAATCAGGATTTGATTTTTAGAATGGGAGATATTGGGTGGGAATGTGTTGTCCTTAAGATAGGTAAAAATGGGTTTGTACCACGGGGAATTGGGACCAACAACCTCACAAGCCAAGCAAGATTCTGGCATGTCATATATAGGATGGCATATATTTTCTACAAAGAATGGCATATCATTATTCCTCGGTGGAATACGAAGCATAAAACCCACCATTGCCATGGCATCTGTCGATCTGTTCTACACTCTTGGGATTTGTTCAAAGGTAATGTGCACAAAGTACTCCTTTAGAGTTTCCACTAACTTTTTGTAAGGTATGAGCTTGTCATCCTTAACATTATATTCATCATTAACCTATTTGATGATTAATTGTGAATCACCTACAACCTTAACATGATGAACATTCCACTTGATGGCTAGCTTCATCCCTGTAATGAGTGCCTCATATTCTGTAATGTTGTTTGTGCAAGGGAAGCCCGGGTAAAAAGTTTGCGGTATAGGATCGTTCGAAGGAGTAATAAGGACCACTCCTGCACTTGAACCATGAAACATAAAGGATCCATCAAAATGTATTTGCCACATGATAGATTCTTCAATGTAGAGTAAGAAGGCATCTGGTAGATCCAGATTTAAAGGTTCCATGCTTTGCAAAGGTGCTTCTGCTAGCTGGTCCGCAAGTACTTGTCCTTTAATCGATTTTTGATGGACAAATTCTATGTCAAACTCACTAAGGAGAATGATCCAATTAGCCATTCTACCCGTGAGAGTGGGTTTGGAAAATAAATACTTGAGTGGATCAACCTTGGATATGAGTTTGGTCTTAGTATTTAACAAGTAATGGTGAAGTTTTTGAAAAGTAAAAACAGCAGCCAAACAATCCTTTTCAATCTGAGGATAATTGAGCTCATAGGCAATGAGGATGCGACTCAGATAGTACACCGCTTACTCCTTATGGCCAATGTCATATTGGGTGAGTAGCGCACCAATAGCAAATTATGTAGTGGAAATATAGAGCAAGAGTGGCTCCCCAGGAGTGGGAGGCATAAGGACAGGTGGATTAGCCAAGTACTATTTAAGCAAAGAAAAAGCTTGCTATTTCTCAGGTCCCCAGATCAAAGTGACGTCCTTTTTAAGCAAATGGGTGAATGAGTGACATTTATCTGCAAGATGGGAGATGAAGTGGGGAATGGCTTGAATTTCCCTTGTAGGCTGCGCAATTGCTTGATATTCTCAGGTGGAGGCATTTTAGTGATAACAAACACTTTAGCAGGGTCTACCTCAATACCTCATCTTGACATAATGAAACCCAATAGTTTCCCTCATAGCACACTGAAGACACACTTCTTTGGATTTAGCTTGACTTTGTATTCACATAGGCATTCAAAGATACACCACAAAATGACAAGATGATCCTCTCTTGTTTTAGACTTTCCCAGGATGTCATCCATGTAGTCTTCCATGATATCATGAATCATATCATGAAAATTTACTATCATGGCCCTCTGATAGGTAGCTCCTACATTTTAAAGGCCAAATGGCATTACTTGATAGCATAAGGTGCCCCAAGGAGTTGTAAAAGTTTTTTTGTGTTGGTCCTCTTCAGCTATCTTGATTTGATTATATCCCGAAAAGCCATCCATGAGTGATAGCATCTCATACCCTACTGTTGAGTCAACAATCATGTCAATGTTGGGTAGCAGAATATCATCTTTAGGGAAAGCTTTATTGATGTCCCTAAAATCTGTGTAGATTCGAATACTGATAGGTTTTTTTTTGACAAGAAAATTTTTCAATATCCATTCAGAATAATCAATTGGCCTGATGAATCCCATTGTAAGAAATCTTTCTAACTCTTCTTTAACCAACAGTGCCACTCTTGGGTGCATCTTTCAGAGATTCTATTTGATAGGCTTAGCATCTACATGCATGACCAGATTGTGCATGACCAAAGTCAGATCTAAGCCGAGTATGTCTTTGTAAGACCATGCGAACACATCAATGAACTCTTGCAACAACATAGTGAATGTCTTTTGTTCTCTAGCCAAGAGTGATGCTCCAAATTTTACTATCTAGGGATCTTCTTCGGTACCAATATTGACATCGATGGTTTCTTCAACTAGCAATTTTGATAAGTCCTCCATACGCGTAGGATCATGAGGTAGATTGAGATCTTCATCCAAGGATGTCTCCACGAGATTTTCATCCTTGGCATGGTCACTTTGTTTGTACTTTTGTTTTCTTATTTGTTTGTCAGCCAGTGCCTCAAAGATGTTTTCATTGTGCGACTTGGACTTCGATTTTTGTCGAGGCTTTTCTTTAGAACTTTTTCCCTCACTTTTTTTAAGTTTTGTTGACCACGAAGTTCAGCCTCCTCGCCAAAGTAGGCGTAGGTATTTAAGTTGATAAAGAAACCTTTCTTGTGATCTCCAATACGAATTGTATCCCTTATGCCCATGAACTTTGCAATAGCTTCTTCATTCTTGAATAAATCTAGTGCCATATGACGTTGTTGGTCCCATTCAACAAGGGAAGGGTATAAAAGGTCAAGGGCTGGTTCTGTGGGGGTTAAGGTTAGGACAACGTTGTTCATGAAAAGGTTTGTGGAGGCCAGATCCTCATATTGGCTACAATGGGAATCTGTATCACTATCTAGATAGTCAGAGCTATCCTCACGCTTAGAACAAGTAGCATCTTGATCATTGGGGTGTGCTCCATAAGGGAGAATCCCAATGCCATATCTTTTTATTTTAAAATGTGGAAGAGGGACTGGTTCTCTTTGTCCTTTTTCATTCCTCCCACATCCTAAGCCTTTGTAGCCATGGAGAACATCATTTTGGTAGATTTTTCATATTCTGGGGTTTGATAATATGATGGCTGAGTATCCTCAGGGACCCAAGTTGTAGGTGGATCAAGAAATTTCTCCTCAGCTAACAAGCCTCCAGGTAGGAATGACCCAATAGTGTGTTCCTCTCTAGGTCTTCTGAAGCGGTAGTTGGGTCGACCTCTAGTCTTGGGTGACAATGAGAGGTCTAAAACCAAGAATTCTTGTTGTACATTATACTCCCCACAACCATATTCAAGGATTTTCATCTCCCATGAATCAAATGGAGATGTTGAAGTAGACGCCCCATGAGCGTAAGAACTAAGAGAATCTGAATCCACATGGGATTCTATGGCCTCCGACTGGAGAGGGAAAACTATATCTACGAAGGGACAAGCATATGTACCCTTTCATGCAAATATATTGAGAGATCTATAATGAGAAAAGGGCTCGAAATCTCCTTGTATTGTAACTGTATGTCCCTCATTCTTCAACTTAATGCATTGATGAAATGTTGATGGCACGGCCTGCGTGGCATGAATCCATGGTCGGCCTAGAAGCATGTTATATGGAAGTTCCAAGTCTAGGGCATGAAATTTTTTTTGATGGCAAGTGGGACCCACCTCCATGGGCAACGTGATGGTACCTGCTAATTCCCTTTCTGCGTTGTCATATGCGGTGATAGTGATAATATGGGACTCAATATCTTCCTCCGTATGTCCTTACTATTTGACCAACTTGAGCGTGCAAAAGTTAAACCCAAATCCGTTATCCATAAGCACCCGTTTGATCTTCCAATGGGTGACCACTACCTCAATGTACAAGGGAAGATTATGTGTTGGATTCTTAGTAGGGATCTCCCTATGGTTGAAAGTGAGATGTGTACTTGGTGCGATGTTGGCCACTGCGGCTTGAAGGTGTGCAGGATCAACTTCTAAAAGCACTCCCAACCCCTAAAGAGTTTGGTACATAATGTCTTTATGCACATTGGATATCTTGAGAATATCTAAGATCGAAATCTTAGCAGATGTATTTTCAAGTTGTTCTAAAAGGTTATATTTACCGGTTTGTGGGGTCGATGGAGAAGGTTCTGGGATCACGAGGTGGGCACGCCTTGTTACCACAACACAGTCCTTTCCCTTGATCCAGATGGTATTGACACAATTAGTAGGAGAGCGAATACATCCAATAAGTGAATCATAATGATTGTTGTCTCTTTTGGTGTACAAGTAATTCATGGCTTTATAAGTTTGGGATGACTCTTCCCGATCCGACTTTGAATTTTCTAACTTATCATGCTTGGGGAATGGTTCTTTATATATCCTCATTTTCTCGTTAGGTGTTTGTGTTTTTCCTAGGTTATCCACCTCTATCTCGGGCCATTGTCAATGAGGTCCTGAACATATTGGCAAAGACGCATACATTTGTCTATCTTATGTCCTTTGATGCGATGCATTTTGTAATATTCATGCTCTTTGTACCATGAAAGTTTTGGAGCATTGTTGTCAAATGGTTGCGTTGTAGGATAGGTCATCATGTGGGCCGCATCCAATTGTTTTAGAATGACTGACAATGGTTCATTAAGAGAGGTGAATGTTCTTCACTTTGGTGGTGGTTGAATTAAGCCCTTGGTCAGTTTAAAAGGTTGACCAGTTTTGACCATTTGAACATGTTTAGAATCAGTGATTCCGTCTCCCACCACGTTTTTGTTTTTGTTAAAGATCTTCATCTTGTCCGTGGGTTTGAAATTTTGGTTGTCTCTAGATTGGGTTTTTAGGGTGCCTTTGGAAATAAGATATTTTTCTATCTAAATCCCTTTCTTGATAACCTCTTCAAAAGTGCGAACATAATGCATTTGGAGGTGGAAAGCTATATCCAGGTTGAGATTGGGAACGAAAATACTAACCAGCTGTTTTTCAGGGAAAGCACAAGGGAAGCGACTAGCTATCCCTCTCCACTGTTGGAGGAAGCTGGTGAAAGTATCATTAGGGTGCTATTTGGTGCCACATAAGTCTGGCATGGTGACATCACTCTCTATCTTATACGAGAAGTAACGCACGAGTCTTTCTACCAATTATGGCCAGGTGAAAATGGATCCTCGTGGTAAGTGTGTAAACCACTCCAAGGCTTGACCTCTGAGACTCTTGGGAAAAAGTATGATGAGGTAATTGTCACTATAAGACACCTCTTGACATGCCATGTAGAAATCCTTAACATGATCCCATGGATCTCCTTTCCCTTTATATTTGTCGAACTTTGGCATATCAAATTTCTTTGGAAAGGGTTAAAGGGTCATTGTCTTGTCAAAAGGATAGAGGCATAATTCTTTGTATTGATATTTCCTAATGCTCCCTATATTGCTCTCTTGTAATCTTACGAGTGTCACTTTCATAGATTGCACTTCTTGTGTGAGCAATTGTTCTATAGTGGGAGAAGCAGGGATGTAAACATGATGATACCATGTGTCTTCTTCTCCTTGGTTTTCTTGATGGATTTCATTGATCTTAACCTTAGGTCTCGAATTTTGAACATTCTTGTTTGCGTCCTTCTGTATATGGGAAGTATGCAAAGCTAGTTGTTGGCTTAGGTTACTGATTTGTTATTGGATTGTGGCTTCTTCTTCTAAAGGTTCTTCCTCCTCCTATTGTGGAGGTTCTTCACCCATCTCATGTTCTATCTTGTTTCTTTGTGGTAATTTGATAAAGGGTATTCTATGCCTTACCACTTTATCATTTCCTGCATACGAAGTGGAAGCATGTCTATGTGTTAAAATATCTTCCATATTGATAAGGGGACGCTCTTCCTCAGTATCATCATTTGCAAGTAGTATTATTTCATTCTCGGTGGGAAATTTGGCCCCTAGCTCTATGACCCATGCCAACACTCTATCCTTGTTTCTGAGAAGAAACTTGTTTAGTAAAGTGGGGTCAAAATCGAGTTCTGCGTGTGGAGATTCTAATTCATTTCCACTATGATTGACCATCTCTTCTATTTATTTTTCTGTAGAAAATAGTGGTCCTAGATCATGTCCAATGAAGGGGTTTGACCCTTGTTTGTTAGAGGTTTCCCAATCTTGCGCTTGTTATTCCTTGTATGTTTGTTTCTTTAATCCTAGACGTGTTTTAGGAGCCATGTTTTCATGATAATTTCACTAGGGTAGGTTGTAAATATGTTCAAAGCTTAGTGACCACCCCTAAGTGAGATGCAAGATGTATTTGTTAAGAGTATGAATAAGTCAACAATGTGAGAATACCAATGTGATAGAGTGATAAATCTCCATTGATACAAGTGTTTGGTACCGAAACCTGTTTAAATGAAGTACCTCCTAGACTATGTTTCAAAAAGGTAGTTTCACGTCGCAAGATGATTAACAAGATGTTTTCACTTATGCCAAGTTCAAGGGAATGAACAAAACATAAGTAAATACAAGAAGTCAATGCGACCTCCCAATCAAGATATATGATGAGTGAGCTCAAACTTGATTAAGACCTATATCTCAAAAAGTGCCAATTATAATTCACGAATGACACAATGATATCACCAAGATATATTTAACCCACTTTGTGAGAAAGTGAAGTATTGATATCAAGGTGTTATTGATATAACACACACAAATGGTAACACTTAACACTCTTTAAAATCAAGGTAATAATGGAATCGAACTAAAAAGCTCAAAGTATATCTAGGAATACTTAAAAAATGTGTGCAGCGTAACCTTACAATATAGATATTTATGTCGAGTTTATAAGAAACAAGACGTAAATATCGAAATTGTAGTGATACGATACAAACAAGCTAACTCTTCTAAGGAAGTCCACGGTGATGAACCACACATAACTACAATGACGATTTTGACATGGGTATCAAGATCACAATGGCTACCAATGACGTGAATACACCTCCACACACTTTAGACATTTAACTTACCCATCCATAAACATGGATGGGCGCAAACGGACATAAAAGTGATAGAAACAGTCGATTGGTAACACAAAGGTAGTCACCTTTCTTATGATCAACAAAGTGTCAAATGAATGTGAAGGAAGCAAATCAAAAAAAGATGAAAAATGTTGGCTTCACTTCGGTAGAGTTTTTCCTCGCCCTAAGGCAAGTAAAAACTAGGCGAAAGTAACGCGTCACACGTTTCACAATGAAAATATGGTTCACAACTCAAAATTGTTTTAGAATGGTCAAAGTGGGCTCCTGGCTAAAGTATATCTTCCTAGGTGGTTCTCTCATCCTAGGTGCTACAAAGATTATCCACGAGCGGGATGATTTACCTAAAAATTTGCAATGACTGGTTTGGGAGTATCTCGACTTTGCCCCCTTCAAGCACAGTGGGAAATAAATGTGTCCAATTGTGTACTTAAAAGGGTCACGTAGGGACAACTTGTAGCTCTATCTCACAAAGGTTTTACTAGTCAGATAGGTAGTGCGGAGCACTTCCCATTTCATCCACAAGGTTCCCTCTTGCGTGAACTACTTTGGGGTTCTTGGAACCACCCCCATTGTTGTAGCTTAAGGCGTTATGCCAAAGGGGTTATGTTCCAGTTGAGCGGAGAGGGATGTACCCTTTTCCGAAACCTGCAATACAATGTTTTGAATGTGTTGTTATTTTTATCTTTTTAATTAGATGTGGTTTGCTCAAACACCATTTGGCAACCTGTATAACAACTATATTAGTAATTTTCTGACTTTTGTTTCGATTCCTCCGTTCTTTGACAAGCGATGGCGTTTTGGTCCTATATGACGATTTTTAGTAGTTTTCCATGAAAAGAGAAGACATCATTTTTGATTCTCCAGATCATCCAAGGATACAAGAGAAGAATATACGTGAATGTCTTCAAAAATCCAAAAAGATATCAAATGGAAAAACACTTTAATTCAATTATGCCAAATTAACCAATTCCAACTTAAATACTCGTAACAACCTCAAAGCATAAAAAGGACTTAAGAATCATTTTTGATTCCCAAGATCAACCCAAGGGATGCGAGGGAAGAGCATACGCGATCCCTATTCCTTTAAGTAAACAATGCAAAATATTACCTAATCAAATACAAACATGTAAAAACAAATTGCAAAGATAAATATATGATTAGATAAACCTACAAGAATGTTAACACATCAACACCTTAATTTCAAAAATGCAAAAGGAAACTTGAGCCCCTTTTTTAGTGCTTGCATGCGGGTTAAGGCGTATGCGCCACTAAACATTGTTTTCGGCTCACAGTGCACCTGCGCCACACGAGAGGTGTGTACGCCACAAAAACATTATATGCACCACTAAAATAGTGCCTACACCACTCTATGGAATTTTTGGATTTATTAAGTGCCTGCACCACCAGAGAGGTGTGTGCACCACAAAAACAACGTATGTGCTACTTTGAGAAAAATAGACAGAACAACCACATTACAAGAAAAATGTGTCTACGTCACTAAAACAACATGTGCGCTCTGGTTAGGGCATGTGTGCCGATCTAACAGGTTTTAGAATTTAGTGAAGGTACAGTACAAAATGACGTCTGTGCTCGGGTTAATGTACCTATGCGCTGGTTAGAGTATGTGTGCCAGGGTTAGCGTGTATGCATCGGGGTCAGAAAATAGAGTAATAGGTTTTACTAGTGTGCCTGCGCCACCAGAGAAATGTGTGCGCCCTGAAAACTGTGCTTGTGCCATGAAAATTGCACATGTGCCCCTAAAAATGTGCCTGCGCTAGACTTGCAACCAAAATACGAAAAAAAACACAAGAAAAATCACAATATCTAAAATTTTGACAAGTTAGCTTAAGAATGGAAACAACCCATTAAAATTATGGCTATGAACATGAGGTTACACATATCAAATGAGAAAAAATTCCAAGAAAATGGACATTAATTACTACATGTGCATATCAAACATTAGCGAAAACAATGAAACTCAAACTAAAATGCCATGGGACTAAGTGTCCCACCGGGCGAGCCAACTGTGTACAAGTATTTCTACAATTTAGCTAAATTTAAAGAAAGAAACTACCACCTAGAAATAGCTTCCTAACCTAACTAGAAATGAGAAATGTGCACCATCATGATGAATAAATAAGCAAGTCCTACCCTCAACATTATAACTTTGAAATGATCCAAACATAATGTAAATTAATGAACTCTATTCTTCTTAATTGCCTAATTTAACATTAAAATGAACCTAAGTAGTTCAATGGCAATCAAATTATATTTTTTTGCTTTGATCCTTTAATGGATGCTTGGGTGTGAGGCTTAGCTCTTCAAGAATGGAGGATGGAGATCTCAAGAATGACAAAAGGCTATTAGTATGAAACTATGTGCTTTCTTTTGTCTCTTGATAGATTTAGGTGTAAGTGTAGAAGTAGAGGGAGGGTTGTTTATATAGCCCAAAGGATAAATAATTCAACACATCCTCATGAATGTTGGACTAATGGAGATGTAGAGTTAGTTATGGATAAGGTGGGTCTAGATGGGGTTGAGTTAACTTTAGGATGGTTTAGTTTGTCCTTAAGTGGCTCATGTGGATAAAGGGAGTATATTAATTAATCAAGATGATTAATTAATACATGTGTAAGCTTTTATAAGCTTTTAGATGGATTTTAGTGTGATTTGGACCATTAGGAGGGAATTAAACCAATTAAATAGTGATTTATTGATTTAATGAGAAGGGAGGCTAATTAATTAATTAGACTAGATAGAAGGTGTTGATTAATGAAGGGTCGTTAATTAGGGTAGGTGTTGGATAGGTGACTTAATTAATTAGTGTAATGTAATCAATTAACGACAATGGAAGAGAAGATGAGCGCTATTGACAATATGTTGTCAATTTGCGAGAAAGGAGATAATTAGCGCAATTTAAGTATTTAAATTGCTCGGGCATAATTATAGGTGTCTACATTATGTAATGGGGTATTCAAGAGGAGGCCTTACAAAACCAAGGGTTGGTAGTTTGTTTATAACCCCAAATGTCTTCGACCAAACAAGCCATAAATAAAAAAGGATTAGTACAGTCTTAGTTTACTTAATATCCTGCAACCACAAATATTAAACAATATTATTATTATTTTGATCAAATGGAAAAACTGGCAGAGTTTCCCATTTTTCTTGTGATTTTCCTGTAAAAAACATAATGTTAGATTCGAGAAAAGGCTGTTAAGAACCAAAATGTGTTAGCTATTGATGAGAACAAAAGTAAAAATAGTTAAAAGTATATATGTACTAGTATAGTATAAACGTGTTGTTTTAGGTAACAGAAGCATTGTTGTATGAAAAATGCACTGAAATATAGTATGACATGTCAATCCTAAAAAATAGATGTGAGTAAGCACAAATACATTATTTCAAGAGTCAAGCATGATAAAGTACGAATAAACATGTCGATACTCAAATGAACATGCTAAAACCTGCACAAATAGAATATCAGTATAAACGTGTTGAAACCTACCTAAATAGAATGTCAGTATAAACACACTAAAATACCGAAGAATTGAATTAAAATTCTGATAAACACATTGGTATTGTTCCAGAAGTGCTGAACCTGCACATACAAAGTATCAATATTTAAATGCAATGATAGGTTGATAAATGTGCTAAAAATTATTCAAATGTGCCACGGGTTTACCAAACGTGCTGAAAGGTACCACTGTAACCACAAAGGTTAGTACTTCCTACAAACGTGATTTTTCAAGGTATACATGCTACTTCAGGTAATGAATGTACTGTTTCAGGAAAAAAGTGCTGAAATGGCACACAGTCATGAAAAATTCAAAACTTTGAGTTTAAATCTCATTGGAAAATTATAAAATTTTGACAGTTCATTTTTAGTGCTAAATGCTACATATTTCAATCAAAATTTAGGGGGTAATCCCCATGGTGGGTGCTAAAATATAGAAGAATAATTATGTTAGCATGCACACATGAAATGATTATGAAACCAAATCAATTCTACACCCAACACAATCATCTAATTGCCTTAGATTGAGCAAGGTGGAAAGAGGGAAAAAGAAATATACTTGTACTTACCTAAACTTATAATTCACCTCCTTTGATGTACTTGATTTTCTCCTTTCATTTATTTATTGAATGGTTGTAAGGATGCTTTAGATCTTGGAAATTTTTTAGAAGCAACTCCCCTTGATCAAATGATGAATTAAGCTTGATAGAATGCTACGAATAATTCTTGGCTTGCTTGAGAATTTGGCAGCATAAACTTACAATTGTTCTAAGGTTCTTGCCATGGAGGGTGCCGCCTCTACTTAAATAACTGGAGGAGGTAGAAATCAATGAATAATATAAGATCTTGCCATGGTGGATTAGATCAATGGTTGAAATTAGACGAGAGAGGATAATTTTATAGATGTAGAAAATTATAGATTTCAAGAGACCTCCCCATGGAATACTGTATTTTTTATTTGAATGTTTTGCTTCATATTTTTGGAGACACTTGGGCAGCACCTCCCCTTGATTGCCTTTTATTTCTTGATGAAGGATGAAGGATTGGCTATAGATGAATATTTTAATGGAGTGATTGAAGATGAAAATGGACGATTGATTAATAAAATTAGCAGAAATTTGTTATGAATTTCCATGTTGGCTCTCATGTTGGAGGAGAGCTTGATTTATAGCTTATGGGTGGAGGATTGGAGGGTCAAGAATGATCCAAATTGAATGAGGATCAATAGCGGAGGATGCATGAGAGGATTGGAGAGATATAGAATTAGATTATTATATAATTTAGAAGAATATTCAAAGGAGGGTGAGAGATTTATTTGAATATTTAATTAGAGGGATGTTTAGAGAGGCTTCTAGAAATATAAGCCTCTAGATTTAGAGGTGTGAGAATGTGATTAGGATTAGGATTAGATTTGATTAAATAAACATAATTAGGGATGTGATTTGATGGAAAGGATAGGTGTAGGGATGTGTAGGGTAGGTAGTTGGTGAGATGTAGGAATATTAAACTCCTAAAAAATGTTAACGAAGGATTAAAATAAGATGATATGATATAATAATGGATTAATGAGATTAGTGATAAAATGGTATGGAAGATTAATTAAAGGATTAATGATAAATGATAAATTTTGTTAAAATGATAGAGGAATTAATGAGATATTAATGTGATAAAATGGATTAAATAATAATAATTAATCTTGCGATTAATTATAATATGGATGATGTTGGGATGTTTATGAGGTGGGTCAATTGTGATTAAGCATGTCGACATTTTAGATGTCTACAATTTTAATTGGATTTAATTTTGTTTCCTCTAACCTTAATCAAACTAAAAGCATCTTATTAAAATAATAATCATGATCCATATTTAAAATTATTTATCAGTCTTCTAAACATTTTCATACATGTATGTAAAAAAGCAGTAATTCTATTGAAGTTTCCCCTAAAATATCTAGAAGATGATTCATGGAGAATAAGGTGATTGGATGAGGATGCGGATATATCATCCACAAACTTATAGATATACACACTTAGTGAACAAGAGTCTTGGATATTTTCTCATATTTTTGGTAAGAGATAATTCATGAACATGGGACATAGTGTTAATGAAATTGGAGTTTGTATATAACAACTTAGTTAATCAAAGCACATGGAGAACTCCATTCCAAATTATGTATGGGTGTAACTTACAAAGGAAAGAAATGTAGCTTGTGAATGAATGAATAAAGCCCCAATATTGATTGTTTTTCCTCAACCTTGGATCTATGATGCCTCAATCCGTAAATAACACAAATGAATGAATGAAATGACAAAGAAAAGATGGTGCAAGAATCAATTATTTTTCCACGTTACATGTGTTGTGGCAGCTGATGTTAGATCGAATGTGGCCAATAAGATCCATACTAAAGATGGTGTAGTCCCATGTTATGTAAGGATCCCTTACCAAATGCACTCAACTCCTTTTCCTACAATTCCATCAGAGGCACAATCTATGCTAAAATGCCACATTTTTATAGGTATAATGATTACCCCAACGGCATTGTCTATATAAATAAAGGATAATGCTAGTTAGCCTGTACGTGAGAACCCTTTGGTGTCTTATGTAGAGAGGCAGGCTGATTGGTTGCATCGTAGAGTCTCCTTTGCCACCACTTGTAGATAAGAAAAATTGCATATGTTTGAATCTCAAACTCTGTATATGTTAGATATAAAAAATTTACATTTATGGTTCCTTCTATCATCTATTTCTTGCACATTTTTTATTAGGGTTTCTCTTAAGCGAGTAGGGTTTCCATCATCAATGGTTCTAATGATGCCATCTATCAACATCCGGTGAAAAAAAATCAAAACCATCCATTTCCCTGATGTGTGTTAGACACAGCCACAAAGACTCCCATTTGGAAACACTTATTGATGTAATTAGAAAAAAGCTTTATTTATATATATTTTAATTATAAAAATACACCAAATTGATAATGTGGCACAAAATTTAACACAATAGCTATCTAGTGGATGAATTTTTTGATGTAATGATGAATGGAAAATTTTAGAAGTGAAACAATGTCATACATGTTGTTGTTTTTAGTAAACTAATCACATTAGAAATTTCCTTATCAATTGTTAAGTATGTTAGTTAACGTAAGACAAATATCCTACTTGTAAAATTAAATCCAAAGGAGCCCTATCATTGGTTTGATGATAAAAATAATTAAATTATTTAGAGCTTCACCATTATGTTATATTGAAATATTAAAACACTGTTAAAAAATAGTGAAAATACCTATTATATCTTTCATCGTTAGATGATCCCGCGAGGAATTTCAAGATGGACAAGAAGAATAATCAATGGGGTCAAACCATATAAGTGTGTCCCACTTGGTGGCCAAAAAATTATGGATGCCCAGTACCTTGGTATCTAGAACCTCATAAAACATACATGTTTGGTCATTTTATATGTGTTTGGTCATGTTTTGATTGTCGGACATATTTTGTTGAAGGTACAAAAACTACAAAAAAGTGGCACACAGATATGTGCTTTGACCCAATAGTAATTTTATTGTGCTTAGATCACATAAGGATACTATTGATATTAATATTACCAACGGCTACACGAATCTAAACCCTTCATCTTCCTTAACAATTCTGTAGGCTTTCAAAGTGAGGCAAAATTATTTTGCATCGAGGGATAAATGGAAGGTGTGAAACAAGGCAGAAAAGTGTAAGTGAAAGGTCATTGATATGAATAGTTGTAGAGTAGTCACCATATCTCAAGAATGTGCCTACGAGCCACTAAAATTACAAAAGCTACATGCACATAATCCACGTGAGACATGGATTAGAATAATGGTGCTAAAGATTACTACATATAAAGTGCCACATGGATCACTGCGATAAGGTTATACATCAATGACAAAATACATTAACGCAATTTATGTCTTTGACACTTTTAAGAAATTATCCACCTTTTTCAAATTTAGAACACACATATCGGTGTAATAATAGTGTCTGATATTTAAATAAATTTTATTTGTATTATTTATAAATATTAATACTATCTCATTAAATATGTTACATTAGTATATGATAGTTTAATATTTTTTGTTTGGGCATTTTAATATCATGTATTTTTTTTCATTGTGACATCAAATTCTTTGATGATAACATATGTTAAAATAAAAGCTATCTCTATAATCATTTCCATGTTATCCCAGGATGGATACATAAATTTGATTTAAAAATATCTTATACCATGGTGATTTTGTGCCACATTAGTCTGATTTGTTGAAGGATGGCTAAAAGCATCAATTATAGGTAGAATGAAAAGATAAAGTAATAAATATAATATTACCTTATCCTCCCACTCTCCATTTTCATGACACTTGACCTTTCAATCCACCATGGAACCAGACATGAGATTCAATGTAATGGGGAAACAAGGGAAGTCAAATTCAACAAAGAGACTACATTTTGAATGAAAAAAGACAAACATAACTCAGGGAAGGAAGAGAAGGGGAGGGCATATAAGTAAATGAAGTGAATCAAGAAGGAAACATCATGTAAGGTCAAGAAGGAAACATCATGGAAGGTCAAGGGTTATTTGATAGAGAAACTGGCCCGTGTTAATGATTTTAAGAGTGATTACACCTATAAATTCAATGGTGATGTGGAGGAAAAAAACTCATTTATTTCCGTGGCTATTGGCATCAAGAAAAAGGGAGCTTGGGTTGAGGAGCCAAAATCTATACCCCAACTTGTGAGCTTGTAACGCCCACATTTTACACCCATAAATACAACAATAAAAAAAACCAGAATAATTTTTTTTTGACTTACATTACTCACTACACAACACTACAAGGACTCCAAGAAGAGAAACTCAACAACACATAAGACACTTACATAAGTCATCGAATCACATAGAGACATGAAAACACCATATACATGTCAATGCCACACTTTCCCCAATGAATGAATGTTAGAAATAACCTAACCACAAGAAAGGAACTCAAGGATTGACAATCCCACAACACATCATTACCATGATTACATCTTAGTTACAATTAACATTCCAAGAACATTATTATGTAAGGATAATTATATTATTTTTCCTCCTACAGATTCTTAAATTAATTTCACATTCAACTTATAGTTCAACCATTTAAGTTGACTCTTTATCTCTTATGACAATCTCCATAACTTACATAATTATTTGGCATATTTCAAACTCCATACAAATTTCTTAATTATCTCTCGTTTTGATGTTAATAACATGTCTTCTCAAATTTTTATTCAAAGCTTAAATTTTATCCTTGCTACACATAGTGAATTTAACGTGATGTCAGAGACAAGAAAATCCTAGGACTTAAGGGAGATTTAAATTCAAGATATACTGTTCCCACAAACATTATTTTGATCACGGTATCCTTATTTCCGTACCATAGTTAATATATTTCAAAAACTTGTTGAATCCATTCAACATTTCCACATCAAGAAATTTTATTTAGATTTATATATATCTTTTGTTTTCTCAAAGTTTGATCTCACCAAGACAATTCATATTCTTTGTAACACATGAAAATGTTTAATTGAGTTATAAGGATGCCAAGCGTGACATTATTCCTAACCTCGAATATCTCATTTTACTCTAATATTCTTGTACTCTTACAGTCACACTATGGTCTCATTATTAGCATTGTTTAATAAAAATTGAGTTACGAAAGTACTTGTGTAACATCTTGAAGAAGTACATGATTGGAAGCATAATAAACTACATAGGAACCAAAAGTGATCTGTGTTCGATGTAATGTCCCATGATTCTACATTTCACGATTCCGCATGTGAAATTTATTTTATTCTTAATTTCATAAAAGGCATAACAAGGGATTATGGGACAAAGTTTCCAGTTTCCTAGTTTCTTTAAAGTCAACATATTTCAAATCAATTTCGTTTGCAAGGAGTTATTTACCATTTTCTACCCACGAGTTAACCCATTAATTAGCCAAGGTTTAACTTAATTCTAATTGAACCTAAGGATCTACACTCCAACTATAAATGAGTTTAAGGTGAGAGTACATATTTATGCTAAACAACCTTTAAGAAAGACCAAGCTGTTATGCTATTAGTAACCAAGGTAGCACATTTATCTGCGAAGAACTAAGGAGATCATTAACAAGAGATTTTAAGTCATAGCAAAAATATTTCCCTAGCTCCATTTTTGTCATCTAAATCCAAAAATGAATTCATTCGATGACAAGAAAAATTCTAGATCTAACTTCGTAAGACTCGAGAGTCCACTAAGATACTAAGGTAGTAATAGCTCTACTTACTCCATATATGGTAAGGTTATTCCGCATAGTCGTTGCTTTGAACAAGGACTCTTAAGGTGACTTCCAGAGCAGTATTCACCACTTAACACAGTGGCAGACCTGAAGAGAAGACATTCCCCTTACCTCACGCATGGTTACCAAGCCTAAAAGGAAACCACATACTCCATATAAAGTTTAACCAGGTCATTCCTAAAAATGGGTTCACGACAAAGTTACTAAACATACCGAATATGACGGTAAACTAAAACTAGGGATTTTATTTACCTAAACTAAGAGGTTCCATCAGAGTGCAAAGTTTAAGTTCATTCTATACGGTTTCAATTTCATCTATCATAAGAAGGATCATGCAAGGAAGGTAGATATGCGCAAGTTTTAAACTAAGGTCGATTGTTTTATTTAAATTTATTTATTAAATTTTTAAGGCATGGAACACAACACCAATTATTTAATCAACAATTTCATAATGGAAGTGCACTACAAGGTATTAATTTCAATTTCATTTAACACATTTACCCAACTTTTACAATATAATATTGGAATCAAAAGACCCCCATGTTCAAATAGGCATTTCCCCTTAAACACTGGCATCTTACAATATATTACAAAAATCCATTAATAATCCTTTCAATACTTCACAAATGAAAATTATCCTCTACAATATAGCTTAACATAAATATCCAATCACCTTTTTACCATACATAAATTATGAATCAAAATTAAACCTATAATTAAATGCACATTTCCAAAGATATCCCTAAAACTATTATCTCATACATATTAGCAAATTTCAAATATAACTTTTTTGTAACATGGAACTACATTATACATATATACATTTTACAATGACCTATAAAAATTACAATAATAAACAATGAGTTACACAACGCCTTTTCGCCATCTTTCTTGCATCCTGTAAAACTATGTGAGCATGAAATCAACGAAAAATCGCTGACATGGTATCCATCATAATCTTATATAATTAACATTATTTAATTTCTCATTTACATAATAACATTAATAATTTACATTCAAAAGGAGAGGCTTAGAGACACATTTATTTCATTTCATTTCACTTCATTTCTTAACCAAGGAGAGAGAAAGAAATAGGGAAAAGAAAGAAACACTATTTTTCAAAAAGATCAATTTCACACAAGTCACACAGTAGAGTTTCAAACAATTATTTAAAAGTGTCAAAAAATTTCCACGTTGTTTTGGTAACCCGACTGGGGGGTCCTACAACTTCATTTTTACATTTTCCTGCTGGTTGTGAAAAATGCTCATTTTAGGCTCAAAGGCTAAGAAACCGCTCTCAATCATTGTCTTATGATGATAAAAAACACCATGGGTCAATTTTTAGGTGTCCTCCTATACACCAAGAATTCATAGAAATTGGCATAAATTCAGAACTGGCGAACGGTTTATGATTGGCGGCCATTTTTCCGAGGCCATCGGTCTGTAATTGGTCCATTTTGACCTAGTCAAAAACTGTAACTGAAGGACATACAAAATGACCTTGCCAAACTTTCTAGAAGACTGATTAATTCCCCAAACTGATGGTTCTAGGAAATTTTCTATTAGAACTACTAGAGGTTTGTGAAGGTGGATAAGACTTTGCGTTGTCTAGGATTAAAATGGCGAACCGATACGAAACATAACTTTTCAATTTTAGCAACTTCCTACAGCTACTGAAATGGTGTAACAAGGATCCTAGAAGAGTGCATCAAAAATATCACAGATGATCATTCGAGGTCAATTCAAGAATTTAAGTGACTCCTCATATAAGAAGGTACACAAAGGAAGCTTAACAACTCCTTTTTGGACGTACGAAGGTTATTTTGCAAGTCTCCGAAACTGTGATTTATCTACTTTAACAAGGGAATAGTCAACATATTTATAGGGAAGTCAACTTCAACTTGTCAATGAAAAGGGGTACTGTAGCAATTTAGTTTGGTTAGGAATTTTTTTAGACCATCTCAAAATGAGGGTTTGAGTTCAAGGTTTCCCCACTAAGGAATATTTGGATTGGGTAAGTTACGATATGACGTCTTATTGGTTTGAAAACACGATTATTTAAATAATCAGAGCTATGATAATTCCTACGGTTTAAAATTTTATCTTATTGAAAATGAAAAAATAAATGACAAGAATTATGAAAGATAAGGAGAGATGAACCATGCCTGGAGGAACGAAGCCAGTTCAAAAACCGTAGGATTCAGTTCAGCATATCACTTCGGCATTTCGTCAAACAGTTCGTGAGCATTGAGCTAACCAGCACAACAACACACATATCTTCCCGATCACTAGAAATTTTCCAATAGAATATGTTTCCCACTATGTTTTGATGATTTTATATGGCATGCTCAAGGCTCCATACTAAACATGAGCTCGGAGAATGATGGAAAATTTTTATGGAGCTTGGAAACACATTTTTCACTAATGTTTCCTTAGAAGTTTCTAAAGCCTTTTAATGCCTCCAAACACTCCTATGAATTTGTAGAGGTTAATAATATTTGTTATAGATTTACTTCTTTCCATACCAACCTATATGTGGATCCCATTTCCCTTTGAATTTATAAATTTCCTTACACATTTATTTAAATAAAAGGAATCTTTTGACTGATTGTGTTGTTTACATAGAAGGGTTTCATTTCTTCTGAAATCGGTTTAATCATCTATGTTGTAGATCATTATATGCTGCATGACATTTGCATTCATTCCTGCATACATGCCTAACTAAGCATTTGTAACTACAACATCTGACATATTCATCTTTGGATTATGATTTGACTTACTGTCCATAACTTGTTGTTAAAGCTCCACACACCGTCTCCTATTTTACATTGTTGTGCATCTAATCGAAACATTTTAACAAATATTTCACTTTGCCTTTTCTATTCTCCCATGTCTCTTGCAAATGACATCATTTGAGAGGATGACACAACTTCCATTTTCCTAATCACCCAGCAAAAAAAACCATGCCATCACCACAAGCCAACAACAATAAAAATAAGTAAACATTTTGTGCATACCCTATAAATTGAAACATTCCATGAGGCCACATCTCTTCACATATCAATTGAAATTGTTTCATAGGGAGGTGCATCAGATTGATTTTCCATAGAGTCTCTATTTCCTCTTGTCATGCCACTCTTGGTGGTTCACCCACTCCTTTCATAGGAGTAAAAATTTTGAGCCCCAACACACATATCTGGGTGAAAATAATAGGAAATGGTAAACTCACGAACAAGCTTGACTAGGCATACATCTGAGAAGCTTATGGAAGTATCTATTTAATGCATAAACAACATGAATGCCACATAGAGTTGAGGGAAATACCATGGGAGATTGCTTGAAACCGTAAAAACCATAGCCATAATAAAAAAAAGGATTCACAAAGCCAACAATGTGTGTGAAATTTTTGGAAATAGAGCTTCAATTCCATTAATAGAGACAACCATGGAATGTTTACAGGGTCTTCCTCTAAATCCACTTCTTAAAAAAAAGATTAAATTAAAATATGTATTATGCTTTGATGGATGTCCATACTCTTGCCTAGAGATTGTGTTTTGGCACAGGCTGAGAGTACCCAAACAAATGTAAACCAATAAGGTTGGAGACATATTTGTTGCATAGATGAAACAATGCGTCTGCCTCGTGAGGAAACCCATGCCTTCTAAACTATCATCATTGTAACTATCCAAATACTGCTAAGTTTTCAATGTCAACACGGTTTCAATGTGGTTATTTCCTCTGGGTCTCATTAAATTTTTTTCCTTATTATGCAAGGAAAAACTGACTGGTTAGGAAAATCCTTTGGGGTGGCCATGCCCTGTTAGGCCATTGGCACACACCACCGCCCACTCCTGCCATCATTAAAACTCCAACTACCTCCTCACCGCCAATTCCCATTATCCCATCTTTTTTTTAACATGCCACTATAGAACCAACAACATCGCCTGTAACGTCCATTGGTTCCTAAATAGTTTAAATGCCTTTAAATAAATAAAATATTAATTAAACGTGAAGTGGGATATGCTTATTCAAGCCATTGGAATTGCCATGACAACCCTTTAAAAATCTTCCTTCATTCATAAGATTTAAAAAAAAAATTGAAATTAAATGAATATCATAATCATATCTTACAAATTTACTAAATTATATTGTGATTCATATCGTATAAGCTTCCTTAATAAAACTTTCCATTGTTCCAATATTATATATTTTGTAAACAAACAAAACTAATCGTTCCCTTTTTAATTGAATGTAGTAAAAGTGATGTGTACAAGCTTCCTTAATAAAGCTTTCAAATATACACGTTGTAAACAAAGAAAGTTAGTAGTAGTTTTTTAAATTGAAGGTAGTTTTTGCTTTTTAATTAAAGTTAGTAGTTACATTTTTAAGTGCTAGCTTTATAAGTGTTAATAACTTGTGACAACATTAGCAGCCTCATATAGACATGGTGGTGGAGATAGGGAGAGTATTTTTTGTGTGTTGAAATTAGAGGCATCATACATATATGGGAATGGAGATAGTGGGAGCACAAAATTACATTGTGATAACTTTTGGTAATGAAACCTCTCTTATATAATATTTTTAGTAAATTGATAAAACCTCTTTTGCATAGTATTTTTGAAAAATTAAACAAACTTTAATGTTTTGGGAATGATATTTAACCATTCACATGTAAATTTTATGAGACACGACTTACTAACATTTACTTAGTACATTTCTCATTCAATCACATATCAATATAATTATCTTAGCCATACCATGAAATTTGGAACCCATTTTTTTTTATAAAACTAGCAATTGCACTTGAAGTGTGCGATGTGAAAGCTGAAAGGGCGATGTAAGATGAGGTTGAAATTGAGGGAGGAAAACATAAAAGTAAGAAAAGGGGTGTAGAAAAGGGGGTTGGAGGAGAAGCAATAGGGAGATGATATTATCAGGTGAAAGTGTTGTGAGGAAGCTAACTTTCTAAGGAGGAGGAATGCATGGAACAAGTGCATATTTTGCCAAATGTCCTACGGAAAAAGGGATATAGAATGAGGGCCATGAGTAACTACAAATGTAACTTACTCAGCCCTTAATATTCCTTGGAATCTGCCCAATCCTATGGTAGATAGACCTCAACATGATTGCGCTATAGGAAGATTACCAAAAAACTAATACGTTAGACAGATAACCCTAGCTTTGAATCAATAAAAAACATTTCCATTGGGGAGAGCGCGAGACATACGATCAAAATCAAATGGTTGGCAACGCCCACACCCTTGTACTTAGCATGAAGGATATGAATAACGACACATAACACCTACAGGAAAATCCATTCAGTTAGATCAAATTAAATTATTAGTATGAATTCGATGTTTGGATGTTAGTCTAAGTCATCTATGTCCTTGCCAGCTGTCAGAAGGGGGAATCTTGAACCCAATTGTGAGTGCCATGTTTCTTGAATATTGTAGTGGCAACTGCGTACAAATTGATTGATCTGGATTTGTATCCATATCTGAAGTGGGTTCAATTGTTTTTGACAGGAAACTAACAGAAGTCCTTCTGCCATTGCATGTACATGGATCACTTCCCACATTGAATATTTCAATGCATGCACGACTTCAAATATGCGTCATCGATTTCGACTCAAATGTTAAAGGCAGGATGATAGATCTCAAATAGAAACACCTTTGACATAAAATATTTTTTTAACATTTCTTATTCTCCATTTTTTATTAAAAAATAATTTTTTAATCAATGTATATATACTACCCAAAAAAATAATGTTTAGGTATAGTGAATTTTTGAAGGAGCTAATAAAATAATTAATCAACGTAATATACATAAAACAAGGCCATGCTATGGCAAGTATTGCCGAAGATTATGCTCATGGGGAAATTATTTGACATTCAACAAGGCATAATAAAGATAGGGTGGAAATCTTTGTAGATTTAATTCTACGTAATGGAATAGATATACACAAAATCCATAAACATGCAATTAAAATGTGAGATTGTTGACTATATGCATTCTTAAGATGGGTAGATTGATCTTTGTATCTTAAGGATGTTTTTTTAAGGACCATTACCTAGATTTTCACATTTTGATGTTTGATTCATGTAAAATGTATTTACTTGTACATATGATAAGTTGAAATGTAAAAAATATTAAAAAATCACTAAAACAGGACATTTGAATTATTGTTAAAAAATTAAAAGTCATATTGTAAAAGAAAGGAACTTGAAAAGTTTTAGCAGGAGAGAAATATTTGAAATGCTTTGATAGATTAACAAACATCTTGTGTTTATAATACCAAATCTAAATCACAAGATATTGGAAGATAGCTAAAACCAAAAAGATCTCAATTATAATTAATAGAAAATATGTTATAGTTGTATTTCCACAAAGAAAACATGTCTTTCAATCATTCATGTAACTTCTTTTTTGATAATATATTCAACATTATCAAAAACAAGATGCAATTCATACATTTTGATAAGTAAGGCAAAAGGATTGAATAAATTGTATAGAAAAAAAATGTCCTCAATTTAAAAAAATTGGGAATTAAATGCAGAGTCAAATTGTATCTTGAAGACATTTCATTTGAGTAAATAGTGCATTGATATTTAAAAAAAAGGATTTTCTGACCTTGCCTTCAAATGGACTACCTGGAAACAAATTAGGCACAAAACATTAGCAAAGAGATCAAAAAAATAATAGTGTGTTAAAAAAAAGGATTAGTAATAGCAGATTCACAGCACCCCCAAATGAGTTATGGATCTACTTTTCTAAGGCAAAATCATCTGGTGTGAATGCACAACATTGAGCTTTCCCAAAGTGTGGGACCTTTGCAAATGGGGAAAGCTCTCCAGAGAAGGTTGGTTCCTCTTCCTAAACTACCTGCCACAAGCTATTCCAGTGCAGGCAAGCTAATCTAATCCTAATCTAACTTCCAAGGAGACAGGGAGAGAGAGAAAAGAGGAAAAATAGAAGCCTACACTAAAATGGTGATACACCAAAGAAGGAAAATTGTTGAACATTTATCAAAACGGCCATGGAACAAGAAGAGGTGAGCAATGAGAAGGATGGACAGATGCATCACAGGCCCAAGGATAGATTTCACACAGAAAATGTCCCAAAAACTCCATGAACACAGCTCCAAACCTGTAATGAACATTCAAACATGCACAAATACCTGCAATGAAGAGAGGCAAGAAGAAAACAAGAAAAAAATGAGCAAGGGTGGACAAATGCACCACAAAACATGTTTTTGTTGCTCCAGAAGTTTGCACAGAACATCATTTTAATGGTAAAAGGAAAAAATGCCATTACAGAGCAGGGGAGGAGGTTCAAACTCCATTTTCAACCCTGGGGAAGAAAAGAAGGGAGGGCAGAGTAGAAAAGATGAACAACAACCTTTACAGAATGAGCCAAAACTGGCTTTTAACAATGAAAATCGAGCCCAGGAAGGAGAAAACATGGGAAAGCATGAAAGGATGCTTCAACCACCAACCAAATTACATTAAAACAACATGGGCACCCTCAAAAGTTCATTCCCCAATGTTTTTGACCCTGCTGGGAGAGAATGCGAGCCATACTTCATTAAAAATGGTGGTTGAAATGTCAGTTCTGTTCTCCTTCCCATGCCAGAGGTGTTTTTTGATTTTCTCTCTCCAAACCCCATCAAAACACAAAATTGAGCCCTCCATCGTGTAGATAATTTCATCAGCTTTCCAATGACACCAAGAATGTGAAAATTTGAGTTCTGGATCAAAAGTTATCCCCTTCTAAAGATTTAGGGCAAAACTAGGGCAAATTTGAATTGGCGGGCCGAAAATTTGAAATTTTCCCTCTATTTTGACTTTGGGAAAATTTCCCCAAAAATCTCCACCCCCCAAAGTTTTGATGCCATGTGGCACCTTTTGATTGGTCGTGGGCCTTCCCCTTACCTTTTTATGCCTTTTTGGTCTTTGGAAAATTTTCTAAAAAGTTTCTGCCGGCCTGAAACTCTGATGCCACGTGTCGTCTTCTGATTCGTTGGCGGGCCACCGCTTCCACATTTTCCATCACTACTGACCACTACCCTGAATGGGACACATGGTGTATTCTAATTGGTGTGGGCCTAAACTAGCTCTTTTCCTCTGCGGACCCGCCTTAAGATTTTCGCTGGCCATGTGGACACGTGGCAACTTCTGATTGGCGCGGGCCATCGCAGGTGGGCTTTCGTTCCATATTTTTCCCTATTTTGGCAAAAGGGAAAATTTTCCTCCGTGCCTCTCCCTCCCCGATGCTCTGAGGACACATGGCATATTGTGATTCATTGGGGCCTTCGGGCCAAAATATTCCTTTTGCGCCAACTTTGGAAAATTTTCCAACTTCCTCCCGCTGCTCCGAACTCCGACGACCTTGAGGACACGTGGCCGCTTTCTTATTGGCTGGCGGGCCTTCAGGCCAAAAAAATTTCTTTGTGCGCCCCACCAATACTTGGAAAAATTTTCAAATTTCAATCCCATGTCTTCCGCCATTCTGCCGCTGACGTGGCGCATTCTGATTGGTTGGCGGGCCTCCCATGGGAAAATTTCCCTCTAAAACTCCGCCAGGCCATAACTTGAAAAATACAAGGAGTTAGAAGGAAAAATTTTACCATTCTGGAAAGCTGAGAAGATGCTCTATCCAATGAAACCATTTCTAGAAAATTTTGAGTGCCTAAAAAGTAGAAAAATTCATTTGAGACACAAGGGAGGATGGAATGAAAGGAAGTTAGCCAAAAAATGAGCAAGGGGCTTATTTTGGATAACAATTTGGCGACTCAGAGGGGTCATCTTCCTGCTAGATGAATGATCAGTAGCCTTTGAAGCATCCATTGGGCATGGAGTCATGAGTTGTAGCCTACAAACTGATCTGAACTTTGAAAACTTCCTTCTGAGCCACTTGAAGCCCACTGAACTTAGAGTTGTTCTCACCAAAATGCCACTGAAATGGACTGTGCAAGAGCAAAACCAGCAGCACCAAAAACTATGTACAAAACTGAAAATCATACATGCCCCAAATGGAACATGTAGAGTGTGCACAAGCACTTCTTCTTCTGAAAGCAAACCTACCTACTCTACTCTAACTAGAAGCAAAGGTGAGCTAAACAAACCCTGCAACTGGTTGTGCAAAATAGCTTCCTTTCTTCAAAATTGGCAGCCATGCAAATGATTTGGAGCTGAGTATGGCTGTTTGGATGAGTGGAAAATCAACAAGAAGCTGGTATTCTACCCAAATCAACAAGGTGTCAACTAAAAACAAATCCAATACCTCTTTTAGTTGCTCTGCATTTGGATTGAAGAGGTATGACAGCTGATCCTTGGTACTTTGTAGCTCATCCTCATGCTTAGAAGCAAGCATGACTAGTTGTGACTTCTCCTTTGACTCCAATGAAGCCAAATACCTTATTGGGAAAGGTCTGATCCATTTGATATGCCCATAGCTCTGATTTTCAACTCCAAAAATGGAGTCTTCTTTTAGACCTTCTTGGGTGGATGATGTGGAAGCAATGGTAGAAATTTTCTGCCCTTTCTCTTCCTTCATGGCAGCATGGAACTCTTCTACAGTATGCAACTCATCATTATTGATTGCAACATCCAATGAAGTTGCTTTTGCATTGTTGTAACCTGCTACAATACATTGTTGGCTTTGGAGTTCCTCCATAATGGCTTCATCAATCAAATCAGCCCCTTCAAATGAAAGCAAAAATGTATCAATAATGCTTCCTTCTTCTGCTGTTGTAAAAAATGACTTGATCTCATCCATTTGCTCCTCTTCATTTGGGTTTTGAGCTGTTTTTTCTTCCTCCTCTACTTGAAGACCATCTTGCTCTTGATTAAACTCTTCCTCTAGCATGAAGTTTGACAAATCAAACTCTTCAATCTGCTGCTCTAGAGGAAAAGTTGGGGCTGCAAGATCTCTTTTAGAGCTTTCCTCCTCCAAGGCTGATTGTGCAACTTCTATTGGATCAGCATTCTCTTTGGGAAAAGTGCCAACATGGACACTCAACTCATCACAAACAAGCTGT
Source organism: Taxus chinensis (assembly GCA_019776745.2). Lineage (NCBI taxonomy): Eukaryota > Viridiplantae > Streptophyta > Pinopsida > Cupressales > Taxaceae > Taxus > Taxus chinensis. Next base: position 234,015,489 of record CM034151.1, on the reverse strand, counting down.
TGTTTTTCTTGCTTCACTGTTGTTATAAAATCAACCTTGTTTGCCACTTGTTCTCCAACTCCAACCTCTTCTGAAGGCTTAACCATCAATGGGATCCTTGTGATCCCATATTTGAGAGCCAAGCTTACCAAACTTATGATTTTTTATTCTTTGTTTGGCTCTTCTCTCTTGTTGTCCTTCATGACTGATTTTTACAATTTTCATTCTCCCCACATGGATTTGGGAATGCAAGAGGAGGACAGTGGGTTGTAACTCAATTGATTTTGCAATTTTTTGTGGTGGTGGAGGAGGTGAAACCTCTTGTTTCTTTGGAGGAGAGGGTATTTCTATTGGCTCTTGTGGAGGGGATGACTATTTGGAAGGAAAGAGGAAAGAAGAATTGAGATGGGGTGGAAGACTAGGGAATGGAGAAATGGATTCAACATTTGGGACAACATTCAATGGGAAGCTTGAAAATTGAAGCCCAAATTGAGATGGTGCTACTTGAGGAATGGAAAGAGAAGAACCAGTTGATGGTGTAGAACTTACCCATTGACAAGGTTGTTCAGCACCAAGTTTATAGGCCTCTATCTCTGTTGTCCATTGTGCAAGTTGGGGCAACATCTCCATCATGAAGTCCAGCTTCTCCTGAGGGCTGAAGTGTCTTGGAAAAGGGCCTCCCCATGGACAAGGAGTCCTGCAACCAATTCTGAAAGCCTTCATTTGAGTTGTTGCTCTTGATTGCACCATTTTTGCCTCCATCTTTTGGATTTTCTCCACAAAATCAGCATCTTCCATTTGATTGTCTTCATTGCATGCGTACCCTTGCTCTTGATGTGCTTCACAACCAAACTAATTTTGGTATTGCTCATATGGGTAAGCATGCTGACCTTGAATTTGATCAAAATGTTGATTTGGAGGATTTGTAAAACATGTTGGAGGTGGAATATACTGTTGTTGTAAATGTGAATCCCATGATGGAAATGAAGTCATGATTGCACAACTTCATGGAATGAAAGAAGATGGAAGAGATGGAAAGAAGAATGGATGAAAATGGATGGAAAATAGGTCTGCAACTCAGAGAATGAGTTATTTACCAGATGGAGTCACCAGATGTGCTTTTGAATATGCCTCCAAAGGCTGAAATCTTCACAGGAACACACCAACCTGCAAAAGATGAAGTGGAAGACCTCTAAGGTCCCACCAGGTGTGCCAAAACTGTTAGTGCAGATTCACAGCACCCCCAAATGAGTTATGGATTTAATTTTCTAAGGAAAACTCATCTAGTGTGAATGCACAACATTGAGCTTTCCCAAAGTGTGGGACCTTTGCAAATGGGGAAAGCTCTCCAGAGAAGGTTGGTTCCTCTTCCTAAACTACCTGCCACAAGCTATTCCAGTGCAGGCAAGCTAATCTAATCCTAATCTAACTTCCAAGGAGATAGGGAGAGAGAGAAAAGAGGAAAAATAGAAGCCTACACTAAAACGGTGATACACCAGAGAAGGAAAATTGCTGAACATTTATCAAAACTGCCATGGAACAAGAAGAGGTGAGCAATGGGAAGGATGGACAGATGCATCACAGGCCCAAGGATAGATTTCACACAGAAAATGTCCCAAAAACTCCATGAACACAGCTCCAAACCTGCAATGAACATTCAAACATGCACAAATACCTGCAATGAAGAGAGGCAAGAAGAAAACAAGCAAAAAATGAGCAAGGGTGGACAGATGCACCACAAAACATGTTTTTGTTGCTCCAGAAGTTTGCACAGAACATCATTTTAATGGTAAAAGGAAAAAATGCCATTACAGAGCAAGGGAGGAGGTTTGAACTCCATTTTCAACCCTGGGGAAGAAAAGAAGGGAGGGCAGAGCAGAAAAGATGAACAACAACCTTTACAGAATGAGCCAAAACTGGCTTTTAACAATGAAAATCGAGCCCAGGAAGGAGAAAACATGGGAAAGCATGAAAGGATGCTTCAACCACCAACCAAATTGCATTAAAACAACATGGGCACCCTCAAAAGTTCATTCCCTAATGTTTTTGACCCTGCTAGGAGAGAATGCGAGCCATACTTCATTAAAAATGGTGGTTGAAATGTCAGTTTTGTTCTCCTTCCCATGCCAGAGATGTTTTTTGATTTTCTCTCTCCAAACCCCATCAAAACACAAAATTGAGCCCTCCATCATGTAGATAATTTCATCAGCTTTCTAATGACACCAAGAACATGAAAATCTGAGCTTTTGATCAAAAGTTATGCCCTTCTGAAGATTTAGGGAAAAACTAGGGCAAATTTGAATTGACAGGCTGAAAATTTGAAATTTTCCCTCTATTTTGACTTTGGAAAAATTTCCCCAAAAATCTCCACCCCCCAAAGTTTTGATGCCACATGGCACCTTTTGATTGGTCATAGGCCTTCCCCTTACCTTTTTACGCCTTTTTGGTCTTTGGAAAATTTTCCAAAAAGTTTCCGCTGGCCCAAAACTCCGATGCCACGTGTCGTCTTCTGATTCGTTGGCGGGCCACCGCTTCCACATTTTCCATCGCTACTGACCACTACCCCAAATGGGACACGTGGCATGTTCTGATTGGTGTGGGCCTGAACTAGCTCTTTTCCTCTATGGACCCGCCTTAAGATTTTTGCCAGCCATGTGGACACGTGGCAACTTCTGATTGGCACGGGCCATCGCGGGCGGGCTTTCATTACATATTTTCCCCTATTTTGGCTTAAAGGAAAATTTTCCTCCACGCCTCCGCCTCTTGACGCTCCGAGGACATGTGGTAGGCTGTGATTCGTTGGCGGGCCTTCGGGCCAAGATATTCCTTTTGCGCCAACCTTGGAAAATTTTCCAACTTCCTCCCACCGCTCCGAACTCCGACGACCCCGAGGACACATGGCCGCTTTCTATTGGCTGGCGGGCCTTCGGGCCAAAAAATTTATTTGTGCGCCCCACCAATACTTGGAAAAATCTTCAAGTTTTCCCCCACCTTTTGCCATTCCATCGCTGACGTGGCACATTCTGATTGGTTGGCGGGCCTCCCATGGGAAAATTTCCCTCCCAAACTCCGTCGAGCCATAACTTAAAAAATACAAGGAGTTCGAGGCAAAATTTTACCATTTTTGAAAGCTGAGAAGATCCTCTATCCAATGAAACCATTTCTAGAAAAATTGGAGTGCTGGTAAAGTGAAAATTTTTGACTGAGGCACAAGGAATGAAGAAATGAAGGGAAGTTAGCAAAAAAATGAGCAAGGGGCTTATTTTGGATAACAAGTACTTCATCAAAGCATTCACAAAAATACCATGTATGTTGGCAAACTAAGTGATGTTTGGCCATTTTCCGAGTTAGTAAAAGATATCGAACTTGCAACTTGAGAAACTAGACCATCACTAGATAACTTATATATTTTTTGAGGAGATAAAGCGACAACTCTACAATGATACTAAACAGAGCAATGCTCTTCCCAAACCGTAGCTATTTTGACCACTTGAAGGAAAACCTTCCAAATTCCAGTTAAAGGACTGAACTCTGCCAGATATAAATGGTAGACATATAACAAAAAATAGAAAAAAATCAATACAATTTAATTACCCAATACCGAATCCAATCAACCAAATGCTCTGTTAACAAAGAAAAGTAATGAAAATAAGTAAATCTCAGGGAACAAGGAAATAGTTAATTGAAATTTAGAAACAAAAACCTCAACCTGATTGACAACTCAAATTAACCTATCTCTGTCCCATTAATTTAGGATCGTTAGAAAAATGAATAACCTAAACCTCTTGACCCCATCAAGCGAAGTTACCTTGGAAATGATTCAACTAATTATACAATCAACCACACAATAAACAATTAAAAAGGAGTGTAAATGCAAAACAAAAAATGGGCATGGAAGACATTGAAACTTACCATGAAATTGTTCTTTATTGGATTGAACCCTCCAACAAATGGAGCTTATTATCTAGAACAAAGGCTAATATGAAAAATACAGGCCAATTTAGCACCAAATTCAATGACAAAAGCTTGAAATAAAAAACTTTCTAATGTGAATTTGAAGAAGGAATTTGGGATGACTTTAAAACTTATTGTTGGTCCTCTGAAGTAAAATAAAATGGGTGATGCCCTCAAATTTTCCCTTAAGAACAACAGAAATGCCATGCCTTTAATACGGAGGCTGATTCCAAATGTGAAGACTTGATTTGGAAGTTGTCTCTCCTTAATGAAATACCTTATTATTAGACAAGTCTCTTGTTTTGTGATGTTTTCTTTGGTCTTGCATTAACTTTATAAATATTGACAACTCTTTGTTTCCTGAGGTTAAAGGTCATATGATGCTTATTTTTGTTTTTCTAGCCTATAGTGGTGTTTCTAAACTTATTAGAGGATTTACATATATAATGAGACATATAGGTCTTGATTGAAACTTTGTTATTCACCAGGAAGAGGAAATTATCATTTCTATTATGTGCAGTCTGTAACAAGTTAACAACTATTAAATGGTGATTTCCTTTATTTCCTATTACAGTGATTGACTAATCATGAAATGATGGTTTAAGTAACATATGACAAGTAGATTTGGGAGCTTGGGTCTAGAATATGTGTGAAAAGATCTCGTTTAAATTCACATTTCCCTGAAATGTCTCGGTCAAGAACAATGCCACGTGTTCTTAGAGCTTGTGTTGAATCTTCATATGCTGTTATTATTCATAAACTTGCAAGCATTGTTAAAGACTGGTATAAGCTGGTAGCATCGCATGGTGCAGGACTTTGTATAAATTCGGAACCCTTAACCATAAGAAAAAACTTATAACCTACTTGCCAACATTTTAGACATTAAAGCACTCACTATAAAATAATTTGCATGTCTTTCATCAGTTGATGGTGACCATAACAAACACTTGCCCAACCTTGAGATAATTTTATCTGGCCAAAAAGCTTTGAACCCCACACAATTGCTCGTAGTTACCTGCTAGGTATTTCCTCAAATAGCAAGAGCAAGTATTTGAAAATAAATTTTTAACTTCCTCGCCAATCGACATGCACAAATTGAAGAAGCCATATCGAATTGAATGTTGACAGTCTGCCACTTCCTTGAAGCAAAAAATTATGCGCTAAAGATATTAAAAACAAGTGACATTACAATATAGATCCTAGTAGCCAATGGAGACTCACCTCTAGTAATCATGGCCAATCTCCACACATTTCAAAATGGGCTTGTGGCCTCCGTTGTGCACATCAGAGACATTGTTGTGACCCCACAATGGCATTTGTATTACTTGTAGGAAATCATATAGGAGGAGGTAGCAATATGGTGCAAAATGAAAGAGATAATCAGATGAGTTTACTAGCATGTAATAGATCATAATGGACACGAACATAATAATAAACTTTTGATGCCTTGTTAGAAAGAGGGTACTGACGAGAAACTCAAAAATGGAAAATTTTAAGGGTGATGGGATATGGGGTTTATCAGCAACTGTTTTTGCCTTTTCGAAAACCTTTTGTTTTTTTAGCTTTCAACTTGTCAGGTTGTACCTTTCAAAACCCCAACATTCAATCACAACAGAAAGAAAAAATTCAATATTTTTTACCTTCCATGATGTGCTTGAAGTCTCAATTCTCCCGATCTTTAGGAAACCCAACATATTTTACTCGGTTGTCTTTTGATATGATACAAAATCTAATAAAACATTCTACAGTTACATTGACATTAAAAGAAGCAAGTTGGAGATGTAACTGGCATGTTTGCATCACATGGATTGTCATTCTCCCAACTATTTAGCTTCCAAGAAGGGTCTTCAAGAATCTCCCTAATTCTTTGAAGGGATCTAACTGCATGCAACAACAAACAAATTATCCATCGGGGAAAGTTGTATGGGAAATTTTGGCCAATTGGTTTTCATTAAATTTTTTCTAAAACTAGATTTCCCCACTATATATTACATCAAATTTATGAGTTATAATACCTTCAATAGGATCTATAATTTGTGCTACAACAAACAGAGCAAGAGAGAAACATAGAACTGAAACAAAAGCACCCAAAGAGGCAGTGTTTTTCTGCATTACATAATTCAAATGCTAACTCCCTCCTCTTGCCTAGTTAACTCATAACAAACCGAAACAAGGTTCCTTCCAATCCAAGAATTCTTGCTCTTAGTTCTGCATTTGTGTAACTGAAAAAGGTGTAAAAGCCTACAAAATAACTTGTCCAGGACCCAGTCTTCTAATGTTAAGCTCGTCCATAAAGCAACATTTAAATTTGTTTGTTGCATGAATTTATCCTGCCCCAAACTTTACCCTACATTGAGCCACTCATCCATTAAATCCATGCACTTTTATTGTATATTTTAATTCAATTTCTCATCAAAATTATAGGAAACAAAAAAATGAATATTCCTGAATAAAGGCTAATAGAATATACTCACAAATATTTCATCTAAAACTTTACGAAACACATAAAAATATGACATTTGGCATTCTCTTAGTGAGTTTTAGGAAAAAAAATTAATTGTATTGGTGAACCCAATATACTTGCCTTCTGGAATATAATAAAATTGCATCCCTATATTTATTTACATTGGGATTAAATTTTGTACCTCGAACCTTTAACAAACTTAAAGCCTCCTCTTAAAATAATAATCATGATTCATATTGAAAAGTGTTAAACATACTTCTAAACATAATCGTACGTGTATGTAAAATAGCTGTAATTATATTGAAGTTTCCCTTAAAATATCTAGAAGAAGATTTGTGGAGAAACAGGGTGAGAGCCGTGAGCGGATGAGGATGAGGGCTAATCAGCTGGAGCCGTTGGAAAAAGAAGAGATCCGTTGGAGGAAATAAAAGCTATAAAACGTAGTGCAGGGCTGCTACATTTTCATTATTTCTTTCCATTTTATTTTCCTTTGTTTTTGTTGCTCTGCATTTTTATTTTGTTTCGCGATTTATTGCACGGCTGTGCTGCAATTTTTTTTTCCGGTTTGAATCATTTTGATTTTCATTTGTAATGGGTTTTTTTGGGAGGTCTGTTATTATGTGGTCACAGTCTTATGTGTATTTTTGTTGTTTCTGTTCAAATGAGCAAGCAGAGTAGTTAATAGCCAATGATGCATCTTCCGGTAAGGGTTTACAGTTATTATCCGCATAGGATTTAAATGTTGTTTTTGTAGCGAAAAACTGTTCAAAATTTTAGGCTTCAGATATGTGTATTTAAACATTTCGATTCCTTTTTGCAAGCTAATTAGAATTTAATTCTTAAATCTTTGGTGTTCTACATCTAATTTCATTTATGTGTTTCAGGTCAGGAACGGAAGAAGAAAAAAATAAGATGTAGCCACTGGATTGAGACCCTGAAGAAGTGTCGCAGAATCGGGAAATGTCACATCTGTGTACATATGGAAATGTCGCATGTGTGGAAATGACCCTAACAGAGATGCACTTTTCCACAATAATAATTGTAATCGTATGTGTACGTAAAATAGCAGTAATGATAGTTTAAGTTTCCCCTAAAATATTCATGAACGGAAAAAAATCTATTAAATACTGTACGGGACTGCATCTTCATGATTTTTTTGCTATTTCAGCTTTTTTCTTTTTGTTTTGTTGTTAATGGTTCTGTGATTTATTGCACGGTCGTGCTGCTTTTTAATTTTCCTGAATAATTTTGATTTTACTTTCTATTTTTGTGTTTATTTTTATGTTTTGGTTCGAATGATCAAGCAGAGTAGTCAATAGCCAAGGATGCATTTTCTTGGTAAGGCTTTAGAGGCATTTTTTGCTTAGGGTTAAATGCTATTTTTATAGAGAAAATAGACTATTCAGAATGTCAGGCTTCAGATCTGTTTGTTTAAACGTTTATATTCATTTTTGTAAGCTAAGAATTTAGTTCTTAAACCGTTTGTATTATGCAATTAGTTTCAGTATTGTGTTTCGGGGAAGGAGCGGAAGAAGAAAAAAAGATGAAGCCCTGGATTGAGACCCTGAAGACATGTGGAAATGACGCATATTTAGAGGATGTCCTTGCTTGCCACTATATGTTGGTTGAACTATGCAGCCACACGTTTCTTATATGCTTCTCAACCCCTTTTTTCTTTTGTTGTTTTTGTAACTTCTATTTATTTCTATATTGTATTGGTTGTTTATTTGAGTTAAATCTTCATAAATTTTTGTTTACAGATATAATTTGTATGTTTCACATCACCGTCGCCGTTTCTGCCTTTTATATTCTCTTCTCAATAATATCAGAGTTCAATATTCTATTAATTAACAGAATTAAATTTGATGTGAATGTTGATGACAGGCATGGAATTCGGCAAAGTGCACATCATGGGCTGATGGGAAGAGACCCAATGTAGCTATTTTTTGTTTTGTTTTTGTTGTTTTGTAATTTTATTTTGTTTCATGATTTCATGCACAGCTGTGCTTTGTTTTATTTTTTTAATTGGGTTTGAACCGTTTTGATTTTGGTCTAGTATTTATGTGCTGTGAATGGGTTTTTTTTGGGAGGTCTGTAGTCTTTTTGGGTTTTCTATTTTTCTGTGTTATTTTTTTGTTTTGGTTCTGAGGAAGCAGAGCAGACAAGACCATAGCCGAGGATGCTCGTCTCGGTAAGTATTTTTCCTCTTCTAAATGTTAGAAGAAACAAGGGTCCAAATTTTTAAAACACATTTGCATTTTTAGAAGATTGTTTCTATGGATATCTAATTGTATAATGAACTCTCTTAATTTGTTTGATTTTCTTGATTAGAGATTTCATGTAATAGTCTGTGTGTACAATTCTTTATCATGATTTTATGTTTGATTTCAGTTTTGTGAAATGCATTTTTAGGTGGATCAGTAAATCAATATTGTTATGTTTCTTGTGACTTGGTTCCTAAATTTGCAATTATGATTTAATGTATGATTTAATGTTTGATTTCAACTTTGTCAAATGCATCCTTAGGTGGGTCTATTAACCAATATCACTTTGACACACCTTACAAATTTTGTTCCCAAGGGTGTATTTGGGTGCGTTTGTTTACATATATCATTTTTTGTTTTATGACTCGATCCCTAGATTTGCAATCATGATTTTAAGTGGGTCTATTAATCAATTTAGGTGGGTTTGTTAATTAATATCACTATATTTCTTGTGACTTGGTTCCCAGATTTGTAATCATAATTTTTTGTTTGATTTCAACTTTGTCAAATGTATCTTTAGGTGGGTTTGTTAATTAATATCATTATGTTTCTTGCTACTTGGATCCCTGATTTGCAATCACCATTTTATGTATCTTTGAGTGCGTCTCTTTATTGATTTTGGGTCTATTTACCAATATCACTTCAGTTCTGTTCCGGGTCTGTTTATTGACTTTCAGTCTATTTATCAATATCATGTTGCTTCTCACAACTTACTTCCCAAATTTTCAATTTCGATTTTATGTTTCAGCTTTTTCCAATATATTATAGATATCACATTTACCCTTAAAGCCTTATTGCCAAAGATGGGTTTAACATGATCTTTTGATAACTGATTGGAAACAACTTCGGCAGCATTTTCGGTTCTGTCAGGTTCCTTCAATTAACTCACCAAGTTCGTCCTTTGTGTTTAATTTTGGTGATATTTTTGGATTTCTTTGAAGCTTTTCTAGTGCATTGGCTGAGATTTCATAATCGTTTTCAACCCTTCTATACCTGTTTCCATCCCTCCAGGAAAGTGGGTGGAGTCCATTCCATCAGTAGGAACAAGGGATGCCATGAAAGAATGTTGGATGATGTTTTATACTCTCATGTAAAGCGTATTTTTGCCTGTGTTTTTAAAACTATACATTAGAATCACTATATTTCTTGTGACTTGGTTCCCAGATTTGTAATCACAATTTTATGTTTGATTTCAACTTTGTCAAATGTATCTTTAGGTGGGTTTGTTAATCAATATCATTATGTTTCTTGCTACTTGGATCCCTGATTTGCAATCACCATTTTTTGTATCTTTGAGTGCGTCTGTTTATTGATTTTGGGTCTATTTACCAATATCACTTCAGTTCTATTCTGGGTCTGTTTATTGACTTTCAGTCTATTTATCAATATCATGTTGCTTCTCGCAACTTACTTCCCAAATTTTCAATTTCGATTTTATGTTTCAGCTTTGTCCAATATATTATAGATATCACATTTACCCTTAAAGCCTTATTGCCAAAGATGGGTTTAACATGATCTTTTGATAACTGATTGGAAACAACTTCGGCAACATTTTCGGTTCTGTCAGGTTCCTTCAATTAACTCACCAAGTTCATCCTTTGTGTTTAATTTTGGTGATATTGTTGGATTTCTTTGAAGCTTTTTTAGTGCATCGGCTGAGATTTAATAATCATTTTCAACCCTTCTATACCTGTTTCCATCCCTCCAGAAAAGTGGGTGGAGGCCACCACTGTCCTCTCCTTCCCTCCATTCCATCGGTAGGAACAAGGGATGCCATGAAAGAATGTTGGATGATGTTTTGTACTCTAATGTAAAGCGTATTTTTGTCTGTGTTTTTAAAACTATACATTAGAATACAAAAATATTATATGGTTGGTTGTGCAAATTTTAAAATCCAATGACTATTGCCAAATGGGGGAAAGAAGATTGTGGGAGTCAGAGATTTATAAGAAAATGGTCTACTAATATGTTTCAGATGTCTCAAAAAGTCTCTAATTTGGCCGGGAAACTTTCAGCCCCCATCCTCAGCAATAGTGAAAAGTTTGGTATTTCTAACTCCATGAAGGAAGCCACTTCTATAGGATGCAGCTAACATTTGCTGTTTAATGTGACAAGGTGACCAAACACCAGCTGCAAATACTTCTGTTGGGATGCAGCTACCTTTCCTGTTTAATGTGACAAGGTGACTGCTTAAAATTTTGTGAAAACTTCAATACAAATAAAGTGGAATGGGATCATGTCTAGACAGTGGATGGGGTAGTTTACCCTATTTCCATCCCTCCAGAAAAGTGGGTGGAGGCCACCACCGTCCTCTCCTTCCCCTCCATTCCATCGGTAGGAACAAGGGATGCCATGAAAGAATGTTGGATGATGTTTTGTACTCTAATGTAAAGCGTATTTTTGTCTGTGTTTTTAAAACTATACATTAGAATACAAAAATATTATATGGTTGGTTGTGTAAATTTTAAAATCCAATGACTATTGCCAAATGGGGGAAAGAAGATTGTGGGAGTCAGAGATTTATAAGAAAATGGTCTACTAATATGTTTCAGATGTCTCAAAAAGTCTCTAATTTGGCTGGGAAACTTTCAGCCCCCATCCTTAGTAATAGTGAAAATTTTGGTATTTCTAACTCCATGAAGGAAGCCACTTCTATAGGATGCAGCTAACATTTTTTGTTTAATGTGACAAGGTGACCAAACACCAGCTGCAAATACTTCTGTTGGGACGCAGCTACCTTTCCTGTTTAATGTGACAAGGTGTCTGCTTAAAATTTTGGGAAAACTTCAATACAAATAAAGTGGAATGGGATCACGTCTAGACAGTGGATGGGGTAGTTTACCCAATTTCCCATAATTTAACAGATGAGCTCACCCCATTTGATAGTGCACTTATTTTCTCTGTTATAATGTGCAGTGTCATAAGTACAACGATTTTCAGATTTAATTCTTGATCGAAATCTTGCAGGCACGATCCTTCCAATTAATGTCAAGAATTGAGGGATATCCATTCGAAATTCACAGAAACTACTGATCATAGTTAACGACCCCTAATTGTTTTTGAGGCATGCTGCAGAGATTCTGTGTGATGTTTTTCTTTCCATTTGTAGAAAAATGTATAGCAAGAGTTTCAAGATTGTAGAAAAATGTATCGCATTTTACTGACTATAATTACTGCGGCTGCACCTCAGCCAGAAAAAGGTAATGGAGTGGTATTTGTAGGACGAAAAAGGTAATACAGTGACTGTCCTTCAAACGATTGGCCCTTTCCCTACTCCCAGGTAGGTTATCTTTGGGGAAAATGTGTGATTCAGAATTTGGGGAAAATGTGTGGAATTTCTACATTTAGGGTCTACACCTACACCTTTTGATGCCTTGCTTCGTCATTCATCCATTCATCTTTAGCAATTCATCTTTCCAATTCTAGTCTTTTGATTTCGCAACATGTAGTTTTTAAAAAATTATGGGTTGTTTTCGCTAGTTTTTTAATTTCACAAGTTTTAGCTGGATTCTTGCTCAGTATTTTTTACAATTTTTTTGACTAAAATTTCACCAGTATCCTCACCGATGGTCAGATTCTCGCTCAGGGACAAATATTTGTGGAAAAGTTAGTAGTCCCAACAAACATACAACATCAGTGCCAGGTAAATAGAGTTTCTATTTCAACTTTAAATTGTAAACAAACAATCTCATGCTAAGTAATACATGCAGATGCTAGATTCATAACTTATTTGTGGTACACATAATCCATTGACATTATTTGAACAAATAAATTTGAAAAAAATTAGAAATCATTTAATTAGAAATTGTCATCTGGCATCGGCGTCGGAAATTGGGAGGACAATCGACATGTAATGCCGTGTTCTACGTTACACCTGTTCATCCTGTGGCGATCGAGTGCTAAGCATGGAGTGTCATTGTGCCTTCGTCGACCTCGATTGCTGACCATTATGACTATAATTGATAATTATTTTACAAGCTGTAAAATGATAATAATAATAATAATAATAATAATGACATTATGATTGTATTATCGATCAACGATTTTATTTTATTATTACCTTATTTATATCGATTGTTATCGATATCATCCTCTGCTATCGTTAAACTATCCTTTTGATTTGTTTGTCGCTCCCGCTGATCGAGCCTCGTTGCAAAAATGAGGAAGAGTATGTTTTGTGGTGGCGCCACGGTTTGGGAGTGGCGTTCGCATAAATATTTCATTTAATTACTCAACCCTGTTCTCCTCCTGGGTCGACCGATCCCGCAATCTTAGAATTGTTTTAAATTACTAATTTTAAATATAGATTTTTATGTCCCCAACCTACCTTGTCTCTCCCTTTTGATCTCCTTGTGTACCACGTTTGGCGTGGGGAAGGAAAGGTTAATGATTTTTTTTTACCTTGTTTCCTTGGTCGGTTAGAGGTGGGTGGCTTTAATGGCCACCTGCCATTGCATTAAAAACCCCCCTGCACCTTCTTGGCGTGTTCAACTTCCTGGTTGGTGGCCACACATGCCCATTTATTAAAATGTTGACTTGCAATCTTCTGTCTCACGTGGTCTACCTATTGTTTTCTACCCTAAACAACGAATGCTTATTGGCACTCCATCAAATGCTGCAACAGATGAATTGCTACAGCGTGTTCTGGATAGTGGATTCATTGATGGTGAAATGAAGGTTTATCGCCCTGATGTTGCAAGGGTGGGTGTGGGTTCTCAAAATCGTGCTACACAGGCAGTATCAGTGGAGCGTAGAACTGAACTTTTCCTAGGAAAGTGCCGTGAGGAAGTAATTGGCTTTATGCAGCAGCTACAGGGTAGAGAAGTAAACTTATCTCAGAAAATCAGTGGCCTCCAGAGAGAGTTAAGTGCGACAGCTGCCGCAGGGTGATCCCAAGGAACCGTTGGTGTTGATCCTAATGTTCTGGTTGCACGCAACCATAGTCGTGATCAGTTGTTGTAAAATCTTGCAGCTGTAGTAGAAGAACGAGATAAAGTTTTAGTTGAGCTGTCTTGCCTTTTCATTTTGGAAATTCGTTTCTGTCCAGGTGGTGAATTTAACATGGAAGAAGCTCGATCAAATCTTGAGGAAATTTTTGCAAGTGAGGCTGAGATTACGTTCACTACTGTTTCTAGTTCTGACTGGAATTTTTTCTAGTGCCTAGCCCATGGGTTTGATATGGTGGTTATAGATGAAGCTACAAGCTAGGGAAGTAGGCGTGTTACCTCCACTTTCATCAGGTGCTGTGAGGTGTGTTCTTGTTGGGGATCCACAGCAACTGCTTGCAACAGTAATTAGCCAGGCAGCAGGCATGTTGTAGTATAGTAGAAGCCTTTTTGAGCGCTCCAACAAGCAGGTGGTCCAACTTCGTTGTTATCTGTTCAGCATCGACTGCATCCTCAAATTCGGGATTCTCCTTCAAGGTGACAGATCACACCCACGGGCACAGGAGATCTATGTAATGTTGGAGAAAATGTCTTGGGAGATGAAGGTAGCAGGATATTTTTTCAGATCTAGAACATGTACTGAGTTGTTTCTTCAAAATTGATTATGTGACAGTGAGGGTGTTACCAGCAGACCTGATGAAATTTATTTACAAAGATTCTCTATTGAGATCTTACTTGTTGTGTGATGTAACTCATGGAAGAGAACCTCATAAAGGCCGATCTGTTTCATATCAGAATATTCATGAAACACAATTTGCTTTGCTATTATATGAGCTTCTTCAACGAGTCACTAAGTTGGCAGGCATAAAGGTTTCTGTTGGAATTATCACACCTTACAAGCTACAGCTGAAATGTTTTCACTGAGAGTTTGATGCTGTCCTCAAACTTGATGGAGGAAAAGGTTATTTATCGTTACGGTAGATGCCTTTCAGAGCCAGGAGCGTGATGTAATCTTTATGTCTTGTGTCCGAGCTTCAAATCATGGGGTTGGCTTTATAGCTGTTTTTCACCGCGTGAATGTGGCGCTAGCTCGAGCTCGTAGAGCACTTTGGGTTAAGGGCAAGCAGCTGCATTGAAACAATCACATGCATATGGAGATGGCGTTTTAAACCAGGCATGTTAAACCTGCCCCTTGTAATCTTCTGCTACCCTTTTATTATGTCATGAATTAAATGTCCTTCTTTTTGTTTTTTTATCTGTTATGGCATTTAGAATGGGCTTCTGCTTTTCCTTGTGAATCGACCCAAATTGAAGGAAAGGAAGGACTGTTGGGAGTTGTTTGTTTTTCATACCCTAATAGCAACTGTGATAGAATGTATACAATTCTTTTCTGCCTCATTTTTTTTTCTTTTCAAAATAAAAGAGTAACTGCTATGTGATAGCAAAATAATGGTTGATGTTTTATACTGTGGGTGTTAGATCTTTAACCTGGGTGTTTCCTGCTTAATTCTTCAATTCGGGTGACGTTTAGAGACAATAGTGAACAATGGCCGTTGAGTTCGATTTCTAAACCAGCAGTAGCATATATAAACTTGAGCCATGAATAACGTTAGTGGATATTTGTAGATTTGTCGACTCATGGCCAATTTTAGGCTAAGTGTTGTTTTTGTCTTGGTAAAAGCTTTTCTTGGGCTGAATGTGTGTGTAGACCTCGCATAGTGAGCATGAGGTTTTCTTAGAGGCCTATGTGAGTGAAATATTGACTACTCAATGCAGATCCTGTGACGTGAGTCACTGTATCATAGATAAAAGAGTTCAATCGAACTCTGTAGTAGTAGATGTTTTCTTTGGAGCGATTATGTGGATAGGTCGAGTAGACAGTCGTGAAATAGATGGGTATGCCCAAACTATTCATATGTTGTTTTAGAGACAGAAGAGAAGGCATAGTTCGCAGGAAGAGTATTTTGCTTTGTATTCCTCCTTCACTGACTGTTAACCTTGTGATTGGTGACTCGAGTTGGGTCACGGTAGAGGATCTTGTGTCGATTCACTTATATTTTCAACAGACTATTCCTTGCTTGTTTAAATTCAAGTATCAAATGAAATGGGTTTCTATTAAATCCATTTTGTAGCTTAGCAAACCTTCAATAATTCAGGTAGGGACTTTCTGAGTAAGTGTGGACTGAGGCATGTATGAAAATAGAATGGTTACTTTTCTTCGAATTGGGTTAGACTTGTATGAAAATGGAAAAGGTAGGAATCGACTCAGTTACATATTTTAGTGAGCTAAGTCCTTAACTCTTACAATGATCATACGAGTGGTGGATTATGGGTTTATTACTGTTTATGTGATGTAAGATAATAACAACCTTTGGTGAAAAAACCTCTTCTTGATCCTTGCTTGTGTAATCCAACTATAGTTGTTGAATGTAATTTAGTTGGATAGAATCTAATTTATTTAACTTCTTGAAGAAAAATAATTAGGTTCGGTGAGAATTACTTGGCATTTTGAATCTTCAGATTCAGTTTTTGTGTTGTGAGTATTATATGTATGTTGGTTTATTCAGTCGAGTGAAGTTAACTTTAATCTTTGACTGATCTTTATCTAGGGTACCTTGTAATTTTCTCTTAAGTTTGTTGAACGTGAACCGATGTTGTCATAAGGGCATGAACGAGTTCTAGTAATGTAAGTGTGAATAGATGTCCTAATGGAATTAAATTACCATCTTTATCAAATAAATATATAAAACAAATAATGTTTATAAAGGAGAAGACTTTAAGCGAACTACTCTACAGTGTATAAGAACATAACTCAGTTGGTAAGATGAATTTGTGCAAATCATATATTGAATCCTTCTGAAAACTTAAGTCATGAGTAAAAGGGTGTCTTATCAAAATAAATAACCTCCAATCATTTCTTACTGTGGCTTGCCCTAGCTGTGAGAGTGTCATGTGGTTGGGCTTCTATGTTGTTCTGTCAAAAAAAAAAAAACAAAGAAAAGTATATTGTTCTTGATAGGTGTGAACGTTTCCGTGCTGCTTTTATGGCCATCCTTGTATCGAGTTGTTCACAGAGTTAGTTGTATCCTTGGTGACGACATGTTGTGTCATGCTATGTGTCAAGCAAGTCAAAAAAAAAAAAATCTGTCTTTTACTGTGTTGTTCGTGTTTGTGAAATTTTTGGGTCGTTACACGACACAAGTTGGATCAGGGTGGTAACTTCTGACACTCACTGTCAAAGAAATTTAGTCACTATTAATTGTAATTTAGTCCTAGTCATAGATATAACTAATTTAGTCATTGTTCGTTGCAGGTTTACGGGATCGACACCAATTTATTTATTGTAAACATATGAGTCCTTTCATGTCAGATTTTGATGTTGCTGGGAAGCGACATATGAGTCCCCACATTGTATTTATTGTAAACATAGCTATAATAATTTTTAATAAAAATTATATTATTCTGAGGGGTCGCTGAAATGGCGATCCAATACCCTCACAGATGGTCATGAACATCTATGGGGGTTTGTGTCATGTCATTTTTTTTTCTAAATTTATTTATTATTTAATTTCTTTATTTATTTTTATTATTGTTATCTTTTTTTGAAATGGGTAATGTTTATTTTTTATAAAAATTAATTTACCTTGGATTATTTATTTTTAGTTGGATAATACTGTGATTTTTTATGGTTTGGTTTTGTCAATATTTTATAATTCTATTTTAAATAATAATTTGAATTTGAATATGTTAGTGTTTTGATAATCTTAATTTATGTTGTCATAGATGACGGGGAGGTTAGAAATTAGAAGGGAAATGAGAGAGACAAAACTTGAGTGCTGGGAAATGGAGAGGAAAGACGAAAGGGTTTAAAAAAATTGAAGATAACATATTTTAATCAATTTTTATCATGATTTTATGTGTGATTTCAATTGTCGTTTGGAAATGCAGTTTTTAGGGGCATCAGTAAATCAATATTGTTATTGTCTTGTGACTTGTTCTAAATTTGCAAAAATATGATTAATGGTGTATGAGTTAATGTTGATTTCAATTTGTCAAAGGCATCCTTTAGGGTGGGTTCTAGTTAACCAATATCACTTTGACACACATTCAAATTTTGTTCAATAAGGGTTGTTTATGGGGTGCTGTTTGTTTAATATACATTTTTGTTTTATGACTGCGATCCCGAGATTTGCAATCATGTTTAAGTGGGTTATTAATCAATTTAGGTGGGTTGTAATTAATATCACTATATTTCTGGTGACTGGTTTCCCAGATTTTAATCATAATTTTTTGTTGATTTCAACTTTGTCAAATGTTATCGTTTAGTGGGTTGGTAATTAATATAATATGTTTCTTGCTATAAGTGGATGTTCCTGATTTGCAAATCACACCATTAACATAGAAGATACAGAATCCTCCCTCTCGCTTTCCCTATTGCTTTCCTTCCCTTCCACCCACTTCCTCTTCCCCTCCCGCCTCCCCTGCATTGCACCCCCCATCTTTCCCCCCCTCCTCTCTTCACTCTTCATCCAGATTCCCCCTTCTCTTTTTGCGCTTTTTCTTTCCTTTTCTTTTCTACCTTCCCCCCCCGTGGCGTTTCTTTAGTGGATTTTGGGTTCTATTTACCAATATCACCTTTCAGTTCTTTTCCGGGCCTGTCTGTTTAGTGACTTTCAGTCTATTACAAATCACTGTCGATTCTCAAAAACTTTTACTTCCCAAATTTTCAATTCGATTATGTCTTCAGCTTTTTTTCCAATATATTATAGATATTTCCCGTTTTCCCTTAAAGCCTTATTGCCAAAGATGGGTTAAACATGACTTTGATAACTGATTGGAAACAATTCGGCCACGTTTCGTTCGTCAGGGTCCTCAACTTAACTCACAAGTTCGTCCTTTGTGTTTAATTTCGGCTGATATTTTTTGGATTGATTGAATGTCTTTTCTAGTGCATTGGCTTAGATCATAAGCGCTTTTCAAAACCCTTCTATACTGTTCCGGATCCCTCCGAGGAAAGTGGGTGGAGGTCATTCCAATCCAGTGGAAAATATATGGGAGATGCCATGTAAAAAGAATGATGAAAAGAATGTGGATGATGTCTTTATACTCATGAAACGTATTTTGGCCTGTGTTTTAACACTAGACATTAGAGAATACCACTATATTTCTCGATACGTTTTTTTTTTGTTGACTTGGTTCACACACGATTGTAGACTGTCACCAACTGTTTATGTGGACTTTCAACGTTGTCAAAGTATCTTTAGGTGGGTGGGGTGGTTAATCAATATCATTATGTTATTGCTAAGGGGATCCATGATTGCAATAACCATTTTTGTATCTCTGAGTGCGTCGTGTAATTGATTTTGGTCTATTTACCAATATAACTTAAGTTCTATTCTGGTTCCACGCTAGTCTCATCTTTGTCTTTCTCTTCACTCGTTATTGACTTTCAGTCTATATAAATCATGGTGCTTCTCGCAACTACTTCCCAATTTCAATTTCGATTTTTATGTTTCAGCTTTGTTCCAATATATGATAGATATCACATTTACCCTTAAAGAATTATTGCCAAAGATGGGTTGAACATGATCTTTTGATAAACTGATGGAAACAACTCGGCCCATTTCGGTTCGTCAGTTCCTAAATTAACGTCACCAAGTTATTCTTGTGTTAATTTTGGTGATATTGTGGATTCTTTGAAGCTGTTTTAGGCATCAGCTGAGATTTAATAATCATTTTCAACCTTCTATGACCTTTTTCCATCCCTCGACTAAAGGTGGGGAAGGGCCACCACTGTCCTCTCGTCCCTCCATTCCATCGGTACCCCTAGGAACAAGGTGATGCCATTGTTGGTAAGATGTGGATGGGTTTTGTACTCTAATGTAAAGAGTTATTTTGTCTGTGTGTTAAAACCTATACATTAGAATACAAACAGATAACATGCCGGTGGTTGTGCAAATTTTTTTAAAATGCCAATGACTATTGCCAATGGGGGAAAGAGATTGTGGGAGCCTTATACGAGATTTATAAAGAAAATGGTTTTCCCTAATAAACGTTCTCCCAGATGTCCCAAAATGTCGATAATTTGCGGGAAACTTTCAGCCCCAATACTCAGCACAATTAGTGAAAAGTTGGTATTTCTAACTCCATGAAGGAAGCACAGATCCTTACCTTTCTTTATGTATTGTGATTTTTTTTGCCACTAACATTGCTGTTTAATGTGGCCAGGTCTGACCAAACACTCAGCTGCAAATGTACTTTGTTGGGATGCAGCCTACCTTTCTTCTGTTTCATTGTTCCTCTCTGACAAGGGACTGCCTTAAAATTTTGTGAAAACTTCAATACAAATAAAGTGGAAGGGGATCGAGTATAGACAGGGGATGGGTAGTTTACCCTATTCCATCACTCAGTAACCTCATAAGTGGACGGGCGGAGGAAAACAACGTACTTAATGTCAAAATAAAGGAAATAGGGCCGAGGAACAAGGTTTGATGCATGAAAGAATGTTGGATGATGTTTTGTACTCTAATGTAAATGAGTATTTTTGTCTGTGTTTAACACAAAAACTATACATTAGAATCACAAAAAATATTGATATTGGTTGGTTGTGTAAATTGTAAATCAATGGATATGCCAAATGGGGGAAAGACGATTGTGGGAGTCAGACGATTTAAAGAAAATGGTTCTGGAGCTAATAGTTTTCAGATGTCTCAAACTTCAAGTTCTCTAATTTGGCTGGGTGGAAACTTTCCAGCCCCCATACTTGTAGTTAATTAGTGAAAATTTGGTTATTTCTAACTCCAGAAGGAGCCCACTTCTTTCATTCTAGGATGCAGCAACATTTTGTTAATGTGACAAGGTTGACCAAACACAGACTGCAAAGACTTATGTTGGGGACGCAGCTACCTTTCCGTTAATGTGACAAGTGTCTGCCTTCTAAATTTGGGAAAATTTCAATACCAAATAAAGTGGAATGGATCAAGTCTAGACAGTTGATGGGGAGTTTACCCAATTTCCCATAAGGTCAAAAGATGAAGATCCCCCACCCCCCATCATTGATCCAGGACTTATTTCTTCTGTTATAATGTGCAGTGTCATAAGTACAACGATTAAGATGTTAAGTCTTGATCGAACTCTTGCAGGTCACATCCTTTCCAATAATGTCAAGAATGAGGGATATCCATTCGAACTTCACAGAAACTATTGATCATCGGTTAACGACCCTCCTAATGTTTTTTTGAGGCATGATGCAGAGATTCTGTGTGTGATGTTTTTCTTTCCATTGTAGAAAAATGTATAGGCAAGAGTTCAAGATTGTAGAAAAAATGTATCGCCTTTACGACTATTAATTTACTGCGGGCTGCACACCTCAGAACAGAAAAAGGTAATGGAGTGGTATTTGTAGGACGAAAAAATGAATAATACAGTGAATGTCTTCAAACGATTGGCCTTTCCCTAATCCCAGGTAGGTTATCTTTGGGGAAAATGTGTGATTCAGAATTTGTGTTTTGGAAAATGGTGTGGAATTTCACATTTGGGGTCTACCCTACACCTTTTGAGCTCCCTTGCTCGTATTCAGTCCATTCAGTATTCTGTAGCAATTCATCTTTTCCAATTTCAGCTTTTTGATTTAGGCAAACAGAGTTTTTAAAATAAAGTTAGGGTTGTCCTCGAGTGTTTTTGTAATTTAACCAAGTTTTAGCTCGGATTCCTCCGTCTCTGTTTTGTCTCAGTATTTTTTTAACCTTTTTACAATTTTTTTGACTAAACTTCACCAGTATCTCCACCGCGGTCATTTCCCCCTTCTGATCTCGATCAGGGACTTATCTATTATGCTGTGGAAAAGTTTAGTTTAGTCCCAACAAACATACAACATCAGGCAGGTAATAGAGTTTCTACTATTCCACTTTTAAAATTGTAAACAAACAATCTATCGCTAAGTGAATACATGCCGAGCAGATTCAAAACTTACGTGGTACACATAATCCATTGACATTATTTGAACAAAGAATTTGGAAACACTTAATTAGAAATCTTTAATAGATAATTGTAATATGGCATCGTGCGCGGGAAAAGTGAGGACAATAGACCGAATGCCGTGGTTACGTTAACACCCCCTGTTATCATCTGTGTGGTGCCCGATTTTGCGATAGGTAAGCATGGATGCTGTCATTTTGCCTGTCGTCGACCTATCCGAATTTTGATGAACATTAGGACTATTATTGATAAATTTAAGCTGTAAACTCTCCTCATCCCCTGCGGTGATAAGACTAATTAATTAATAATAATAATGACAAGTTATTGATTGTATTATCGATCAACGATGTTATTGGATTTATTATTCCTAACCGTATTATATCGATGTTATCGATATCACCTCTGCTATCGTTAAATATCTTTTGATTTGTTTGTCGCTCCAGCCTGAATCGAGCCTCGTTTTTGCAAAAAATGAGGAAGAGTATGTTCTGCGTGGCGCCACGGTTTGGGAGTGGCGTCGCATAAATATTTCATTAATTACTCAACCCTGTTCTCCTCCCTTGGGGTTTTCCCGACCGATACAGCAATCTGAGAATTCGCTTTTAAATTACATAATTGTAAATATAGATTTTTATGTCCCCAACCTACATTGTCTCTCCTTGGAGCTCACTTTTTGTACATCGTTTGCGTGGGGAAGAGAAAGGTTAAATGATTTTTTTTATTTCATTGTTCCCCCCCCTTGGTTTTCTGTGTTTAGAGGCCGGGTCTGGCTTTTAATGGCTACCTTGGCCATTGCATTAAAAACACCCCCACCCCCCCCTGGAGACTTCTGGCGGGTTTCAATTTTCCTGGCCCCGTGGGTGGCCAACATGGCCCATTTATTAAAATGTTGACCCGCAATCTTCTGTCTCACGGGTCTTCGATTGTTTTCTACCCTAAAACAACGAATGGCGTATGGCCCAACCCATTCAAAGCTTTTTTTTGCACAGATGATGCTACAGCGTTTTCGTGTTCTTTGGTCTAGTGGATTCCATGATGGTGAAATTGTACACTTGTGTTTTCTATCGCCCTGAGTCGCAAGGGTGGGGTGGTGTGGGTTCTCAAAATCGTGTGCACAATGGGCTAAAACACAACAAGTTTTTAGTCCATATCAGCTCCGGGTAGCCGCCTCTTCTTTAGAAATGTCACTACTTTTCCTAGGAAAGTGGCCTGTGAGGAAGCAAGTTTTTTTTTTTAGTGGAGCTAATTGGTTTATGCAGCAGCATCGGGTAGTTAGAGCAAGTAAATACCCAGAACAATCAGTGGCCGCCAGAGAGAGTTAAGTGCGACAGCGTGCAGCCAGCCCGGTGATCCTCTAAGGTAACTGGTTGCGTGTGTGCTCCTAATGTTCATCGGTTGCACGCAACCATTAGTCGTGATCAGTTGTTTGTAAAATCTGCAGCTGTTTTTCCCCACCTTTCTTTTTTCTATCAGTGTAAGAACGAACGATTTTTTTTTGATAAAGCTTTCGTGAGCTTGTCGCCTTTCATTTTGGAAATTGTTTCTGTCCATGGTGGTTTATGGAACTTAAACCATCGGAAGAGCCGATCAAACCCATCTCTGAGGAAATTTGCAAGTGATGGCGAGAAGCATACTGTTTTTCTAGTTCTGACGGGTATATTTTATTCTATGTGCCTAGCCCATGGGTTGATTCTCTTATTTTGGTGGTTCTATAGATGAAGCTACACACCGTTAGGGAAGTATTTTTTTAGTAGGCACCCCCCCCCCCCCCCAACCCCCCCCCACCCCCCCCCCCCCCCCCACCCCCCCCCCCTCACCCCCTCCCCCCCCACCACTCCCCCTACCCTGCCTTCTCCCCCCCCCCCTCCACCCTCCCCTCCCTCCACCCCACCCCCCCCCCCTCCCCCCCTACCCCTCCCCACCCCCCCCACCCCATTTCCTCCACCACCCCCCCTCTCCCCTTCTTTTCCTCCCTACAGCCCCCCTCTTCCCCTTTTTCCTCGCTCCCCCTCCCCCCCCCCCCTCCCTCTCCCTCCCCCGCCCCCCCCCCCCCCCCCCCCCCCCCTCCCCTCCTTTCCCTCCCTCCTCCCCCCCCCCCCCCCCCCCCCCCCCCCCCTTCCCCCCCCCCTCCCCCTTCCTCCCTCCCCCTCCTCTCCCATTCCCTCTCCTCCTTCTCCATTCCCCCTTCTTCTTCCCTCCTTTCATCCCCTTCTTTCTTCCTTCTTTCTCCCACCCCCCCCCCCCCCTCCTCCTTCTTCTTTTGCCCCCCCCCCCCCCCCCTCTCCCCCCCTCCCCCCCCCACCCCCCCCTCCTTCCCCCCCCTACCCTCCTTAATCTCCTAATCGCCCCTCCTCTCTTCCTCCTGTATCCCCCCTTCCCCTCCCCCCCCCCTCCCCCCCACCCTCCTCCCTCTCTCCCCACCACCCCCCCCCTCACCCCCCCACCCCCCACCCCCCCCCCACCCCCCACCCCCCCCTCCCCCCTCCCCCCCTCCCTCCCCCTCCTCCTCCTCTCCCCCCCCTCCCTCCCCCTCCTCCTCTCTTTACTTTTTTTCCTTCCCCACGCTATTCTTTCCCACCCTCTCCCCCCCCCCTCCTTCTCCCTTTCTTCCTCCCCCCCCCCCCCCCCCCCCACCCCCTTCTTTTTCCCTACCCCCCTTTTCTTCCCCACATCCTCTCTCCTCTCCCCCTTTCCTCTTTCCCTCTTCCTCCCCCCCCTTCTCACTATCCCACTCAATCTCCTCTTCCTCCCCCCCTTTCCCTTCTCCCCCCCCCTCCCCCCTCCTCCACCCCCCCCTCTTCTCCGTTCCTTTTTCCCGTTATCCCCCCCCCCTCTTCCTTCCTTTTCCCCCCCCCCCCTTCCTCTCTCTTCCTTCCTTCGCTCCCTTTTGCTTTTCCCCCTTTTCCTTCTTCTTTTCTTCTTTTCCTCCCTCCCTTCCTTTTTTTTTTTTTTTTTTCTTCTTTTCCCTTCTTTTTTTCTTTTGTTAACCTCAAACCTTTCATCAGGGCTGTGAGTGTGTGCTGTTCTTGTTGGGTGATTCACAGGCACACTGCTTGAACAGCAATAGAATTGGCTAGACCGTCTCGTGGTGTTCTAGTAGAAAGCTCTTTTTGAGCCCCAACAACTCATCCCTTGTGCGCTTCAACTCTTGTTCATCTGTTGTCAGCACCCCCGACATGTCTCATATCCTGCAAATCGGGATTCATCCTCAAGGTAAGATCACCCCCACGGGTACTAAGGACCGATCGAGTTTAATGTTGGGAGTTTTTTCCAAATGTCTGTGTGGAGATAACTGGGTCGCAGGATATTTTTTAAGATATTTCTCTCCAGAACCCTCCGGTACTGAGTTGTTTCTTCCAAATTGATTAGTGGACAGGAGGGTGTTTTTTACAGTCAGACATGTGATGAAACTTTAGTTACAACATAAAGTTGTCTAGATTGAGATCTTACTTGTGTGTGATTTGTAAACTCATGCGAAGAGATAACCCATAAGGCGATATTGTTATTCATATAGATATTCATGAACACAATTTGCTTGCTATTCTATGAGCTTCTCAACGAGTCACGAAGTTTGGAGGCATAAGGTTATGTTGGAAGTATCACACCTTTACAAGCTACGATGAAATGTTTTCACTGAGAGTTTGATTGCTTGTCCTCCCAAACTTGATGAGAAAAAAGGTATTTCTGTAGTAGGCCTTCAGACCAGGAGCGTTCATGTAATCTTTATGTCCTTGTGTCGAGCTTCAAATCATGGGGTTGCTGTATA
Organism: Taxus chinensis; assembly: GCA_019776745.2. Lineage (NCBI taxonomy): Eukaryota > Viridiplantae > Streptophyta > Pinopsida > Cupressales > Taxaceae > Taxus > Taxus chinensis. The sequence goes on along the minus strand of CM034151.1, from coordinate 233,990,199 downwards.
TAGCTTGTTTTCACCCGGTGAATGTGGTCGATTAGCCTCGAGCTCGTTAGAGCACTTCCGGGTTGTTAAGGGCAAGCGCTGCATTGAAACAATCAAATGTAGGAGGGGATGCGTTTTAAACCAGGCATGTTAACCTGCCCCTTGTAACTTCGCTACCTTTATTATGTCATGAATTAATGTCCTTCTTTGTTTTTTATCGTTATAGGCATCCTTTAGCAACGGGGCTTATCGCTTTCAATTCTGAATAGACCCCTTCCTCGTGCTTTTCCAAAATGTGTTATAGCTGAAAGGATCAAGCCGAATGTTGGGCTCTAGTTGTTTTTGTTTTTTTAATTATCTCCTAAGTTAGCCACAACGTTTGTGATCAGAATGATACAATTCTTTTGCCTATTTTTTTTCTTTTGGGCAAAATCAAAAGAGTAAAATGCTAGGTGATAGCAAAATAATGGTTGATGTTTTCTACTTGGGGTTTAGATCTTTAAACTGGTTTGTTTCCTGCTTTAATCTTCTTCGGTGGTGACGTTTAGAGACAATAGTGAAACAATGGCCGTTGGAGGTTAGATTCTAACTAAACCAGCAGTAGAATCTAAACTTGAGCATGAATAACGTAGTGGAATTTGTTAGGGGATTGTCGATATGGCCAATTTAGGAGAAGTGTTGTTTTGTCTTGGTAAAAGCTTTTTCTTGGGTACTCTGAATGTGTGTGTAGACCCCTCGCAATTTAAAAGTGAAGCATGAGGTTTCTAGAGGCCTAGTGAGTGAAATACGGATACTCAATGCAGATCTGTGACGTGAGTCAACTGTATCATCAGATAAAAGAGTTCCCAATCGAACTCTGTAGTAGTAGATGTTTTCTTTTGGACGATTATTGGAAGGTTCGTATAACGTTAGCAGTCGTGAAATAGATGGGTATTGCCAAAACTATCATATGTGTTTTCAGAGACCAGGTAATGAGAAGCATAGTTCGCAGGAAGAGTATTTTGCTTTTATCCTCCTTCACGGATCTTCTCGTTAACCTTGTGCCATTGGTGACTTGGTTTGGGGAACGGTAGGGTCTTTGGGTGTCGAGAGCCCACCCTTATATGTTCAATCAGACATTCTTGCTCGTTTAAATTCAACACTCAAATGAAAGGGTTTCTTAGTAAATCCATCCGTGTAGCTTAGCAAACCTTCAATAATTCAGGTAGGGACCTTCCCTATGGAGTAAGTGTGGACGATTTTGGCCATGCCTATGAAAAAGTATTCTGAATGCACTTTTCTTCGGATATTGGGTTTAGGATTCTGTATGAAAAGGTACAAAGGAGGAATCGACTCAGTTACTATATTTATGTGTTATGCTAAATTCCTAACTCTTGACAACGTCATACGATGTGGCTGGATATGGGTCTTTATACATGTTTATGTGAGGGTATTTTCTATTTGTAAGATCAATAACAACCTTTGGTGATGAAAAACCTCTTTGATCCTTGCTTGCAGTCTATTCCCCCCCCAAACTATAGTTGTTGAATGTAATTAGTTGGAAAATCTAATTTATTACTGCTTGAAGAAATTAATAATTAGGTTCGCGTGAGAATAGGGCATTTTTTGAATCTTGAGATTCCGTTTTTGGATTGTGATATTATAGTATGTCTGCGCTGTCATTCGTACAACTTCTTTTCTTTTTTTTTTTTTTCTTTCCCCCGATCGTTTCAACTTTTTCTCCCCAGAACCCCTTCGTCGCCCGCTTTTCCCTTACGTTGAACCGCTTAACTATTTAATATATTTGCCGATGATCTTTATCATGTCCCGGTACATTTTTGGTAATTGATCTCAAGTTTGTGAACGCGTTTTGAAATTTGTAATTTTTTTTTCTTTTTTTTGTTGTCGGTTCTTGGCAACTCACAGTGAATGAACGAGTTCTTAGTAATGTAAGTGTGAACACGATGTACCGAATTGGATATTAAACTTACCATCTTATCAAATAAATATATACCACACTTCCCTCGATACTACCACAATCCTTATAAACCAACCCCCCCAACCCCTCCCTCTCCCTCCCCCTTCCTCCTTCCCTCCCTCCACTTACATCCCCCCCCCACCTCCCCCCCCCCCCCCCCCCCCCCCACCCCACACCCCTATCGACCACCTCTTCCTCTCCCCCTCCCTTCAGCACCCACCCCCCCCCCAAAGATTTTCCTCGACCCCCCACCGCCCCACCCCAGACTCCAGTAACCCACCACCCCCCCCCAATAAGAGAACCTCCCCCCCCCCTCCCCCCAACCCCACTCTCAATAATACAAAAGCACCCCCCCCCCTCTTCCCCCCTCCCACCAACCTCTTTTTTTCGAAGACACCAACCCACCCCCCCCCCGTAACTTCCCCCCTTTTATTCTTACCCACCCCCCCCCAACCCCCCTAAACACCCACCTACGCCCTCAAATCCCCCCACCCCACCTGGCACCCCACCTCAAATAAACCCAAAAAAACCCACAAAAATAATTTTCTTTCTTCCCTTTCCTCCCTCTTGCATATTTAAAACAAAGCTTACCCACTTTTAGAAAACAAGACCTCTCACCTCTTCCCTTCTCCCCCCCCCCCCCCCCCCCTCTTTCATCTCCCTCCCCTTTTTCTCCCCCCCCCCCCCTCCTTCCCCCTTCTTCTTCTCCTCCTCTTTCTCCCTTCCGCAACCCCCTTTCCACTACCCCCCCCCCCACAGCCCCCCCTCCACACACCCCTTCCCTATACACCCCCCCACCCCACCACACCCACAACCCCACCTTTTTAAACCCCACAAAATACTTTCCTATACCCTCATCCCCACAACCACCACCCCCTAATCGCTCACCCCCACCAACCCACACCCCCCCCCCAACTACTCCCCTCCCCCCCACCTCTCCCTAAACCAAGACCAATCAAAACTTTCCCCCGTCTCCTTCTCCTTCTTCGTAACTCCTTGAAGTGAAACACCCCCTCCCCTCCCCCCACCCACAACAAGAAACAAAATAGTCCCACACCCCCCTCTCCCACCCCACCACTCTTTTCTTCGTTAAAAAACCACAAAAACACCCACAACAATACCAACACACAAATCCCCCCCACGACAAAGTATATAACTGAAAAAGAGAAAACCGGATTCACGACCCACACCACCCCCCCCACCCACTCTCACTCCACTCCCCCAACCCCTTTTCGCCGATTCCTCTTTCACCCCATTTTCTCTCCCCTACTACACCATCCGTCTTTTTGTGAAAGTTTAAGTGATGAGGAAATTGAATAAGCCCGCTTGGTGAGAGAGGGGGGAAAGAGTGAGTGATGTGTGGGTAGGTGGGAGTGGTTTGCGCTTTGAAGTGGAGTCCTTGTGGGTGTTCCTTTCCTTTTTTTTTAACTTTTTTTTACCCCTTTCTTTCGCCTCTTTTTGGGTCTTTTTTAGTTGTATCCTTGGTGACGAAGTTGTTTGTGTAATGCTATGTGTCAAGAATTTTTTTTGTCCAAAATATAAAAAAATCTGTCTTTTCCTGTGGTTCGGTTGTGGAAATTTTTGGGTCGTCCCAGACACAGTTGGATCAGGCGGTGGTAAACGTTCTGACACTTATGTCAAAGAAATGTAGTCAATTAATTGTAATTTAGTCTAGGCATTGATAAAACTAATTAGTAGTTCGTTGCAGTTACGGGATCGACACCAATTTATTACTTGTATAACTACTCATCGAGCATTTCATGTCAGATTTTGATGTGCTGGGGGGGAAGGAACAATGAGTCCCCACATGTAGTTATGTAAACAAGCGATAATATATTTTTATAAAAAATTATATCATTCTGGGGGAGCTGAAATGGCGCATCCAATACCCTCCAAAGTGGTCCGAACACTATGGGGTTTGTTCATGTATGTTTTCTAAAAGTGATTGATGATTTAAATTTCTTATTATTCCTTTATTTAGTGTATCTTTTTTTGAAATGGGAATGTTTTTTTTTTATAAAATTAATTTACATTGGTAGTATTTATTTTAGTTGGATACTACTGTGATTTTTATGGTTTGGTTGTGCAATATTTTATGAATTCTATGTTAAATAATAATTCGAATTTGAATAGGTTAGTGTTTTGTTTTATATCTTAATTTATGTTTGTCATAGATTGACGGGGAGGTTAGAAATAGAAGGGAAATGAGAGAGACAAAATTGAGTGCGGGGTAATGGAAGAGGAAAGCGAAAAGGCGTTTTTTTTTTAAAAAAATTGAAGATAACATATTTTAATTTTTTTTAAGTATAATATATTTTACTAATGAAAACTATAATTTTAATATTAATATATTATTTACAAACTATTATTATATAATGTGTAATAATTATACTATATACACAATTATTTTATGATAAATATAATTAAAGATAAACATATTTTAATTTTTCCAGTATATATATATTTATTTATTAATAATAAAATTTTAATATAGTAAATTTATAATAAATGAATATATATGTAATTACAATATACTATATTATAAATTAAATAATATTATATGATACATGAAATAGTATAATTTTTTAGTGATATTATATGAAATAATATTAAGATATTTATTTCTAAGATATTATTTAACATTATCCAATATATTGTTATATATAGGCTGATGTTAAATATAATTCAAATTATATATGCTATAAATTAAAATTTTAAATATGATGGTATTATTAAAATTTGTGCTTATTTACCCAATAATATATTATAGTAATTTATTACCCGATTAAACGATATCAATATAATTAATATAAAATTTATCATTATATAAATTTATAATTATTATATTATTATCTTAAGCACCTCACATATCCTCTACCAACCACTCAACCCCTGTAATAAAATTTTAACTTTAAAAGGTAGTCATGGTTTAATGTAAATATTAATTATTTATTATTGAGGTGCTAGGAATCACCTAACAACTTGAAAAGGTCATAATAAGCTTTGGGTTGTCGTTTGAGTTGTTTTTTTTAAAAAACCACATGTTTTAAGATGAGGCAAACGCAACGGGACAATTGCCCTACGGTTGGCCACAAATTCGGACATTTTTTGTCCTAAATCGTCGTACTAAGGCCGAAAATTAGTATTAAGTATTTGGTTTTTCTATTTAGGGGCATTGTTATTTTAGTCTAATTAGTGGCATATGAGTTAGAAGTTAGCAATCATTTAAGAATGTAGAAGATGTATGGAATTCTCCGTGACCGTACGGGGAAAAGCATGTGACCCTTAATAAGAATAACATGTTCTAAGTAAACTGTTAAAATATTTAATTTTTGCCCTTAGAGTCAGATTTAGTCAAGTTTGTTGTCCTTTGGCATTCGACCTCTTAGCGCGGGGCAGTTTTCTATTTTTTTCGAACATTGGAATTAATATTCACAACAAAGAAGGGGATCTATTTTTCTTACAAAAACCACATTTAAGATGAGACAACGCAATCGTCACAATCTTGCATATTGGTTGAGGGCAATTTAGGACATCTGGCTTAAATTCCCACCCTCTAGTACCGAAATTAGTATTTAAGATGTGTGGTTTTTTCTATTTTGGGCATTAGTTTAATCTTAGGATATAGGCGACATTATGAGTTAGAAAGTTAGCAAGCCTTAATTTAGGAATGAGGAAGTTGATGGCAATTTATCTTTCTTGTGACAGTCACCCCCCCCTTCTCTCTACCCCCCCTCCTCTACCCCCCCCCCCCCCCCCCCCTCCTCCTCCCCCCTCCCCCCTCCTTGTTTTTCTTCGCCCCCTTTCCTCCCCCGCTGTTTTTTTTTTTTTTCTCTCCTTTTCTTTTTCTTTTGCCTTTTTCACTCTCCGGTCCCTTTTCCCCGCCCCTTTTTTTTTAACCACAACCACCCCCAACCCACAAACCAACACCACCAGGATACAAGCCACCACCATAACCGTGAACATTACTAAGGAACTACAACAAGAGAGCTGAATCCGAATTTAACACTATCCAGTATTAAACAATAACTAATGATATTAACGCACCCGTAGACAGATCTAGATTTAGAATTGCCCAAAGTTAGTTATGTGTCCCAGGCGGCAATCGAGATTGGGACGTTGTTTTTATATCAAAAGGAAACATGATAACTTCACTATTAATAAAAAAACAGACAGGAGTCTATTCCTTTTGAAGTCCTCTATGCTGTCATATCAAGTGGAGTGTCACCTAATTGACACAAGTATCTGATACTCAGAGCCGAGGCTACAAGTTCGAAGTTATCTAATAAAAAACATGCCGTTTAGAAAGACCGGATAGAGGATACCCGACGGATCCAAAGGTACAACATGCTCGGCCTAGATGGAATAGAAAAATATCAAGATTGATGTTAGAGGCAAGTTGTATTGCACTTGACGTGTAATGATAATCCGAGCACGCGGAACTCAAGAGTGGAGATGACAAATGAAGCAAGCAACTTGTGAAGGGAAGGTAAATGCAAGCACCAATTGCGTTTGAAGAAGTATTGCTTCGAGATGTAACAAAGGAAAGAAGACAGTAGTAAAGAGTGAGCGGTTTCAGAGGAGTATAGGTCGGGGAGTTGCAAAATTAGAGGATCTTCTTAGACTGGTTTGACTGATGGGGGGACAACTTTTTGAGGGGAAGGCTAGTCAGAAGGAAAAAAAGGAAAAAATTTGCATGCAAAGAAATTGAAAAAGTGAAACTAGGTTATGGTTGGCTCACCTACAAAAAAGAAGCGGGTCAAAAAAGGGGAAAGAAAGAATTAGGACGTGGAGTAAGATGGAGAAGAGCTGAAAATAAATTCCCCTATGGATATGCACAAAACCCTTTAAAGGAGTTAGTTTTCAGATCTCAGATAGAAACTTACAAAAAAGCAAAGAAGACATAGAGGAAGTTCTACAAGTTGTCCATTTGTGGAGTGTAGGAGCGTGAAAGAATGAAGAAAACGGAGGAACAATGCTGCACAAGGAGTAAAATGGATTAAATTTTCTATTCACAAGATAGTATGCATAGGATTAAGAGCATGGAGGATGCCTATCATTAGCCTTAAAGGTCAGAACAACAAAATGTCACAAAGTTTGGAGGGATCACCTGAATGAATAGGGGGGCGGAGGGCCTAATCTCCTTCAGGGATGAGCTAGTGTAGCCAGGAGGGGGGATAGGGGAGAATCATCTCGTGGATTAGAAAAGAACGGAGGATACAAGACAAGATTTTTAGAATAAAAAAGGGCAGAGGATTTTAAGGGGCATAGGATCATAGGATATGCTGTCGATAGAGGTGAGGGCTCCACGAAGACCCATGTTGTTATAGAGTGAAGAGGGCAATTAGAGTGTTTTGAAGCCCAAATAGTTACACATGACACGAGGCAAGGAAGGGAAGGATATGCTTCCCCAAGTAAAATCTTGGTGAAGTTGATTGAACAAGTAGAAGAGAACATGACCTAGGAAGAATTCCACCAGATTGTGGAGGAAAATCTAATGATCAGCGGATTGAGATTGCTCCAAGAAAAAGACAAGGGGGATGTATGACTGCGTACAAATCTTTTCAAGAAACAAGGTATGTGCACTTCAAGAGGATAAGGTAGATGTAGTATTGGGGGGTAGTGTAGAACATTGTTCAAATGAGATGGTCGATAAATTGGGTTTGCATTGTGAGAAGAATCCTAAACCTTTACTGTATTGCATGGTTTAAGAAGGGTAATGAAGTTACTGTTGATAAGAGATGTTTAATAATCTTTTCTATTGGGAATAGTTATAAGGATGAGATTTGGTGTGATGTTATTCCTATACACATGACAAGAGGCAGAGGATATGCTGTCGATAGAGGATGAGAGGCTCCACGAAGACCATTTGTTTGTTATAGATGTGAAGAAGGGCATCAAGCTTTTGAATGCCCACATTATTATACACATGACAAGAGGTAAGGATATGCTCCAAGAGTAAATCTTGTTGAAGTTGAACAAATAGAAGATGAACAGGACCTGGAAATTCCACCAAATGTTGGAGAAAATATGATGATCAAGAGGATGATGATTGCTCCAAGAAAGAAGATCAAAGAGGAGGCATGTCTGCGTATAAATAGTTTTAGAACAAGAATCACTTCAGGAGGAAATGTATGTAATGTTATTATTGATGGTGGTAGTTGTGAGAACATGGGTTCAAATGAGATGGTTGACAATTAGGTTTGCATTGTGAGAAGAATCCTAACCCTTATAGTATTACATGGTTTAAGAAAGGTAATGAAGTTATTGTTGATAAGAGATGTTTAATAAGCTTTTCTATTGGGAACACTCATAAGGATGAGATTTGGTGTGATGTTATTTCTATGGATGCATGTCATATGCTACTAGGAAGAACATGGCAATTTAATAGAAAAATTATTCATGATGGGGGAAAGAATACTTATACTTTCTAGAAGGATGACACAAAAATAGTTTTGCTACCACTTAAAGAAGAGGGGAAGGCTGAAAATATGCTTTTTGCAAAGGAATTTTTGAAGGAGGAAAAGGCAACCGATTTTTGTTATGCACTAGTCGCAAATAATGATTGACCTGCAAGTACATAAATACTAGTAGAAACAACATAATTAATATAAGAATTTTCAGATGTTAATCCTGATGAGCTATTAGATGGGTTACCACCCAAAAGAGATTCAACACAATATTTATTTGATTCCAGGGTCTTCAATCCCAAATCAAGCAGTTTATAGGATGAACCTAACATTGCATGTAGAGTTGAATAGGCAAGGGATAGAGCTCATGTGAAAGGGGGTCATAAGGGAGAGCATGAGTCTGTGTGCAACCCCAGCTTTATTAACACCAAAGAAGGATGGAACATGGAGAATGTGCACGGATAGCAGAGCAATCAATAAAATTACAATCAATTATAGGTTCCCAATACCTCACCTTGATGATATGATGGATGTGCTTGCTGGATCTAGGTATTTCACCAAGATTGATCTTCAAAGTGGTTATCAGATTTAAATCAGAGAAGGAGACGAGTGGAAAACAACATTCAAGATAGGAAATGGATTATATGAGTGGTTGGTGATGCCATTTGGGTTATCCAATGTACCTAGTACTTTTATGAGACTAATGAACACTGTGCTACGGGAGTATAATGGTAAGTTTGTTGTGGTTTATTTTGATGATATCTTTTGATCTTTAGAAAAACTAAAGAAGAAAATTTGAGGCATTTAAGGGTGGTATTTGAAGTGTTAAGAAAAGAGAAACTCTATGCAAGTATGAAGAAGTGCACACTTATGCAAGAGAGTTTGGTATTCTTGGGCTTTATTATTTCAGCTGATGGGGTATAGATGGACTCAAAAATGATAAATGCAATTATTGAATGGCCTACTCCACAGAGTATAACAGAGGTAAGAAGGTTTCATTGTCTAGCAACATTTTATAGAAAATTTATTAAAACTTTCAGCAGTATTGTAGTACCTAGAACAAATTGCACAAAACGAAACTCTATGCAAGTATGAAGAAGTGCACACTTATGCAAGAGAGTTTGGTATTCTTGGGTTTTATTATTTTAGCCGATGGGGTATAGATGGACTCAGAAATGATAAAGACAATTTTTGAATGGCCTACTCCACGAAGTATAACAAAGGTAAGAAGCTTTCATGGTCTAGAAAAAATTTGTAGAAAATTTATTAAAACTTTTAGCAACATTGTAACACCTATAATAGATTGCACAAAACGAAGGGAGTTTTTGTGGACAAAGGCAGCTGAGGATAGTTTTTAGTTGTTGAAGAAGAAGGTGACAAAGGCACCCATTTTGGCACTACCAGATTTTGATAAAGTGTTTGAGGTTGATTGTGATGCCTCACATGTGGGTATTGGTGTTGTTCTAAGTCAAGGTGGAAAGCCAATAGCTTTCTTTAGTGAGAACTGAATGAGGTAAGAAAGAACTACTCTACTTATAATGTGGAATTTTATGCAATTGTACAAGTATTAAGACATTGGAGGCATTACTTAATGCCTAAGGAGTTTGTGTTATTTACAGACCACATAGCCATGAAGTATGTGAATACCCAAAAGAAGTTGAATAGTGGGCATGCAAAGTGGGTATCATTTTTGTAGGGTTATAATTTTTCTGTAAAACATAAATTTGGAAAACAAAATCAAGGTGGAAAGCCGGTAGCTTTCTTTAGTGAGAAACTGAATGAGGTAAGAAAGAACTACTCTACTTATGATGTGGAATTTTATGCAATTGTACAAGCATTAAGGCATTGGAGGCATTACTTAGTGGCTAAGGATTTTGTGTTATTTATAGACGACATAGCCCTGAAGTATGTGAATACCCAAAAAAAGTTGAATAGTAGGCATGCAAATTGGGTATCATTTTTGCAGGGTTATACTTTTTCTCTAAAACATAAATCCGGAAAACAGAATCAAGTTGTAGATGCATTGAGTAGGTGTGACTTTGTTTGCCACTATGGAAAATGAGGTGGTGGGTTTTGAAGCAATAAAGGGTTTGTATTCTTTTGATTCTGATTTCAAGGATATTGTTGAAAGGTTAATTCGTTCATTTTCAGACAATGCATGCAATGTCCAAGATGAGTACATTTTACAGGATCACTACCTATTCAAGGGACATCAACTATGTATTCCAGTTGGGTCTATGGGAGAGAATATAGTGAAAGAGTTACATAATAGAGGATTGGCTGGGCATTTTGGTAAAGATAAGACGATAGCCTTGGTAGCAGAGAAATACTATTAGCCAAAGCTGAAAAGAGATGTGGTAAGATATGTGGAGAGGTGTCGAATTTGCCGAGTCTCGAAAGGCCATGCACATAATACAGGGTTATATATGTCATTACTGTTGGTGTGTGTGGCATTTCCTTCACCTCTTATTTATTTATTAGGTGTATTGCCACCTCACCAGGTGAGTCATCTCACTTAGGTGGACATGGATCTAGGTGTCATCTTAGTTATGACAGATTCTCTTACAGAATTTGTCATATGTGTAAGTTGCGTCATAGGAGTTACATTCCCATTTGGGAAAGTAACTCCTCTTTTCCATTATGGAAGAATATTTTCTTACATGGGAGTTGCACATTTACTCCCCTATATGTACACACCTTTTCTGATCTATGAACAATGGAGTATGGGCCTCTTTTGAGCCTTTTTTCCCTCAATGCATGCACATTGCTTTTCGAGTGAGTTCTTGCTTCGATTTTGAAGCTATGCCATTTCCGTGGTTGAGTGCAACGTGTCGATGCTCAAGCATTCCCTCCAGATCTTTGTCATTCCTTCGACATGGTATTAGAGCTCGGGGATCGGAATCGTGTTGCTCACCTTTGTTGCTTACTACTCTCCATCTCATAGTTTCTTGTGCAAGTTCTCATTCTTGTTTCGTGCTCTTCTTGCACTGATTCAGGTTTCATACCTCTTGTTCAGTTGTTCGTGTGATCGGTGGTGTTTTTTGAGTGTTTGTGGTTTTCTAGCTTTTGCATACAATCTTCAGAGGTGATTTGCAGTTTTAGGTGTTTTTTTGAGGTGCAGGTTTTTTGGGTTTGTGAAGAGGTTGAAGTGGGTTTCCAAGGACAAACTCGGTTTTTTTACCTTGATCCTTGATTGGAAGCTCTCGTGGCCTCTACCCTTGGCAATACTGGGCTCGACACTCTCTGCATTCTTCATTGGCCCCTGATTCCGTTCTTGCTCCACACCTTGGTTTTTAGACTCTGCACTGGGTCGGATTTCAACTCACGGGCTTCCAAATTCCACCCCTATATTGATCTGCTCGACTTGTATTTGTTGGGGTTCATGTTAGTTCGAATGCTCGTGCCAAAATTCATCCGACTGCTCTGCACTCGTCCCTCTCCTCTCCATTGCTCGCATGCTTGCCTCCTTGTGTTGGATCAAGCTTTGAGCAGCCCGTTCTGTGTGTTGGCTTCGTTTGTTCGTAGTTTTTTTGGCTTGACTATGCTTATTGTGGATCATTACGCCTTGACTGTTGTAACCACCCCTGGTGCATGCTCATAGTTCCTTGGCATTCCGTTACCTTGGTTATCCTTGCAACCTTGGCTCTACGTGTTTGGACGTTTCAACCAACACGTTGACCTGTATTGTTTTTGGGAGCTCGAGTTCTTCCTTTATTAAATGCTCGCTGCCTTGGTCTCCAAATTCGTGGTTCTCCTCTGCGTGAAGGTGTCTTCCCTGACTCAGTTCTGCAGATCATTGAATCCATGTTCAAATCAATAAACCAATACTGGAAGATCGTGCAAATTCCAATACAAATATAATCAAGGATGAGATTTATCCATGTTTATATGAAGCTCAAAGATTCAATGTGAAGCTTAGGTGTTTTCCCTGGCTCAGGTCTACAAATCTGTGAGGCAGTGTTCATTTTCTCTGGATCCGCATGCACTGGTTTGAACGGGCCCCTGGTTCCAAGTTCTACGGTGTTTGGATTAAATTCCACGGTTACTTGTTTCTCAGCTTTGCAATGGGAATCTTTACCTCTTCAATTTGAACTTGAGTGGTTAACCCCAAGTGGCTTTCACCCCCCCCTCCCACCCCTCAACGTGGACACTCACATCAGGCTTTTGCCCCAACCTTTCTAACTGCTCTGAAAGGATTCACTGCCCTCCTCAATAGTTACTTGCCTCCTGTAGCAACATTTCATCTCTGCATTCTGGGTAGTGGGCACGTGATTCCCATTTGAATGATCCCAATTTGGTCACTGCCCATTTTAATATCAAATAAAAAAACTTAGGCCTTTTTTTAAATAAGTGAAATTTAAGGTCGGTATAAATATAATCGAATCTATCAAGGCTTATAAACATTAAACAGTCTGTTCAATTCCGTGATATTTTAATAGTTATAGCTTATAATTTGGTTTCGTGTTAATACCCTCTTACGTTTGTCCAATACGGAGGGCGAGGTCCGGGGTTGGCACTGAGGCTAACCTGTTTTCTTAGTACAAAACTTACAACCCTATGAGATAAATGTATCATTTTATTGCATTTCCAACGAGTACCCGAGATGCAACCCTTTGCACACGTTTCGAAGTAATTGATTATTGCATGCTTGCAGTGTCTAGTTTAATTTTTGGTTTCAGGGTTGTGATGAAATTGGTTAAATGGGACATCATATATAATTTTGACTCGCTATTCGCTTCTGAGTACTTCCTATAGTCTAAGTTGCATGATTTATTTCACTCTACGTCAAAAAGATGGCAGGGTGCCAATTGGTGTGTTAATTCACTACTTTATGATAAAATTAAGGATGCCTTGGTGGGTTATTCTTTTGCTCTTGGGCCTTACACGTTGTTTTCAAACGCAAGTTTTCGGCCGAGTCCGAACTTCTTGCAATTTTGTGCTATCTTGCATTTGTTAGTTCATGATGGAGAGTGCAAATTTCAGTAGAAGTTTAGTGTTGTAGGATCACCTTTCATGCCTAAGGTAATCTATTTGACCGGAGATTAAAGATCACATGGGATTGCAAGCTTGGCGTTTTTGACTAATCAATGGAACGTTGTTTAACCCACTTTTTTGAGGGGTGCTTTTTCCTTTGTTACTTGGGCCAGATCCTGCAACTCCACAAATCATCATCATGTTAGAGGACTTGAATCGATCTCTTGTGACCATGTAAATTTGGTCACATGATGATGCATGTCATCCTCAATATACCCTCTGGTTTCACGTGGCAGACTCTGATCCACCTCACCGTGTCTGGAGCATTCTTAATAGTCCCTGTATGGAGACCCTTCATATACTGCCGCCATTATTGATGCTATGTGATTCAGTTGTCTCCTCTTCTTCGTGTGATGACAGTTCCACTGACATAGACTCGCTTGATTCTACTTCTGATGATGAAGATTGTGCAACTCCATTCTGATGTCGAGAGTACTACGGAGGACTCTTCTCCTCTTTGCTCTCACTATTCCAGATAATTGTTGTCACCCCCCACATCTCATCAGATATCAAGCAGTTTCATACTCAGTCTCACACTGTCATTACACCCAGCCTCCTTTCCACTTCCAGTGTGTGAGGCCCCAATCCACTTCTCTACCTTCATTGGATGACTCATACTTATCTCTACATCACTCTTCATTGTTTTAAGTGAGCCCCCCTCATTTATTTTGACAAGTATCTACCTGACCTTAGTCGTCTTTTCACAGATTCTACTTGTGATGCACTACAGGTCCCTCATCCATCTACAGGTGTTTCCTAGAGGAGTTCATCATCTCTATTGTTGGGAGTTCCCCTTCTGGGAATCATGTCACTTACACATTTCCAGAGACCTTCATTGATCCACCCTACAAAAGCTTGTGGATCCATTTTCTGTTGTGAGGGATGTTTTGTTCCCTTCACATCACTTGGACATCCTTTTTGTGGGTGTTCCTCTTCACTCTAATAGTTCTACACACGTGGCATTACCTTTGGTTCTTTGGCACTCACTCGCTAGACCTATGTCACACTTCCATGCACCAGACTTAGAGTTCTTTGTGTTGCTGCCTTCCGTTTCCTTTGTGGAGTGGGCGGACTTCCAGTACGTCATTTCTGTCCTTCCTAAGGGCAGGAACATAGTTCGTTGCGGGTGGCTCTTCTTCAATCCAGAGGTAGAGGATCTTGTCATCGACATTCTTCTTGGAGACTTCCTAGAGTTGCAGAGTTCAGATCCATCCATGGCATTTTGGAAATGCATTCCTCTCATCTCCCTCTTCTTCTCTCTTCTTCTTCTTTCATGAGAGATTACCTCTTTGTACATGGGTACCTTTTCAGGCTACGTCTATGGCCGGGACCCATATTTGGCATCTTTCTTAGATTAGAGAGTGTTTTATCTCTTGTGGTGGATGTTTTTCCCACTGGGTTTTTCCTTTACTGCTTGGGACTCTCTTTCTTGTGCATGGGTACCTCATCAGGCCTTGTGCAGGGTTGCCCATTTCTCACTACTCAGACTTGCCACCTCATCCTAAGTTATGATGAAGGGGGGGTGTTGGTGTGTGTATTTTCCTAATCATAAATCAGGTACTTATTATACTTAGATGTATTGCCATCGAAGGTCCATCATTCTCAATTAGGTTTGGCTCATTAATGAGATTCCCTTACCAGGTCTGTTCATCAGTAGTGCTGAGTGCAATTCAGTGCGTACAGAATCTGTCATATCGTATAAGGGATGCGTCATAGGAGTTACACTTCAAGTGATTTGGGAATGTAACTCCTCAGTTCTCCACTATGAGGAATCAGGATCTGTAGCACTGGGGGTTACTCATTTACTCTCCTATATGTACACACCTATTCCTGATCTATGAGGTCTAAGGAGAGTTGTTATGGGCTTATACCAGGTTTGAGCCGTTTATATTCGATGTCAATGCATGCACATTCAGTTTGATGCTTCTTGTCACGAGATCTATAAAGCTAAAACCATTCACACATAAGGTTGATGTGCAACATGTCGATCACTGGCATAGGTTATTCTCGCTTTGTTCCAAATCTTCGTCATTCTTCTGGGAGTTACCTTTCCTATCAGGGTCATGGACAAATCTGAGTATTAGATTTTGTCCATGGCATCTTCTGGGAGCCTCTTGGTAATCCCTCTTTTTCTGTTACTTCTATCTTTTCTGAAGATTATTTCTTTTATATGGAAACCTTTAAGGAAACAAGTTGATGCGACAGGACCCATATTTGGCGATCTTTATTTTAGAGAGTGTTCGTTCTCTTGAATGGATGTTTTTCCAACTGGGTTTTCCATTACAAATACATTGGGACACTCTTTCTTAAGTCCAATTTTATGGCTGATACTTTATTTAATGTAATTGCCGGAACTTCATTATCTATTAATTCAAATTGCCTACCTAAATCCTTAGATGATGAAACAGTTCAGGTGGTAAATCTGGAGTTTGTAGAATTGTTCCAACGTCATCTTTGGTGAAAAGCTTTTACTATTATAAGTGGGACTTAGAAGTGTACCATCAAGGTGAATGTTGGCATATGTAGGGGTTTCATAATGAGATTCCACTTAGGTCAGTTTCAATTTTCACTATGTGTCATTGGACCCAGTACACTTCAAATCTGGGAAGGTTAGACTTGGTCCCTCTACCAAGTTGAGTTGTCATGATTGCAGTGAACTGAAGAGTTAACTCAGCAAAAACCTATATCCCAACTACAAAAATTGTAGAACACAGTGAAGGACCTAGAGCTGTATAGTTTTATAAGCTTACACCACTTTCTATGTGCACAGACAGAAAATCTATTCCATACATCTTTCGGTGATCCTTGGGTTTCTCTAGCAATCCAGATCATCTTCAGATAGTCATTGTACCCAAAAGCCTTCCTATAACAAGTTGAAGTGCACATTTCATCCCTTGTGATCCAAATCGCAAAATCGTGGGGGCCAATCAAACCACTAATTCAGCTTACGGAGGTTGAATAATTTAGAGGTTCAATTGCAAAATTTAGGCTGCCAGTGAGGCAAATCTTTCAGACTTTGTAATTAATTTTCATGGGGACTCTTCAGGTTAGATCCTTACGTTATTCATGAACCAAAACATCCCTCTAGGTACACGTGTAGGTGTTTTGTAAAGACAATGAGATAAGTGTATAGCGTATCTGCTACATAAGTTGTAACAATGCTGACATTAAATCGACATGAGAATAGGGCACAAATATTTTGTATCATTGGAAAGGATTGCAGTCATGTGCCCAGGACAATACTTGAGGTAGGTGAACCATGTATAGATTTGGAACCATGTCTGGATGTGAGAACCTAGATGTCAAGCTATGTTTTAACCTAGACTATTGCAGGAGTTTGGACTCTGTCAAGTAGGGGATGCATGATGTGCCAAAATTAGCAGGAACTTGACAAGGTCATAACTTGAGCTCACAGGTGTCTTGTTTGAGTCTTTTTTTTAAACCACATGTTTCAATGAGACGAACACAACGGGAACCCGCTCTACCGCTTGGGGTAAGTTTTGACACATTTTCGGGCCCTAAATCCGCCATCTTATGGCCGAAAATTAGGATTTAAGTTGTAGTTTGATTTTTTCCTTTTTTTGGGCATTAGTTAATTTTAGTCTATTAGGCATTGCATTATGAGTTAGAAAGTTGGCAATTCCTCTAATTTAGGAATGTAAAAGATGCGTGGAAATTTCTTGTGCCCGTACGAATAAGCATGTGAACTTACTATGAATAATAGGTTCTAGTAAACTGCTAAAAATAGTAATTTTTGCCAGCTAGAGTAGATCTAATCAAGTTAGTTAGTAGTTTTCTTGGACAACTCGAGTTGGAAGTTGTTTTCCTATTTAGAAACATTGTAATTGATTATTCAATAACGAATAAGGAGATCTATTTTACTTTTGGAGTTCATATTATTTGCAGTATATCTAAAATTGTTCATGGTTTAGCTGCATTTAAGTTAAGTATTGTATCAATGTGTTTGCTAACTATTTAGTGTGGATTCACATTTCACCCCTAATATGATTATCTCAACTATTAATATAATAAATATTGACATTGTGGACAAGATATTGTTATTTATGCACATACATATGTCATTATCTCTTCCCCAAGTAGTGATTACTTGCAAAAATGCATTAATTTTAAGATTATCTTATAGATGGTATTAGGTATGGTTCCTAATAACTCCTCTGATTACGATGTATTGACTGATTCTTATTGCAGATGGTTTATAACTCAAATATCCTATATCTAAATTTTTATAGGGGATCTTAGAGGTAGAGGATGCATTTATTATTTAATAAAACTAAGACTAATGAGGTGATACACCAATAGGAATGGTGAACATTTACTTCTACATAAATTGACACAGGTTAATTATCAATGCATATAAAACATCATGCACAATACTTATGATAATAATAAATGAAAATATCAGAAAATGTTATTTTTAGCATTACAATAAAAGAATTTAGGACTGAAACGCATCTTAATGATCATTGTATATATAATATTAAAATATAATCATAATAATAAACTATATATATATATATATATATATATGCATATATATATATATATATAGAGAGGTAGATATATACATGTATGCAGTCCTGATATAGAGGTCTGGTATATCCACATAGTTATCCACTTTAACCGGGTGAAGATAGGGAGCGGTGCATTGTCACAAAGATATGTTCAGACCTCTACAAAATGAGCCAAATTTGGCTTTTAACATATGAAGGTTCGAGCCCATTAGAAGGAGAAACGCGGGAATAACGTATAATAGGATGCTATCAATCACCAATGTATATATAATGCTTATAATATTATATAGCAATGGGTACCCTTGCAAGTATCATTCCCCAATATTAGCTATATTGACCATGCTGGAGATAGAATGCGAGCCATACTTGCATCAAAATGCGTGTCCTTATTAGAATGTGAGTCGTTGTGAATCGATATTCCCGCATGCCAGATGTGCATTTTTTGATTTTCTTTCTCTCTCAAAACCCCACCAAAACACAAAATTAGAGCCCTCCATTGTGTAGATAATTTCACCAGCTATTACTAATGACACCAAGAACGTGAACAACATTACTGAGTTCTGGATCCAAAAGTTATGCCCTGACTGATAAGAATTTAGGGCAAAACTAGGGCAAATTTGAATTGGCAATGCCCAAAATTAATATCATTTTCCCCTCTTTTTCCCAGATAGGCTTGGAGACTATTGGGTTGTGTTGGTGCTCAGATTTGTTTCGCCCCATTTGCCACTATTTTCCTCTGATCTGCGTGTTGTGAAACTTTTTGTCTCTCGATGTGGGTGTTTTGAAAGTTTCTGCTTCCATTTAAATGCTTCGAATTGTTTACAGAATCCATTGTCATGTCCCTCCTTGAAGAAGTCTGAGTCTGCCCTATTTCTGACCTAATTTCTTCAAAATTTGCAGGATCTGCCATTTTTCCTATTGTTTCTCGACCATGGAAGCTTGAGAAAGGTTAATCTATATTTGTATGCCTTTGAAAATCCAAATCCATGGTCGAAAAGATTCTTGGAACCATGATTCAATTATTTTTGTTTCAAATGAAATTTTCATCCTTAGCAAAAAATCGGGTTCTGGGCATGAATGGTGATTTTTTGTATTCTAATAGTCTGACGGGTGTCTTTTTCTTGTCAAATTTATTCCTCAGTGTTCGGTGGTCACGTGGCTTCTTCTGGTTGGTCAGTGGACGACGGGAAAATGCTTTAACTTATCACTTTTTACTTTTTTGGCAAAAAGACAACTTTGGTCACGTAGCCCTGCTCAAATCTGATTGGTTCTTTTGGTGCTTGTGTGGCTTCTTCTAATTGGATGGGGCGCGAAGGGTCTGTTTTTTAACTCATTCTTTTTGGCTATGTTGGAAAAAAGTTTGAACTCACCCCGCGGCCCCACCAAGCTCTAATTGGAGCAAATTTAAGAGGCAGAGAAAAAGTCTCACTTTGACCCCGCAGGAGGACACGTGGCAAAGCTAGTGGCAGAGATGCGGGCCTTCAGAGGCAAGTTAGATGTTTTTCCCCTTTGCCCCTAAGGTTGATAATATAAGAGGCCTTCAAAGCTTGCTTCAGTCAATGATGGAGGTGCGGAATCTTGAGGGAAATTTGGAAAAATTTCCTTTTGGGAGAAAAGGTTAAAAGTGAAAAAAGAAGTGCGGTTCCATAAGGACCCACATTGAGACACATGTCAAGCTCATTTCCCAAGGGCGGAGCTGTGAAGCAAAATGATTTTTTTTTCTATTTTTTCAAAAGGTTGTAAAAAGTCAAAAGAGACCCCCGAGCCTATTTTAAAATTGAATCTTCTATGTGGATGACCCAAATTCAAAGTAAAGATCAACGAAAACTGTGAGTCTGAATATGATTTTCCCTCTGTTTTTACTGAAACACACCTAGAAGTGCGAGTCTTCATGATTTCTTAGTATTTCCTACACGCCAAATAGAGAGGGGAGTTAATTTTGATATCTAAGTTTGGTGGGAGAGATTTAGAGACATATTTTGCCATTTAAATGGTTTGACTATCGGGCTCGATCTGATTTTCCATTTTTCTTCTCTCGGGCACACAAGCAAAAAGATTTGACAGATTAGGGGCGGAAGTGGTTGGCGAGATTGAATGAGTGTTCTACTAGATGAAGGAGTTGAATGTTGAGATTTTTGAAGAGATCTACCCAATGAGCACCTGACAACTTTTTACAGATCTAATTTTGGGAATCCCAATCAATATCATGGTGAGCACATGTACATTAAGTGTTATTGTCTTTTAGGGAAGAAGGGGCTCTATTGTAAATGTTATAAAAGGCACAAATTTTTCTTGCAAATGGTTAGAGTGTTAGAGGTCGAAGAAAATTCCCAAGAGTGACAAAGCCTGTCTCTTGAGAAGCTGTCTAAGAAGCCTGTATATCTATTTTGTATTAAGTTTGATCTTGTCAAGGTGGTTGCAAGTGTACATCCATTTACAAGCTATGAGATTGTTCTAGAAACTTTCCCCTGCTGATAAATTTATTCAAACTCAAGTTATTCTGGGTTGATCTTGAGCAAAATGTGCTTGTTTCATTTCTGAATGTCTACAAATAGTTTTTCTTGTTCCTGTTGTAATCTTGTATCAAAATCTGTCTTAATCACACAGGTCTCAATCCTTTTGATAGTTTAGTGGTATCTGCAATCTCATTTCTCAGAAGAGCTTTCATTTGGGAGTGAAATAAACGATTTAAAATCACTTTTCTTTCATTTGTTGACAAAGATTGTTTGTAAGCCTCTAGGTGTACCTCAGGTGTGATTGATCTTAGATCTTGATGTTTTATTAAGTCTTCTAACTCGATCCTTCGTGTTAAAATCTCATATATTGTGTGAAAAAGTGCAAATCTGGGCCTCTTTTTGATTACATATTTTGGTTAAAGGAAAATTTTAGCTATTCTGAAGTATTATGTTGTCTAGACTTTCCATTTTGTAAAAGTTCTCAGAGATTTGACAAATCAAGCTCATTATACCTCACATCCTACCAAAAGTTATTTAAAAACAACTAATCCTACCCATACTACCCCTGTTTGTTATCTGTGTATACAAATGCATAAATGTTACTACCAAAACATGCAGAAACAATCAGGATTCCAAATGTCTTTAGTAGCCTAAACCTTGTCTAGAGAATATCTCCACTATCTAGAGTGATAACTCGTGAGAGTTAGATTTTGTTGCATTGATCATATTTTCTTCAAGGTCTCCTTAAAAACTTCATTAGGAAGTATCACCATCTCCTCCATAAACAACATGTTACAAAAGGGTTCTCTTACCTTGGTTGAAAGGCACAACCTAAAATAGTGAGGATAGATCAAATCCTCTTGAGGGTGCTATCCATTTCTCCACATCTGAGTGACTAAGGGCTAGTTAGATCCTATCCCCGGCTACGAACGACTCATCATGATCTATTTGTCTCTAAGCTTCCTGATAAAATTGTGATGCTGCTCAGACTTTGAAGGAGAATCAATTTGGGTACCAACAAGTTGTTTCACGAGAGTCTCATTGTCATTAAGGTTGATCCTTAAGAACAAAGGCCAAATTATTCACCTGGAGAGATAAGTTAGAGCTCAATATTTGGCATACGATTTTTGGAAGGGGCACGGAGAAGGAAAAAATAGCTTGTTATGTGTTTTGATAATCATGTTATGAGAAAGGGAGGAGTTGAGAAGGGAAGCTTTCTAAGAGTGTGAAGTTTTGGAGATGGTAGGCAACAAGACCATAACGGAGGACCAAATCATTTTAGCATGGAGAAAAAACTGAAAACAATGTTGGATGGATTTAACCTTTGCACAAAATGGACATGAGAGGGATGGGAAAAAAAAAGTTGAGGTGTTTCCTAGAAGGGATCTTGGCATGTAGAAGTTTTCAAGTAGTGAGTTGGGACTGGGAATCCACTTTAGATTTCCAAATTTGAAGGTTGAATTTATCGAATTTAGTTCAAGTGAACGTATAACTTTAAATGGTGTTTAGATGACGTGTAAGCGGTACAATAGGAAAAAAGTTTTTTCTAGATCACCTCGAGATGGAAGACTTGAATGCTGCAACTATTAGGCCATATCGAATCCTTGAGGAAGGTGGAGCTAAAATAGGAGGAAATAAGCATTACAAGATTTGGAGATACTAGTTATTGGAACTCAAGCACTGCCAATTTATCTTTGTAGCTTAGGTTGAATACTACCTTAAGTTGTCATGTTGTCCAATTGAAGCTAGATAGAACCCATAGATCTTGAAACACTTGTATGTAATTTTTGAACAAATGTTTGATTTTAAAGCTATAGGGGTTACACCTAAAGGTTTACCATTCTCCTGGATCAATCAATTCAACCACATATGTGAAGTAGCAAAGTTATATTCATGATTACAAAATTTTATCAAACCAGGACAACTTTGGTAAGATGAGTTGCCAAATCTTCTAGATGCTATTGAAGGAAGCTAATTTGTGGGTCTTGTTAAAGGGATCCATCAAGATTTTATCATTCTAATTTAATGCATTCAATGAGCGATCAACAATAGCAATTTTCACAAAAAATAGACAAGGTTTTCAAGCATTGCGAATTTATCTTTGTAGGTGAGGTTGAATTATGCCTTAAATTATTTCCATGATTTCCAATTGAAGCGGGGAAAATCCCATAGATCTCGAAACACTTGTATGGTCTTTTTCAATAGGTGTTTGATTTTAAAGCTAGGGGTCACACCTAAAGGTTTACCATTCTCTTAGATCAATCGATTCTACTTGATAGATGAAGTAGCAAAGATGAGTCCGTGACTAAGAGATTGATCAAACCAGGATGACATTGGTGAGAAGAGTTTCCAAGCCTTCTATATGCTATTGAAGGGAGTTGATCTGTGGGTCTTGAAAAAGGGAGCCAACAAGATTTTATCATTACAATAAACAACATTCCATGAGCTAACGATAGTAGAAGTTTGCACACAAAAATGGGAAGTGTTTTCAAGCACTGTCAATTTATCTTTGTAGCTAATGTTGAATTCTTCTTTAAGTTATTGCCATGATTTCCAATTGAAGCTAGAAAAATCCCATAGATCTTAAAACACTTGTAATCCCTTTTTGAACAGGTGTTATTTTTTGAAGCTTCCTAGATTAGTCGGTTCCACCAGATCAATGTAGTAGTAAAGATGAGTATGTGATTAAGAGATTGTTCAAAATAGGAAGACTTTGCTGATATGAGTTGCCAAACCTTCCATATGCTATTGAAGGAAGGTGATTCACGGGTCTTAAAAAAAAGAGACGGCAAGATTTAATCATTCCAATGAATTACATTCCATGAGCGACCAATAGTATAAGTTTGCACACAAAAATGGACAAGGTGTTTGCAAGGAGTGTTCCCCTCTAAGGCCCTACTAATCCACATAGCAGTTAGGTAAATCCCTTATGTATAGGGATCAATAATATCCAAATCACCTTTTTCCTTAGGAAGCACACAAAACAAACCAAGATGTGGTTGGAATTCCTTTTTTACTATCCCATTCATTCGATGGGAAATTGGGAATGAGTTGAGTTAGTTGATTATAGTTGGTTTTAGAAGGTAGCCAACAAGATGAGATGTAGACATGGCTTTCCAAGAGGATCTTATTTGCCACTTGTATATGACCAGCTATTGAAAGGAATTGATTAGTCCAAGAAAAAAAATTATTGAATTTTGTGGAGTAACCAGGTCCACATGTATTTGAGAGAATGAAATATCAAATGGGATGCCTAAATATCTAAAAAATTTGTGTTTCACCTCTTTCCACTCTTCAGGAATCCATGGCAGATGCGGGTTGGGGCATATCATCCAAAATTTAATTTTGGGGGTGGCCAATTGAAAATCTTGAATTTGCACAATAGTGGTCTAGAATATTAAATGAGATGCCCAAATATCTAAAAAAGGTGTTATGTTTCCTCTTTCAATTCTTCAGGAATCCATGATAGATGGGGGTGGGGCCATATCATCCAAAATTTAATTTTGTGCATGGCCAATTGGGAGCTTGAATCTGCACAATAGTAGTTTAGAATATCTTTGGAAAATTTTTGGATGAAAATCATGTTATCATTAGCAAAGTGTGAGTTGAGGGCCATGGCATTTCTAGGAAGAGAGATTCCTCGGATAATATTATTTGTATTAGTGTGGTTGAAGAGTACCTGAGAGTGTCAGTAGTAAGAACATAGAAAAATGGTGTAAGAGGGAAGCCTTGGCGAATGGATTTTTGTAAGGGAAATTGACAGATGGGGGTGGGTTTCCTATTTCAATTCTTTGGGAATCCATGACAGATGGGGGTTGGGGCATATCATCCAAAATTTAATTTTGTGCATGGCCAATTGGGAGATTGAATATGCACAATAGTAGTTTAGAATATCTTTTCCAAGATTTTGGATGAAAATCATGTTGTCATTAGCAAAGTGTGAGTTGAGGGCCATGGCATTTCCAGGAAGGGAGATTCCTCGGATAATCTTATTTGTATTAGTGTGGTTGAAGAGTACCTGAGAGTGTCAGTAGCAAGAACATAGAAAAATGGTGTAAGAGGGAAGCCTTGGCGAATTGATTTTTGTCAGGGAAATTGAGGGCAGAGGGAACCATTAATTACTAGACTAGCATTTGCATCCATAAACAATATACTAAATGAGCACATACCTTAGAGCTAAATCCTAACCATTGTAACATGAGGATAAAGGGCCAATGTATGCGATCATAGGCTTTTTCAAAGTCAAGTTTTTTGATGAGAACATCTTGAGCAGTTTTTTGGCCCCATTTAGTTGTTTCCCGGGCCAACACCAAATTATAAAAAATAAAATGACCACCCAAGAATTCAGTTTGTTTGGATTTTACGATTTCTTTAGTAATATGCTTAATTTTTTAAGCCAACGATTTAGTATTGATAATATAAGATGTATTAAACTTCCCATCTCTTATGTAGTGCATGCAGAAGTATGCATCCCTTGTCCCTTGATTGAATGCTAGATGAATTCCTTTGCAGTGCTTTAGGTGCCTTTTGAATGCAATATTAGGTGATAGTAGTAATACTTAGTGCTTGGTTCTTGATTTTGAACACATAATTATATATTTATATGATTCCCTTGTTTGAATTTTGTAATTGACAAGTAGAAGGCCGACCCATAAGTGAAAAATATGACCAAAAGATAATAGAGACTCAAAAGGAGAGAGTAAGACAAGAAAGAGTCAGTGGATATGTGCGACTAGGAGCTACTGTCTAGATTGGGCGTTGGTGTCAGAATCCATGAAAGATAAATAAGTTCTGAATGGGCTGTGGGATGTGAAAGACCAAAGAGAAAGTAAAATACAGAGAAAAGAGGCCAAATATAGTTGTTAATCGCAAGCTTTCTTGCTTAGGTATCATGTAAATAATCGCATGCTTTTAGTACTATCAGAGCTCAAAATTACACCCATCCCTGATCAGGACAAATCAAGGCTTTGAGGTAACATGGGACTGTCTCCAAGTTGTGGGACCTTGCGCTTGAAATAGACCTCCAAAGAAGGTCGGCTTCCTCTACCTATTTCTAATGCTAAAACTACTACGAAGGAAAATGTAACTATTGATCACTACTCTATGATGTTAAGGGACCAAAGAGAGAGGGAGATGCATGAAAGGGAAATCCTAAGATAAGGGGTGGTGGTGGCACAAAAAAGAGGGGGATGAACACTCTCAGCTTAGCGAAAATAAGGGAAAATGTACATAGGGAGGGCAAACAAATGTGTCATAGACTGGAACGACACTCACGCACCCTTTTTTATGGAGCACAACAGAAAGGAAACATGCAAAGGACATGAAATATGCACATAAAACCAACAATGCAAAGGTAAAGGAAAAAAGATGTAATAAAATGTGAGCTATGATAGAGAATAGCCATAAAACAAACTTATATTACTATTCTGTTACATGTTATGTGTTTGTTTACTGCAAGGATTCAACACCTAGTTGATACGTTTTGATAGGTTGCATATTATACACTAAAATTGATTGGCTTTCCAAAATGGACACGTGGTATGCCATGATTGGCACACAAAGTTGAAACTTTAACCCATGCACAAAAGGGAGAAGTGAAAAAGTTGGAAGACATGTGCACGAGAGGGTGTGCGCAGAAGTGGGAAGAAAGTTGCATATTTACAAAAGTGTACAAGTATGCAAGTGGGCCCATGGGAATTTGATTAAGGAATCACACAAGGATAAGAAGAAAGAGGTGCATGGAGGAAATGTGAGTGCAAGGGTGAGCAGAAAAAGAAAAACACAAAGATATAATTTACAAGTGAAGAATGTGAAAGGAGAATGAGTATGCATGAGGGGATGTGCGGGACTTAGGATCATATTTTCCCTAAGGCCTTCTGTATAAAATTTATGCAAAAGAAATGTACTTGTATCTCCTTTCTGATAATGGAGGTTACAAAATAGGTTCTCTTACCTTGGTTGAAAGGCACAACTTGAAATAGTTAGGATAAGATCATATACTTTTAAGGTGCTACCCATCTCTCCATACATCCAAGTAACAAAGGCACAATCATACCTCCTCCCCTGCTACAAAATGACATATATCTATAATCTGGGTGCCTCTAAGCTCCATGTTGAATTAGAGTTGCTGCTTGGCTTGAAAAGGAGAACAAATTTGGGTACCAATATCAGTGGTGTCATTGTTGGGGACATTTTGAAAGTTTTTGAGAACTGATTTGTTCATTGAGATTACAGTTCACATTCAAACCTTGGTAAAGCACTTCTTGTATGCTTCAAGTGCTGTATGCAAATTCTCCAATTTCAACAAGTTCTGCACTATTATTTATTGATAATTTTTTTGCATTTCCTGTCTCTTGCATTGACATACATTTAACAGATCATATTTAATGCATTTGCACAACTAAGGTGGAAATCCTTAGCGGTGACTCCCTATTGATTTTATTGTGATAAGGATCAATGTATTAATCCTCTTTCAAGTGAGATTTGTTACCAAAATTTGCAAATATGGAAGGAAGAAGATATTTCTTTTCTCGAGATCCTACTATGACACTATTTCCAGAGCTAGGAAAAGCAAAATTAGAAGGAAGAAAAGCCTGGAGAGTTGTGATAGAACATCAGATAAGGAGAGGGATCTCCATTGATGAAATTGAGCAACCTATCATTGAAGACTACAATTCAAGTGACTCTAAATTAGGTAGCCTCTTTGTGGAACTAAATTCTCCAACTGGAGAGGGGCCTTCATTTGATTTGGAAAGGTTTGCTTCATACTCTGCACCTATCCTTTCTGAGGTTGATAGAGATTTCCAAGAAGCAAGGCCTTTGGTGGATCTCCATTTTTAAAACCACACTTCTATGTTCCAAGGACCCTTTGCCCCTCATCAATTTTTCACCCCTCTAGGGTCACCTACTCCTATCAATATGGCTCAACCCAGACCCCCTTTTGTTGTAAACACTTTTAGACCTATAAATTTTGTGGGGATGGCTGGTTATCCAAAATGCAGTGCCTCAAGATGTGAGGAACAAACTTCCAAAGTTCCAGGGAAAAAATTCTATTACTGGTGACCAACATCTAAAGCTCTTCCTCAATACGATGGAATATTTTGAGATTGAAAATGAAGATGTATACATCAAATTGTTTGTTCACACTCTAGAGGAGGATGCTAGGGACTAGTATAAGGCATTTCCAGATAACTTTATTGATTCTTGGGCTAATATGAAAATGCATTCCAATTGCAATATGGTGATAGGACTGACCCTAAGATTCTTCTATCAGAATTTGAAAACATCAAGAAGAATCCCAATGAGTATTTACATGACTTCAATATAAGGTTCAATAAGACCTTGAGGAGATTTCCTGTTTGGATAAGACAATGTGATGAGTCATGTTTGATCAAATATATTGATGCATTTGATAAAAACATTGCTTACTACTTGAGGGACAAGAACCCTACCAACTTGAGGCAAGCATTCACTATGGCCCTACAAATAGAGAATAATATCAAGGCAATCGGAAAACCTCCTAAGAGGGAAGGTGTGAAGCTGGTTAAACCAGAAAAACATCAGACAAGTAAGGTTGCTGATTTGGTAGAAGTGGTGAAAAATTTGGCAGGGGTTGTCAAGGAGATCTCCTATAAGCTAGTCTGAGCTGAGAAAGGAGTTGGGAAGAGTTTACAAGGACAACACAAGAAACAAGGCCAAGACAGATTTATAAATCATCAAAGATATGATGACAGAGGCAAAGGACCTGCTGGATTTGGGAATATGCAGCCCTAAGGCAGAGAAAATTGAATGGTACTTGATCCTTTGGATACCATAGTTGTTGTTGTGGAAGAGATAGAAGTCATTGATTGGTGTGACAGATGTTTCATGCCCCATGCTCCTTGTGAAGAAGATCAACAAGAAGAAAGTGTAGCTGATGATAAGAGTGATGATGATATTTGCATGATGGGATGCTCCATTAGCTCACAACAAGGGGTAACCTTAATTGAGGTGATAAGTGCTAGAACTGCTGCAACTCTTTGGGACTTCATTCATAGGGTACCTATTCTTCCTCTCTCTCATACTTCAGAAGTAGGTGATGTACAAGCTTTTGAATTTCCCAATAATGACTTTGAATATTTAAGGGCTTTAATGATAAAGAAGTATGATGGAGGAATTCCATCTAAGGAGGACAAACAGTTACTGATGAATGCTATTGTGGCTCAAGAGAAGGAGCACAACACAAGAAGTAGGGATATCAAAGGTACAGGGCCTGAAGCCAAGCCAAAAACTCCCCTACTTTCAAACATTCCTAAAGAGGCTCCTAAGAAAGATGTAACTACCAAAGGCCCTACAGTTCTAAGAAAAAATCACACCCCTCCTCATGCTCAGGCTATCAAGAGTCCTGTACCACCTAATGAGTGTGTTAGCCTTTCTTTCAAGATTACCTTGCCCAAGAATGTCCCATATGACATTGCCCAAGTTCTGAGTCAAATCAAAGTCTCTGTTCAAATTGTTGAGTTGCTTAGGATTCCTGAGCACAAGACGAGAGCATTTTAATACTTGGGATTGAGTGAAGAGAAGACAACCCTAGGAATAAATGTGAACATTGTGGAGAATCCTCTAGTCATTGAAGAACCAAAAGCACCCCCAACATTAGAAGAGCTAGCTGAAGAGCTAGACTAGAAATTAGAGAGGATTTCTAAGGTTCAATTTTATTTTTCAAGATGCATTAATCAAATGTTTGAGAATGTTTTCTTTAGATGCAACAACATTCTGATTTAGACATTCGATGATTCCTGAATTTCCAATCCTGCCACAGACCATAATAGTCCTCGATCTTTGGATACAAGGAGATACCGTTACTTAGCTTCCATTTATAACGATAAAGATATTTGTAAATTCGTGTTATGACCTCTATATCTATTTGTATTTCATGTTGTTTGGAAATCACATCACTCCCTTCACTAGGATTGATGACTACCCCTATCTTTTTGAAGGCACTTTTGAAAGCATCCACGAGTTTATCATAAAAGGAATTATCAATGGATATATAGTCACTAAGCCAAAGGCCAGGTGACTCCCATTAAGAACTAAACGAGAAATATTTACTAGGGGATTGATAACCCATGTGTGTTCTTAGCAATTCCCATGTTGTTATGCTTATTTTGTACAAGCAAACTCGATGATGGTTCTAGGAATGAGACTAGGAAATATAGTCCTAACATTGACATGCCCTCCTAGTCGATTAGTCGAAAGCCATGTTAGTCTTGTTGATACGAAGTACTAATTACCCATGAAATATAATTCTCCATATTTCATTTGCTTTTCTCATCTTCTACGTCATACTGAATAACAAATTTGATAGGGGAGTTTCCCTCTTTAACGAAGATACATCAAATATGAATATGATCATCGAGAGTCGACCCTCATCCAACCATTATACCAGGACAAAATCATTTTTTGGTAATTTTGCATGGTTAAGGGTTGAGTGTTTAGGGTTAAGGGTTGAGGGTTTAAGGTTTATGGTTTAGGGAACTGAGGGATCAATGTTCAGGGTTTATGGTTCATGGTTTAGGGTTTAGGGTTTAGTGTTTAGTGTTTAGTGTTTAGTGTTCATGGTTTAGGGTTAAGGGATTAATGTTTAGGGTTTAGAGCCTAGGATTTAAGATTTAAGTTTAGGGTTTAGGGTTTAGAGCCTAGGGTTTCAGGTTTAGGTTTTAGGGTCCATGATTTAGGGTTTAGGGATAAGGGGTTAGGTTTAGGATTTAGGGTTCAATGTTTATGGAACAAACACTCTAATGGTATTGATCTTCTGCACTTGATCTTCATTCTACATTAGTGATTACAAAGTGAAAATTGTTCTTGATCTTCTACACTATAAGGATCGACAAACCTTATATATTATACATGTTTGCAAAACATGTTTCTCCCCACATATAATTACACTATTGAATGTTTCTTGATCTTCTGAAAATACTTGCACTATTTATAACACTCTTGGAGCTCCAAATATTTCACAAGCTATAGAAAAAAAGAGATAGATGTATTGGGTAACATTTCTTTGTACCAAATTAATCTTGGATATCTGGCATTTCCCTCCTTCAAGTGTGTATTCCTTCCTTGAAACTTCCATAGTTGATGACCACAACCAAAACCAAAACTCAAAATAGAAACAAGACCAGGAGCACGACCTAGACTAGGACCTAGACTAGAAATTTGAGAAGATTTCTAAGGTTCAATTTTATTTTCCAAGATGCATTAATCAAATGTTTGAGAATGTTTTTCAGATGCAAAAAAATTCTGATTCAGACACTTGATGATTCCTGAATGTCCAATCCTACCACAAACCCCAGTAGTCCTCAATCTTTGGATACAAGGAGACACCGTTACTTGGCTTCCATTTATAATAATAGAGATATTTGTAAATTTGTGTTATGACCTTTAAATCTATTTGAATTTTAATTTGTTTGGAAATCACATCACTCCCTTCACTAGGATTGATGACTAACCCTATCTTTTTGAAGGCACTTTTGAAAGCATCCATGAGTTTATCATAAAAGGAATTATCAATATATAGATAGTCATTAAGCCATAGGCCAAGTGACTCCTATTCAGAAATAAACAAGAAATATTTACTAGGTGATTGATAACCCATGTGTGTTCTTCACAATTCCCATATTTTTATGCTTATTTTGTACAAGCAGACTCAATGATGGTTCTAGGCATAAGACTAGGAAATATGGTCCTAACATTGACATACCCTCCTAGTCGAGTAGTCGTAAGCCTAGTTATTCTTGTTGATACTAAGTACTAATTACCCATGAAATATAATTCTCCATATTTCATTTTCTTTTCTCATCTTCCACGTCATATTGAATAACCAATTTGATAGGGGAGTTTCCCTCTTTGATGATGATACATCGAATATGAATATGATCATCGAGAGTCAACCCTCATCCAACCATTATACTAGTACAAAATCCTTTGTTGGTAAATTTGCATGGTTAAGGGTTGAGTGTTTAGGGTTAAGGGTTGAGGGTTTAAGGTTTAGGGAACTGAGGGATCAATGCTTAGGGTTTAGGGTTTAGGATTTAGGGTTCAATGTTTATGGAACAAACACTCTAATGGTATTGATCTTCTACACTTGATCTTCATTCTACATTAGTGATTACAAAGTGAAAACTGCTCTTGATCTTCTACACTATAAGGATCGACAAACCTTATATATTACACATCTCCACCAAACATGTTTCTCCCCACATATAATTGCACTATTGAATGTTTCTTGATCTTCTGTATATACTTACGCTATTTATAACACTCTTGAAGCTCCAAATATTTCACAAGCTATAGAAAAAGAGAGATAGCTATATTAGGTAACATATCTTTGTACTAAATTAATATTGGATATCTGAAATTTCCCTCCTTCAAAATATTAGCAGATGAAAGGCATCGAATTGTGATGAATCTCTTTGAATGTTATGCTTATGAAGAAGATGCACCCTTTTCAGTTGAATACTCTCTGTCAATACTAATAAGAATAGGTAAGACACAAAACATTACAGTGAGTGAAATAGTTCTCATGCAATGTGAAAAAGAAGATAACTCTATTGGGGTAACATTTCTTGGTGCAAGTTTCTGTAGGTAAGGGGTTGCTTAGAAAAGGGTTGTACCAAATTTTTCTTGGATATCTGAAATTTCTCTCCTTCAAATTTTTTGTACCAATTTCAATCATTCTCATTAGTATCTTTTTTTAGAAGTCTTTCCAACAAGTATTTTTAGTCTTCACGGTTTAAAATTTAGGGTTTAGGGTTTAAGGTTCAGGGTTTAGGGTTTACAGCTTAGGGATTAGGGATTATGGTTTAGGGCTCAAGTTTAGGGTTTAAGGTTTAGGGATTAGGAATTAAGGTTGAGTGTTTAGGGTATAGGTCTCAAGGTTCACAGTTTAGGGTTTAAGGCTCAAAGTTTGGTAATTAGGGTTTAGGTTTTAGTGTTTAGGGCTTAGGGTTAAATGTTGATGGTTTAGGGTTTAGTTCTTAGGGTTTATGATTTAGGGTTTAAGTTAAGTTTTATGGTTTAGGGATTAGGGTTTAAAGTTCATGTTAGAAGTTTTTTCACTCAAAATCGGTGGCATGACAATCAATGTCTACCAGGTGCCACCTCTAAATTCCAAATTTCATTTCAATTAAGTTCACTTAAAGAAATGTTGGAGGAAATGGACTCATCATTTTCTTCACACATTCAGAGGTCAAGAATGTCAATTCACCCCAAATTTGGCAAATATGGAAAACTTGGAAAGTAGGATTGCATTTTTAAAGATAAGCTCAAAGCAAAGGAATGCATTTCGTAAGTAATTCTAGTCAATTTATTTTATACCCGCTATAAGACCAGGAACACGACCTAGACAAGAAATTTGAGAGGATTTCTAAGGTTCAATTTTGTTTTCCAAGATGCATTACTGTAATGTTTGAGAATTTTTCTCCAGATGTAAGGACATTATGATTCAGACACTCAATGATTCCTGAATGTCCAATCCTTCCACAAACCCAAATAGTCCTCGATCCTTGGATACAAGGAGACATCATTACTAACAAAAACTAGGGAATTTCAAGAAAAAGAGGTTCTTGTGAATATATAATTGTGACACATCACATTACAACCTTCATTAGGCTTAATGACTACCCCTATCTTTTTGAAGGCACTTTTGAAAGCATCCATGGGTTTATCATAGAAGGAATTATCAATGAATGGAAGGTCACTAAGCCATAGGCCAACTGACTCCCTTTCAGAACTACACAAGAAATATTTACTAGGCCATTTATAAATCCTTTATGTTCTTAGCCATACCCCTATCAATATGTTTAGTTTGCACAAGCAAACTTAATGATGGTTCTAGGCATGAGACTAGGAAATATGGTCCTAATATTGTCATGGCCTCCTAGTTGAGTAGTCAGAAGTCATATTAGTCTTGTTAATACTTAGTACTAATTACCATTGAAATCTAATTCTCGAGTTTTTATTTACTTTACTCATGTTACACGTCATATTGAATAACCAATTTGACATGGGAGATTCCCTCTTCAAATGTGATACATTGAATATGAATATGATCCTCAAGAGGGGAGCTGTACCTGGAAAGGCATCATTAAATCCTGAGCCCTAAACCCTAACCCTAAAACCCTAAATCCTAAACCCTTAACCTTAAACCCTACAACCTAAACCCTAAATCGTAAACCTTAAACCCATAGCCCCAAACCCTAAACCTAGAGCCCTAAACCCTAAATTCTAAACCCTAGACCCTAAATCATAAACCCAAAACCCTTAACCATAAACCCTAAACCCTTAACTTTAAACCTTGATCCATAAACCCTGAGCACTGAGCCCTAAACACTAAACCATAAACCCTATTTTTACCACCTTGAATCCTAATCACTAAACCCTAAACCATGATCCCTAAACCCTGAGCCCTGAGATCTAAACCCTAAAAAATATTCAGGGTTAAGGGTTTAGGGTTTAAGGTTATGTTTTATGGTATAGAGCTTAGGGTTTAGGGTTTATAGTTTATGTTAGAAGTTTTGTCACTCAAAAACACAATCTGGGTTGTTAGGAAGGTGTTTTCAACTCAAAAGACTTGGCCTCATCCTCATGAGATCCTTACCCATGGTAAACAATAGTCTATTTATGATAGTACCCATTCCCAAAGGTACTTATCAACATTTAAAAATATTAACCTATCACCATGTGGTTGTCATATCTTTAGTGCTTACAAATTTATGGCCATTTTCATCTAGAACCGAAAGGGTTGGCTACACTATCTTGAAATTATTCATGAAACCTTCACAAGTATTAGATAAAAATGAATGTTACCAACATGTATAGGATTCACATATATTTCTAGTCCCTTTTTATTTTCCTCGTAAGTCCTTATAGAGCTCCCACAATCATCCCAATAAGTCAAATTTCACCATTAGAGTGTTTGTTCCTTACACCTAGAAAACCCGTTGAGAAGATTTCCCTTGAATGCGTAGACCTTTCCTAAATCTTCCTAATAACTCCTAAAAATGTCAATAACCAATCTAAAAGGCCCCAAAACCTAAATAATGACTATATTATTTCACAAAATAGATATTGATTGTATAATCTAAACCCTAAAAGCTTTAATGTTGAATGCCAAAATCTTGAAAATTACCTATGTATTGACTAGATTAGAATATGAAAAACTACCTTCTAAACCATGACAAAAGGAGTTGTGAGACTAGTTCCATAAAGTGCAGAGTGACCCTAACATCTTATATTTACTAAAATAAATTTAAAGTATAATAAATAATAATAAAATAAAGTACTTAAACATTTACTTTTGTACATAAATGTATGCTACAAACACATATATCCCATAACGCATTGAAATGCAAGCACGTTATAATGTGAGAACATTATATCCTGATCGTGTTATAGCGCACTTGTGTTTCAATTTTTTTTGGGTTTGAAATTCCCAATCCATAGGATTGGATTTTCCTTGGATTAGCGAACCAAAGGTTTGGACTGTTTCTGCATCACTAAAACCGTGTTTGATAAGAAGAAAATCAAAATTTCATGTGTGCACCTCGATATCTCATGCATTAAAACATAAAATTCAGAAATAAATTCTACTACAATGTTAAGCTCGGTTTTACCTTGATAAAAATATAATTATTTCTAAAATCTGATTAGTTTAAGGCTTTCATCCATATTTTCTTTTACTAGTGCCTTGTTTTCTTGCAAAAGCCTATGCATACATTTTGGTGCACAATTTATGATTTTGTCATCCAAATTAAAAAAAGGTGGTTTTTTCTAAACTCCATTCTACACACACTCAATAAAAAACTAAAAAATGATTTTTTTCTCTCAAAGTTATAGGGGTGCACACACAAATATTTCATTTTCGAGATATATGCACTTTGAAAATTAATAAAAAATTATAAATTCATCCAAAAGTTATGAAAAATTAATGGGACCTCTTACATGGTCTTAGCTAAATTTCTACCAAAGGAATTTGAAAAAAAAATATAGAACTAAAACAAATGGGGGGGCACACACAATAGGTTCTTATCTTTTTGACACAAAAATAGACATACTTTGTGTGTGCACCACATTCGACCCTCTTAATCTCAACCATTTAAAAATAATAGTAGTTTAGAAACTAGATTTTGAGATCTATGGTACTTATTGTTATCACTTTGTCAAATTTTGAGTATAGGCATGCCAAATTATTCGATGAAGTTTAGGTTTCGCTGATTTTAAGAAAAAGGTGTCCCTTTCTTACCCCCTTTTGGCCCCCCATTTCCATGCACTTACCATTCTAGATAAAGTTCCTTAAGGGGCATGAAAAAAATGGGGAATGGTTATTCACGTAACCATTATGGGTTAGAGACATTACACAAAGAGAGAATCACTAGTTGGTCTTTGCTTAGTTTTCCTTACACTAGTTATCCATGTTGTAGGAAAAATGCACATCGTATTCACAAATTCTTACATGCATGTCACCACTTTGCACTTTTTAATCGACATCCATCATCTATGATACATTATCTCTATTTTTCATGACACATTACCACTTTTCACATTTCTTGTTGGATGTCATCACCCCTGGGCGATGGTGTCAGTGTCATATTTTCCTTGACCGACAACATCACCCACGAGTGATGGCATACTATATATACTTTCCACACATTTGATAATCATCATAGAAAGGAAGCTAAAATCATTCAAACTACCATTTACTCCTCTTTTTCTCCATCTTCATATCTTCTCATGTAGCTCTTGGTTCATCTTGCATCTTGCATCTTGCATCTTGCTTGGATTGGATTGTATAATATTCTTCTTGGATGGTTTCTTACATAATTAGGTCACATATAGTGAATCTAGAACTGGAGCAATGTTCCCCTTCTGTACCTAATAATGATTCTCTCATGGTGTGTTTCTCCTATGGAGAGATGGATGCATTAATGACCTCGCTACAGGTATAAGGTGAGTGCTCTAACAATCTCTTATCATTTTACATAGACAAGTTCATTTATTTATCTTATTGTTATATGTTAGCTTAGTATTACATGTGCATAGTACTCTTATTCATTATCAAATCCTTAGATATCATCACTTTCATTTCAGTTATATCATGCATGTTTGTTTCATTTATTTTTGATATATACCTCTCCATACCCAACTACTAATATATCAGTAGGGTTCTTTCCTCTTTCTTCACCACAGGTTTTAGAATCCCTAGGTTGACCTAGTGTAAGGATTATTTCCCTCTATATATGCAACCCTAACACTCAATATAACCCCTTTAATTTAACCACTTGTATGTTAGTACATGTGTTTTTTCTACTTGTTTCCTCGATACGATTGTGAAATAGATGATTTAGGAGTGCAAGATATTGAGACACATTCTTGGTCCACAAACATCTCTAGTGAAACTGACATGAATCCTATAGACCTAATAAAAAATAACTCATTAAAAGCACCAATCTTCAATTTTGACTTAATTTAAATACCTAAAAACCCACAAAACCTATCTACACATAAACCATCACCCCTAGGTGATCATTTCTATTTTTTTCCTCTTATGTGAATGCTTTTGGTTTATGTGTGGAACTATTTACATGACCGATCCAGTATATTCCCTGGATCTATTTCCAAACACCTTTGAAACCTATGTACATTCTCTTGTATGGTCAATTTTGTCTCTAAGCTTAGTTTTTCAGACTTTTCTCAACCAAATCAATAATACATCATGATTATCTGGGCATGGGTTCTCTGACTCTTTTATGAATTTTTTTTTGAGATATATCATCCTGAAGCTTAATTTCCCTTCTTTATGGATTGTTACATCATAGGAGAACATATAAAGAATCCTTCTACCCACCGTAATGTCCCACTTGAGGATGAAGAATAAAACCAAAATGACGATACTTTTGATCATCCTCCTGAGATTCAGAAGTTTGTATCTCAGTTTCCTTAATACAAAAATGAATAAGAATAAATTCTTAGCAACCATCTTCTAGACTTTGTCTCCAAATAACTTGACCATAGGACAGAAAAGGGGAAATATGATGAAGTAGGTTCATCTAAATATACCTCCACTTCTGATACTACCAACCTCATTTTCTAACTCGTTGAGAGAACTTGCCAACAAAAATCTGCCACTAAGATTAAATTTTTCCTAATGCAAGCCAACATGGCTTAGTTATTCAACTACCCTTCAACGAGATCTTAGGGCACCATGCCCCCTCCTTTTCAGAATGGGTTTAATGGGGTGCCCATAACACAACCCCCCATCCAAAACAAAGTCTAGAAAACAATCCAACAAGATCCTTTAGCACTCTATATCGCTAGTATGGATATTGATGGTATTTTTCCTTCTATCTCTTATGATGGGTTTACTGATCCCACCCTTCATATCAATGCCTTTGGAAATATTTTTAAGGAGTGGATCATAACCAATTCATACACTGCCACATAAACTCCTAGCAAGACAGTCACTGGAGATGTTTTATATTGGTACCATACTTTTCCTCCTTATTCTATAGTTGAGGTAGAGTCCCTAGTGACAACCCTAATAAATAAATTTCAATATCAGGATCTACCTAAAAAAAACATCAACACTTTCATCAATTGTCAACAATATGAGAATTAATTGACACACGCTTTCATTAAATATTTCAAGACTCTATCTACATGGGAAGAGCATAACATGCATAATGATAACATCTTCCAAATTTTATTACGATATCTTTAACCTTGCCTTCAATACAAGGTGAGGTCCTTTTTTCCTACTTCCCTAGAAGAGGCCTTTGAAAAAGCCAAAAGGAAAGAATATATCATGAAGTAATTTGAGAAAGTTCCTCCCAAGATACTATCCATCAAACAAGTCCTAATCCTTTAACACTCTAAAAATAAGAACGTGACATAAGAAAATCAAGGCATGTAGGCTTGTAAACAAGAGAAAGTAGTTGTAAACAAGATAAGCATGATGTCACCAATATGGGACACCCATAGTGTAAAAATAC
Organism: Taxus chinensis; assembly: GCA_019776745.2. NCBI lineage: Eukaryota > Viridiplantae > Streptophyta > Pinopsida > Cupressales > Taxaceae > Taxus > Taxus chinensis. Next base: position 233,951,802 of record CM034151.1, on the reverse strand, counting down.
AATCAAGGCACATAGGCTAGATTCAATGAAGAAAACAATCAATAACACACACAACTATCAATCATGTAAATGACCAATAAGATCAAAATGTGATAAACAACAATGACACTAGTAATAAAGACATGTAAATGCTACACAATAGACATGTTAGTTTGAAAAATAAAAAGTACATAAGGTATGTAATTGAGAGTAAATAAGGAGGTGAAAAAGGTTCTATAATATTATAATGACACCTTTATAATGTGTAGGATTTTCTCCCAAATGATGATAATGTAATGAATCAAAACTGATCCTATAATTATGTATGAATTTATTTTTGTTGCATCTAACTCAATATACCAACTGAATGTATGTTTGTACAGAAAAAAATGCTATCTATTAAACCAATATTACAAAAAACATGTGTAATGTAAATGGCTAACAATGCAAGTAAAATAAATAGGTCTTGATTTTGTATGTTTTACAATATTTGAATGTTTTTGCACTATCACAATGCATATATATGTACAAAAGAGGTGGGTAGTAAGAGAGATATATAGTGAAAATATTCTAAGGAGGTGAAGGTGATGCCCTAAAATATTTGTATGTGGGTCACAATGGTGGCGTAAATGCTAGCGAGATTGTTGTAGTAACATGTTTCAAAGAAGACTTAATAGATGCAATACTAACATGTACAAAGTGGTGTCGATGTTATGGACTAAAGGAATGAGTGTGGTAGTCATAAGGAGGGTATTAAGAAGTTATTGGGGTACCATGTTCACTAAGGTATTGACATAAAATTCTAAGGGAGTGAGAATGCCGAGTAATAGTTTATGATACTTCAATCCTATTAGGAGGCCTAGATTTATGAGATGTAGATTGTGCAGCCAAAGGCCTATTGGGAGATCTAAGAGGCTAAATATTAGGAGAGGAAGTGTGTGTAAAAAACAACTCAGGAGAACCCATAGAATTGGAAATAGAAAGTATGAGTAATGACTTACAGAGTAACAATAAGTGCTCAGGTTGTGAGAGACATTGTGCCCAACCAAATATATATCCATAGAAGGACTAGGAATAGGAAACGTAGAAGGAGATCATGATACAATAGGAGGGGAAACCTTAAGGGCAATACCTCTAATGGTGATAATCTATTGCTTACGGATGAACTTCAAAAATTGATGTATAATTGACTAAATGAACCTAAAAGTATGTAGCTAAGGTATACCTAGCCAAATGAGACCAAGAATAAGAGTAGTTGAAAAACAAAATATAGTACTAGGACCAATCATGATGGGTAGATTATTGTGGTAGTAGTGAAAATTTGTATTAAGAGTAATACAAATGCACATAAATTCCTCATTATTGAAGAAGAGTGAGATAAATACATTTTCCTTATTATGTGGATTGACCATAACACCCTATATGAGTTTTTGATTAATATAAATAAGAATAAAAATTGTATCTGAGATAAGTGTAGTGTCGATATAAAACTCATCAAAGATAATGATCAGAGAAGAAGATAGTCTTTGATTAATTGTGCCAACCATTGTATCCAAGGGGTGATCATAAGAAGGCGGTGGAGGTACCAAATAATAATCATTATGGAAATTAGAAGAATATTTTTTAGTTTTAAACTTAGGAATTGGATCATTAAAAACATTTAGTTTAGAATTTATCATTGATTGGATTTTAGGTTTTAGTAGGGCTTATCCCATTCAATATCTTGAGAATCTATAATCTATTGAATAACGTGATAAATATTTAATCATCTATCTTTAGAGTTCCCAACACATAGATGATAATCACAATGGGTATTAGAATTAAACTTCTTTCCTTGAGGTCTACTCATATCAACGTCATATGGTGGATAAAGAGGTATGATATTACACTCAAGTAATTATTTCAACACAATGAGGGGAAGGCTTGGAAAGTGAGAAAAACGATGAGACATGGGATGTGATTGGATCTTAACGAGTTATGAAATGACATTGATAATGTCTTTAGAATCATTTTTTAACTCATTAGATTAGATTTTGAGTGTGGGTTTTCTTGAAAAATTAGTAGCAAATGTGGGAAGAAATATAAAATCGTACTTGAGTTTGTTCATATATAAAATTTTTAACCTATTTCTCTTTTAAGGTATGACATAGATGGTTCGAAAGATATAAATTTTCAAACATGAATAAATGTTGTAAAGGGGACAATAATATTTATGTAAATAGATCTTCCAATTCATTATCAGAAAAGATATTGTTTATCTTAGTGAGAAGGTACTTATAACACAATACATAGGCATTAAGAGTATGAGAATACCCTTATCATATTTGGGTCAATTAGAAATAACAAAGTTTGTCCTCAATATTGATAAGGAATTGTGCCAAAAATAAATTGGCTAAAGCAGTAAATGTGTACATAGAATGAGTGGGAAGAGAATAAAACCACTGTAATGTGAATTTCATAAGATTTCAGAGAAATGTGTGGTGAGAAATATGTTATTAAAAGCATAAAAAAAAAACATGGAATGAATGAATATTTTTAATGGGATCTACTTTTCCATCATAAATAGGAAATTTAGGAGAAACAAAACCAATATGTAATATAAAAGAAATATCATCAGGTGGAAGGTTATTATGAAGTAACTATGATGAATCCATATCATTATAAGAATCAGTTGCAACTTCTTGTAATTGTAAGATTTGGGCTTATACAGTATGAACAAGGGATTCAAAATCTTGTGTGCTAAAAGAATATACATGAGAACCACGATGAGTAGATATGGAATGTGTAGTGATAATTTTATTTGTAGGAATAAATATAGAGACATTTGGTATTGATGGATGATGTGCACTAAAGGAGGTAGGCACCATGAGCATGGAAAAAATATATGTCGATAAATTTGAAGAAGGTTGGGGTTTCCCAATAAGGGATTCCTCACTAGACTTTTGATTATGAGCCATTTTAGTAGATAACAATATTTTAATGGTGGGCTCAATATTGTGAGAGTTGTGATGAAAATTTTCACAAAAATAGACACAAAATGCACTTCATCATGGTCCATGATGTTATTGTCATCATGGTCCATGATGTTATCGTCATCATGGTCATATTATAAGAATGTTCCTATGAGTTTCAATTCCATGAAAAGGGACCTCATTAGTGGGGTAAAGGATGGGTATAATGAGAGAAATATGTGTAGGAAATGAGGACATGAGATTATGATGCTTGTAAATAGGAGGGAAAAGTTTAAAATGCCCAATCGGTTGATTAGCAAGGTGAAGCCTACACTATAAGGGCATATATAGAAAGCATAGAGAAGTTGAAATAACATAAGAAAGTGAAGAAAGAAGAACATAATAACCCCTATGGTTTTAAAATCAACATGCCTAATAAAAAAGGAACTAATAAGATCCTAGATTAGTGTTAATATTAAATCAATTGAGGGTTTACCAAAAGATTTATCCCTTAATTAAATTTTAGGTCAATTTGATTAGGTGTAAGAGAGATAAGAGTTGATTTACAAGTCTTACAAATATTTTCCAATATAAATACTAACTAAGATTTATAACTTAGATTAGGTAGAAATAATTTCCATATGATCAATAAAACTGACATGTGATAAAAATCATGAAACAAAGGTATAAAAGTATGAATATAATTTCAAATCATTTTTGGAGATATTTGGGACTTGCAATATTGAAACAAGGAGATCTAAAATTGGATAACCTTTGCAAATAGAGCTAGAATGGTGAATCAACTTGGGGTAGGGTCATACAAAACTACTGATACCATATTATATGGTCCTAACCATATTATATGATCTTGGATCTACTATGAATCATCTTCTATAAATTTCTGGGTTGGTCACCTTCCTAGATTTATCTGTCATTATTAACACCTAAATATCACACATGCAATGAGGTTCTCTAAACGGACTAATCATCATCTCAAACCCTAGTCATGGATGAAGACTCCTATAAAACAAAAATTATAAGGCTTGTGGGAACCCCCATGTACCATTAATGGTGGAACTACATTCAAGAGGCTTCAAACTACATGTTTTTCTCCACCTAGCATGTGATATCTAGATAGTTCAATCATATTTGGAAATTTATTTAAATGTGCTTACTTGGACTTTTCTCTTGTTAAAATACTTGGAGATATGATGTTAAAGTTTTTGTAGGTGAGAGATGGATTCTTTAACCCATTTTTAGCTTTAGACCTGATGTGATTGCTTCCCTACTAATGAATTAACATGTGATATTATGAGATTCGGGGAGTTTTGGATTCCTTTTTCAATAATTTTGGGATTAAGAACCCCTCATGTGGAGCAAGATGGTTAATAATAATTGGTTAGTGACCAAGATGCCTCGAGTTGACCGGCTTCCTAAGGATCTGTATCGGGTTGAGTTCATGGAGGAAATCGGGGACATGATCACTCTCCTAAGTCAATTCTTCAATCTACCCTTTGCCATGATTTTCCACCAATGGATGTATCAGTTTATCTGTATCATCCTTGCCAAGAGAGAGTTTGTGGATTGAGCCACCATCATTAGTGATACTCTTCACAAATAATTGATCAAAGTGAAGATGACTAGATGTTTCTACATGACATCATACTTGAATTATGCAGTGGCTAGAAGAAAGATATTTTTGGGGCTTGAAACGAAGGGAGTCATGGGTCCATCAAATAATGTCTTCCATTATTATCCGCAACTAAGTTTCAAAAATAGCTCTCATCATTTTAGAAGAGTTAACAATGCATTCACCTTCCGTGTGATTCAAAACCTAAATCAGAATATAGAGGAAATATTCTCTAAAGAGGCCATGAATGTCATTTCCCAATGGGGAACATGGTTTATTCAATTTTCCTCCTTTTCCTATATTCACTTGAGCAGATTTGAGGGTATTCCTTAGAAGCTTCCTAAGTACGTTAGTGACAAGTGGGCATCAATAGAGCTTGTGCAACAATTATTCCAAGTTCATTGTCTTCTTAGTGACAAGCATCATTCAATAATTCATTCAAATCTCTTCAGTGCATAACTTATGGAAAAAGAGTTTTCCATCTGTTGTCATGTAAATGTGCAATAGGGAAATTGACAAATTTTTAGCACGACAACTATACCGTTGTGCCAAAATTTTCAAGTCTATCAGTCCAAGACACCCAGGCTCTTTCTAGTAAGTCCAAATGACCTCCCAAATAATGTTATACCATTCCCCTAGGTGATTTAGGAAAGTCCATTCATTCCCCCTAGGTGATTTTAGGAGTTCATTTACAAAGCTACAGGCAGTTGTGGGAAGGGCTATCACTGGCCTTCCTAGAGCTGGAGCAACCTCAAAGAGAAAATATGATGAGCCTAAGTGGATGTGGAGGTGATACAAAGGTCTTGGGACATCATGGAAATGGTTCAAGAATATTTTGGAAGGTCTCGGAGAAGTTGGGGTAGTTTCACCAGAATTAGGGTTCACAGGCCTAGTCAGTGCACAGGCCAAAACAACCACTGAGCTTCAGAAGGTGATTCTGAGAGCTCTAGATGGAGTTAGAAGTAAAAAAAAACATCTCCAGAAAGGGGATTCCAAGACCTACATGATGGTGAAATCATATTTTTCACAACACCTTGGCCAATAGGATTTGCATGCAGTTTTTCTCCGGCACAAGTGGAGTCTTAGATCACAATCCCACATTTTTAGGGATCAAATGGATGAATCAAGATATGAGACCCCTAACATTTGATTAAAAATACCATTTAAATTCAATATCATATAAAATTTCACCAATAAATTCCACCGGGAGCTCAAGTTATCATCATTCCAAGTTGCCCTCTCAAAGGCAGTTCAAGAGTTAGTCAATTTTCGGGAGGACACGTGTCAGCACTAGGAGTCTGGTGGGATTTCATGTCCCCAACGTCCCTGAGGTCAGGTACACCAACCTTGAAAAATTTCACCCATCCCCCATGTGACCTCTGGGACCCTCATGTGACCTCCAAACTTGAAAATTCAGGCCCTAGGTGCATTTTTGGAGCATCCATTCCCTACCGTCGGATCAAGCACCTCGTGTTAGTGTCAGGACCACCATGGAATTTGATGTTCCTCACATCCCTAAGGTTAGGGAAATAAAACATGTAAAAATGTGCCCAGCCCATATGGGGATATTTTTGGTCACCCATGTGACCCGCTTCCAGCCCCTCGAGTGCTTTAAAGTTGATTTTGGAGCACTCATTCCTTGCCGTCGGATCACTGCCACGTGTCGCCGTCTTGCTCATTATGGAAATTGATGTCCCTCATGTCCCTGAGGTCAGGGTAATCAAGGAAAATAAGTCCACCCTACTCAAATTCAAAAATTTGAAAAAATTTCTAACTGTTGGCTGCTTTTTGTTGTTTCTCGCTATTTCTTATTGCTTCTGACTGTATAAGAAAAGTTACAGAGAACACCTCACTCCACCATTTATAAAGCTTGAAATAGATCCATCACAACACATTATCCTTCACTCCATGATGGCGCATAGGTATCAAAAGAATAATTCATCTAGATAAGAAAAATAAATGGAGAACTGAGAAGAAGAACAGTGGAAATCCCCATTGCCATAAAATGAAGATTGGAAGATATCTTGCAAACCGGTGCACGGATTAAAAAACTGTCTGTTGCTGAGTTCTTCTCTCTTGAAGGAAATTAAAAAATCATATTCAAACCTCTAATTTTTTGTAAGGAATTCTCACATAAAATAAATTTCACTTTCTGCTCCACGAAGAACAGAGTTCAATTTCCTATCAAACCAGTCGTTAGATGGAAGTAAAATTTCACGTGAAGCACCATAAGCAAAAACCTATCGCAATGGAATTTATTTCATTGCAAATGGAGGAAAAAACCAGACCTGAAAATTTCAAGCTCCATTAATGGCCACCATGACATAGTAGTGGAAAAAATCAGCAAGCTACCTCTCCACTTCTCAGGGTTCCAGTGGGTGAAATCACACGAAAATTGGAGGGAATGATCGTTGAAAAATCTAGTTTCACGTGAACTAGTTTTTGCACCATGAAGCCCCTATTTTTTAGGGATATGGAGGAATGATTTTTCATCATAGTTTCTCCCTATCACATGAAGAACATCTGTGAAAAAGGCAATGAGCTACCTCTTCAACTCTCAAGGTTCCAATGGGTGAAATCGCGTGAAAATTGGAGGGGATGATCGTTGAAAAATCTAGTTTCATGTGAACTAGTTTTTGTGCCATGAAGCCCCTATTTTTTAGGGATATGGAGGGCTATGTTTTTTTATCAGTATTCTTCCCATGCCATGAAAATATCATTTTCCCACTTTTTCAAATGAAGGATTTACTCAAACGCGGAGCGTGGAACCTTGGAATAAAACCCAAAAGTTTCAAGACTTTTTTTGTCACATCCTGACATCCGCGGCACACTTACTAAAAATAGCATGCCTTCCTATGTAGGGGTATGTTACTTTAGGTAATCCACCATTTTAAGAGGATACGAAGAAGGTGGTAAACACAGAGGGAGCATCGCAGGAAAGGTCATCAAAAAGGTCATCTCGGCTCACAATTCACACTTACTAAAAATAGTAAGTTACACTCAAAGAGTAGTTTTGGCACAATGGGACATACAAGGATAATCATTCAAGGGGACATCATTGTTCAGGATCATTCTAGTCATTTTTCATAGGGCATTCAAGATCCATCTTAGTTCATTCAACTTGGTGAGCGTTCGTGAGCTAATTGGAAGGAGTTTCACAGTGTGCAAGGAGTTCAAAGATTCAGAGTTTCACTGCATTTGGAGCTTTCCATCAACAAGGATCAATGGAATTCATCGGGAATGACATATCCTCTTCTTATTCTCTCTCTCTCTTTCTCTCTCCTCTTCCCCCCAACTTTCTCTCACTTTCAAATGTTCTAATTCTTCGTTGGGGTTTGCACTTTTTGATATGCCTTTAAGTCACTTAAAAGTGACTTTAGAAACATAATGTAAATTAAGTCACCTTGATTTTATAAAAGGGACTTAAATATTTTGTAGGAATATGAATAGTCTAAAGTTAGAAATAAGGCATATGGAAGGTCATGAGGAAGATGAGGAGCTATGTCTATTCTATAAATTGTAAAGCCATTCCCATTTCAAAGGGTTGGTCATTAATTTTGTAAGCTCAAGAGTGCATTCTACCTTGAGAGAACAAAGGAGATAGCCAAATTCTTCCTTCCCCCCTCTCTCAAATTTCCTCCATTCTCATACTATGTACAACTTTTGTTTAAGGAATCAATACAAGAAGAAGGATTTTAGAGATTTTTTTGAATAAGGGTTTATTGAGAATTTGTGTTCATCAAATTCATTTGGTCTTAATGTTGCTTGCAAGAGTTGTTTCCTCTCATAAATGCATGTGTTGAAAATTCTAACTAGTGTATGTAGGAATCTGATTTTCTACCTACAACATTAGTTCTCCTATCTAATTTCTCACTCCCCTTCCCCGCACTTCAGACAAAGTTCTCTCTTACAGGTATTTGCAAGCTTTACCACAGGGTTAGTGGAGTGCTCCTGTTGGATCCTTAGTTGAAAGCCCACCACAGAAGTCCACCTTTTCTCACGCATGCATATACGGCAGCTGCACTAGTTAAGTAGAGGGACTTAGATTCCCAAAGCGTTGGCAAGAAATCCACAAGTTTTTCCACCCAAAAAAATTTCTCGCAAATTATTTTTGGTGCCCACCGTGGGGAAAACTTAGCAGCATCTACACCCAAAATACAACCACAAGGTCCAAAATTTAAAAAAAAAACAAAAAAATGAAAATTTGAAAAAAAACACAAAAAAGGAGTTCACGAAAATTCATTGTTGAAGATACATTGTCAGTTCTTACACTTGACCTTTCATATTCCACATTGTCTTTTCATATTCCCACTTCAAGAATTTCCAAAAGCTGGCTGAAGGAAGATACACTAGGTTGAGCAGGTCGAGAGGTGTTGTTGATTCCAATTTCAAGGCTTTGCAAAATCAGCAAGAACTAATTAGATATAATCCATACTTCTTCTCTCAATCCTCCTCTTCATCTAGCTCTTCAAGAAGTTCACCTGGAAATCCTATCCAAACTCCTATTGATACTCCCCCTTCAAATCCTCTCATTTTTCAATCACCCTTGAGCATTGAGTTCTTAAAAGAAGAAGAATTTGAAGAAGAATCTGTAGAAGCAAGAGCTAAAACGAATATGGAATATGAAGTAGAAAGACACCAACCCATTGTTCCATGGGGAAGAATACAGGCCCAGTTTCTCTTGAACCCCCTCTTTCATGATCTACCAATAAGTTCCCGCAAGAACTTTCCAAAGTTCAAAGGTGATGGCAAAACACAACATCTGAAGAACACATCACCTTTCACGACATCATGTGGAATTATCAGTGTCAAACATGAATATGTTGCTATAAGATTGTTTGTGGAATATCTCTAAGAAAAGGTAATAGAATGGTTCTACCTTCTACCTGTCATATCCATTAGTGGTTGGAATGATATCAAGACTTCCTTTAAGGAAATATTTAAATAAACTAAAGACTGTCAAGACCTCCTGGTGCAGTTGCCTCAAGTAGAGAAAGGAGAAAATGAAACCATGAGAGAATTTGTGTCTCATTTCAAATGGTTGCTTTGCAGGATACCTGAAGAGGATTCACCATCTCAAAACAATGTCAAGAGATTCTTCATCAATGCTCAATCATCAGAAGTAGGATTTTTTCTGAAGAGCCCAACCAAGGAACATTGTAGAAGCACAAAGGATGGCCATTGAACTTGATGACAATCTCATCCTCTCTGGAAAGATCAAGAATCCATCAAAGGGCAAGACCCAACATCCTGGAGATGAGAGAACCAATCCATCACTGGAAAATTTGGTGAATGAGATGGCGTCATTTTGAAGAGGGAATTATTTGAATGAGCTTCTTCCCAGAGAAGTAATGAAAATAAGATCGCAAGAGCACCCCAAAGGCTTTCCTTGGAGGCCCCACCCATCAATGCAAGTTTTAGGAGTAAGGAAAATGAAGAGGAGTGTGAACAAGAAAGTGAAGGTGGTGGTTTCCTAGAAAGTGATGAGTTTGAGAATGATACACAAATCAGATTCTATGAGTATTCTGGAGGTTATGAAGAAGAAAAAGAAGATGCACCCAATTTCTCATGGGAGGTATTCACTCATTCTCAATCCAAGAAAGGAGCACCCCCATCCACTATTGTATAGAAAAAGAAGGTTGATGATCCTCCTATGACGAATCCGTAAAACAAAATAATTAGTCAAGGATCCCCACTTCCATCTTCCATGAAGTCTGCATTGTTGGAGCCTGATCATGTAGTAAGTAAGAAGGCTCCCACTATTCCAAGTAAGTATTTCAATACCTCTTCTAATTCTAAACCCAAATCTATTCCTTTAAAATATAATACTTTGAAATCTCCTAGGGTTCCGTTCAAAATACCCTCCATTCCTCAAACATCAAATCCTACTCCCAAGCCTATCCTAGACTCCAAAATCATTCCCTTCACCCCCCTTGTCTGCATCTACTCCCTTTGACTTCATAGAATATGCAAACAAAGACAAAGTGCAGATTACCAAAACCAAATATTTGCAGACTCATCCTGAACAATTTGAGAGGTTCATCCAATATATCAGGAGTGGTAGTCTAACACCCAATGTTGTAACTTCTAGTTCTAAAGGCATGTTACCAAACCCACCTACACCTCCCTCACAGAACATGCTTTCTTTGAGTGCATCAAAGACTGATAAATTTGAACCTTTCTATGTCTCCCTTCTTGTTGGAGAATATGTATTGAACAATTGCATAATAGATTCAGGTGCCTCAGACAACGATGTCATGCCTTTGAAGGTCACCAAGGCTCTCAAACTTACCATGACTCCACCTAGTGGCTCTTGTTACTCTTTGGAGTCAAAAGAGGTCCCACTTGTAGGGAAGTTCAAAGATGCATAGGTGGCTCTCACCAGATTTCCAGAAAAGAAAGTTTCAGCGATGATTTTGGTAGCAGACGTCCCAGCCTCATTCAAAATGTTGTTGAGTAGAAGTTTTTACCAAGACTTGGGAGGTAAAATTTAGATGAATTGGTCTTCTGCAACCATACCATTGAAGGGAGACATGGAGAAATTGCTTCCCGAGAAGAAGATGAGTACACGTTACTAAAGTCTGAAAGCCCAGAAGCTAACATTTTGTACCATGTTAGTAGATAGATGAATCACTTTGTGGAAACTAAGGAGGAATAGGATATCCCCATCTTGATAGGTCCAGACATGACTTCTTAGAGAGATTTGGACTTTGAAGAAGCATTGAGGAGATTCGAGTTACAAGAGGGCAGACCTAAATTTCTGGATGATGCAAACCATGAGGAAGAGGAGATGGTTCTTGATGATTTTCAAGAAGAAAATTCAGCTTATATGCTTATCCAAGATGAGGAGTTATTCTCATTCCCATTTGGGGATGAAGATGATCTCAGTGAGGCCATCTATGGAGAGACAAAATCAAGCTTGTGATGAGATCGTGAAAGGTTTGAAAGAAATGTCTATACAAGAACTGCTTAGAGCCATAGAAGAAACTGAAGATCCTAAGCTTAGTCTCGAGCTCCTAATGTAAGCCACAAATCTGCAAGACAAGCGTGAAGGTGATTTGGAAACTTCAACCTGTGTGAAGATGGGCTATGTTGAAATAAATCTAGATGAGAAATATGATCTCCCCCTTGAGCCAATGGTTGGTGGAAACAATGATGAAATTGAGGTATTTTATTTCCCATTTGAAGAGGAAGAATCTTTCCATGATGAATAAATTAAAGCAAGAAGTTTTGAGGCCTTTAAAGCTGAAGCTCCTCTAGAAAAAGGAGTGATAAAATGCAGTGATTCCCAAGATGATGAGGTAATCCCTCTAGATAGTTTCCTTGAGCTGCAAAATAAAGATTCTTCAAAGGCGTACAAAGAGGAGCTACAGGAAATGATGAAGCATAACTCTGTGCAAGAAATATTGGATGTAGTAGAAGTTGCAAAGGACCCCGAGCTGATTCTTGATCTCTTCACTCATGCCATGGACATACAAGACAATTATGAGGTCCACTCCCAATCCTATCGTCAGTACTCAAGCACCTCACAGTGGAGTAAAGGAAAAGGATAAGTCTAAGGTATGTTGTGGAAAAGAGGTCAACAATCATAGACCTGGGAAAGAAAAGAATCCAGAATATTCAAGTAATTTAAAAAAAATCAGCTTTGGGGCAGCGATGAGATACTCAATGAAGAATCAGCTATGTGGATCAATACGGAATGCAACTGGCACTATGAAACCAATTTTAAAGAACATGAAGGAAATGGAATTTCCAAGTGAAGGCCTAAGCATCAAGAAGCTCATGTAGGCTCACTCCTACAAAGTACACATAAAAATGTCGAAGTACCTAGCTTTCATAAGCAACTGAGGAGAGGAAGCTACTTTCTAGAACCAGTCAACGGCTTCATAGAACATCATCATTTGGTGTTGCCCTCACAGGGGTAACTTTTGAGAAATGAAAAAATATTCAGTGAAAGTGGGTTGTCCCCTGCCTTGTACCATAGGTGATTGCTAGGTGTGTTTCCCTTTCTGTTGCATGTGTTTCCCTTCTTGTTGTGTGTGTCATTTTCTTTTCTTGTGCATGTGTGTTTCCTTCTTCTCTCTTTCTCTCTTGTTGTAAGTTGTACATGACTCCGTAGGGCCCAATGGATAAGGCACTGGTCAATGAACTATATGGTCTAAAATTGAGATTCTAGATTCCCATGCCATGTCTTCACTACACTCATTCCATTTCATGTCCCCAAGCTAGAGCCAGTTGTTGTCGTGCAAATGTGCAACAGGGAAATTGACAATTTCCAAGCACGACAACTATACCCTTGTACCAAAATTTTCAAGTCTATCATTCCAAGGCACCCCAAGTCTTCCAGTCAGTCCAAGTGACCTCCCAAATAATGTTATGCCATTCCCCTAGGTGATTTAGGAAATTCCATTAATTCCCCCTAGGTGATTTTAGGAGTTCATTTTCAAAGCCACATGTAGTTGTGGGAAGGGATATCATTGGCCTTCCTAGAGCTAGAGCAACCTCACAGAGCAAATAAAAAGAGCCTAACTTGATTTTAAGGTGATCTAAAGGTATTGAGACATCATGGAGATGGTTTAGGAAAAATTTGAAAGCTCTCAGAGAATTTGGGGTAGTTTCGCCAGAATTAGGGTTCACAGGCCTAGTCAGTGCACATGCCAAAACAACTGCTGAGCTTCAAAAGGTGATTCTGGGAGCTCTAGATGGAGTTAGGAGTAAAAAAAACATATACAAAAATAGGATTCCAATCCCTACATGATGGTGAAATCATATTTTTCACAACACCTTGGCGCATAGGGTTTTCAGGCAGTTTTTCTCAGGAACATGTGGAGTACCAAATCACAATTCCACTTTTTCAGGGATCAAATGGATGAATCAAGACATGATACCCCCACCATTGGATTAAAATTCCATTTAAAGTTAGGATCATATAAAATTTCACCAATAAATTCCACTAGGAGCTCAAGTTATCATCATTCCAAGTTGCCCTCTCAAAGGTAGTTCAGGAGTTAGTCAATTTTCGGGAGGACACATGTCAACACCAGGAGCCTGGTGGGATTTCATGTCCCCAACATCCCTGAGGTCAGGTACACCAACCTTGGAAAATGCACCCATCCCCCATGTGACCTTTGGGACCCTCATGTGACCTCCAGACTTGACAGTTCAACCCCCAGGTGCATTTTTGGAGCATCCATTCCCTATCGTCGGATCAAGCACCACGTGTCAGCTCCAGGACCACTGTGGAATTTTATGTCCCTCATGTCCCTAAGTTCAGGGAAATAAAACATGGAAAAATGTTCCTAACCCCTATGGGGAGACTTTTGGTCACCCATGTGACCCACTTCCAGCCCCTCGGTGCTTTAAAGCTGATTTTGGAGCACTCATTCCCTGTCGTCGGATCACCGCCACGTGTCTCCATCTTGCTCATCATGGAAATTGATGTCCCTCATGTCCCTGAGGTTAAGGAAATTAGGGATAAAAAATTATGCCCAAATTCAACTCAAAAATTTGAATTTTTTTCTAACTGTTGGTTGCTTCTTGTTGTTTCTTGTTGCTTCTTGTTACTCGTCACTGCCAGAAGAAAAGTTGTAGAGAACACCTCACTCCACCATTGCCAAAGCTTGAACAAGCTCCATCACAACACATTATCCTTCACTCCATGATGGCACATAGGTATCAGAAGAATAATTCATCAAGATAAGAAAAATAAATGGAGAACCGAGAAGAAGAATAGTTGGAAATCCCCATTGCCATAAAACAAAGATTTGAAGATATCTTGCAAACCGGTGCATGGATTGAAAAACCATATGTTGCTGAGTTCTTATCTCTTGAAGGCCATTAAAAAATCATATTCAAACCTCCAATTTTTAGCAAGGAATTCTCACATTGAATAAATTTCACTTTTGGCTCCACGAAGAACAAAGTTCAATTTCCTATCAAAACGGTTGTTGGATGGAAGTAAAATTTTGCATGAAGCACCAAAAGCAAAAACCTATCACAATAGAAGTTATTTCATCAAAAATGGAGACAAAAACCATACCTATAAATTTCAAGCTCCATTAATGGCCTCCATGACACAGTAGTGGAAAAAATTAGTGAGCTACCTCTCCACTTCTCAGGATTCCAGTGGGTGAAATCGCATGAAAATTGGAGGGAATGATCATTGAAAAATCTAGTTTCATGTGAACTAGTTTTTGTGCCATGAAACCCCTATTTTTCTTATGAATATTGAGGACTGAGTTTTCATCATATTTTTTCCTTGTCACATGAAGAACATCTTCAAACAATAAAGCAAGCTACCTCTTCAACTCTCAAGGTTCAAATGGGTGAAATCACACGAAAATTGGAGGGGATGATCGTTGAAAAATCTAGTTTCACGTGAACTAGTTTTTGCACCATGAAGACCCTATTTTTTTAGAGATATGGAGTGATGTTTTTTTTTCAGTATTTTTCTCATGCCATGAAAATATCATTTTCCCACTTGTTCAGATGAAGGAGTTACTCAAACACAAATCGTGGAACCCGGAAATAAAACCTAAAAGTTTCAAGACTTGTTTTGTCACATCTTGACATCTGCGGTGCACTTACTAAAAATAACATTCCTTCCTACATAGGGGTATGTTACTTTAGGTAATCCACCATTTTAAGAGGATATGAAGAAGGTGGTAAACATAGAGGGAGCATCGTAGGCAAGGTCATCAAAAAGGTCATCTCGGCTCGCAATTCACACTTACTAAAAATAGTACGTTACACTCAAAGAGTAGTTTTGGAACAATGGGATGTATAAGGATAATCATTCAGGGGGACATCATTTTTCAGGATCATTCTAGTCATTTTTCACAGGGCATTTGAGATCCATCTTAGTTCATTCAACTTGGCGAGCATTCGTGAGCTAATTGGAAGGAGTTTCACAGTGTGCAAGGAGTTCGAAGATTCAAAGTTTCACTGCATTTGAAGCTTTCCATCGACAAGGATCAATGGAATTCATCAGGAATGAAATCTCCTCTTCTTCCTCTCTCTCTCTTTCTCTCTCCTCTTCCACCCAAATTTCTCTCACTTTCAAATGTTCTAATTCTTCGTTGGGGTTTGCACTTTTTGATATGCCTTTAAGTCACTTAAAAGTGACTTTAGAAACATAATGTAAATTAAGTCGCCTTGATTTTATAAAAGGGACTTAAATATTTTGTAGGTATATGAATAGTCTAAAGTTAGAAATAAGGCATATGGAAGGTCATGAGGAAGATGAGGAGCCTTATATATTCTATAAATTGTAAAGCCTTTCCCATTTCAAAGGGTTGGTCTTTAATTTTGTAAGATCAAGAGTGCATTCTACCTTGAGAGAACAAAGGAGATAGCCAAATTATTCCTTCCCCCCCCTTTCTCTTTTTCCTCCATTCTCATACTATGTACAACTTTTTTTAAGCAATCAATACAAGAAGAAGGAGTTTTGATCCTTTTTTGACTAAGGGGTTTATTGATACTTTTTTATCATAAATTCCATTTTTTCTTGTTGCTATGCATAGAGTTGTTTCCTCCTAATTTTGACGCATGTGATCAAAATTCTAATTGATGTATGTAGGAATATAATTTTCTACCTGCAACATTAGTTCTCCTATCTAAATAATCACTCCCCTTCCCTGCTCTTTAGAAAAAGTTCTCTCTTGGAGGTATCTACAAGCTTTTCTGTAGGGTCAGTGGAGTGCCCCCTGTTGGATCCCCGATTGAAAGGCCACCACAGCAATCCACCTTTTCTTGTGCATGTATATATGGTAGCTGCACCAGTTAAGTAGAGGGACTTATATTCCCAGAGCATTAGCAATAAATCCACAAGTTTTTCCACCCAAAAATTTTTCTCACCAACACCCTCATCATGATTCATCTATATGTGAAGAGATTCTAGTTTGATATCAACGAATATATGCAGATGATTCTTGGAGTAAAGTATCAACACAACCCTACCATGGAATATTTCTTGGTTTCCTATTCAGATGAACATGAAGTGAGAAGGTGAGAGTTTTCCCACCTAACCCTTGCTCATATCAAGGCATTTAACATAAAAAACCCTCTAGATTCATTGGTGGATGATGAAGAAGATGTTATTGATCCCTCATATGATGTAGTTTCTTGTACCCCATTTCCATGAATTTATTGGACCAAAAGAGATGAATTTTCTCTTGATAACAAGAATCAACCAATTCTCAAAAGAATCATATCCTGGTATGAAAGAGAACTTACAAAGTTACCATCAATCTAAGATCATACCTCAGGATTACAAAAATTTTCAACTCAAGGAGGTCTCCAGTCAACCAAAGCTTCTTCTTAATCAACTTCTATGCCATCTAGTCATACGTGTCAAGCAAGAAAGGAGTGGTTTCCAAAATACACTTCACCAAAGAATGTGTCGCGAGGTGAAAAATCTAAGGGTCCTAGCCCTAGTGAATGAATAGAGTGTGTACTAGGATTTTCCACTTCAAGTAGATATTCTTCTACTCGCATTGCTGACAATTCGCAAAAGCTCATAACAAACAATCCTCAGTTGTTCCTTGCATAAGATTTCACTAAAGTGTAAGTTGTCCACATATCAAACACTTCTGAACCTATAGTTCACAAAGAGATTTCTCAAAATCTCCCTAATGTTCAACAAGTAGATTTCAAGGCTATTTCTCTAGAAGTTGAGGTCGTGGAAAGGATTCTTGTATAATCTAATGATGTTCAGAACAATGGGAATGTTGTTTTGGATTCTAGGTTGTTGTATGCAGAAGTGGTTAAGGACACTCCTTTTTGGGTTGATTGTGAAATCAAGAAAAGGAAGAGGTTTGTCAAGGCAATTAACTTTGACTTTGATGCTCTTTTTAAGCTTTTGAATGATGTCATTCCCAAGAAACCTAAAGTGTTCTCCTGAATAATGGTGGATGATGACAGAAACAGATTTGTAGATCTTTCCATTCCACAAGTTGGAAAGGAACGTGATGCCATGACATCTATTGATTATGAAGTTTTGAGACTTAGACTTAGTGAATCCACATTGGAAAGTGACATGGTGATTTCTCGAGATTCAATATATATTATGTTAAGAAGGCTTGAGAAATATAAGTCTCAGAACTCTCATCTCAAGGCTTAAAATAATCAATTGGTGAAATATGTTCATCATTTGATAAATTCCATATCATCCACTTTCCTAGTACCCGATGCAGTGTCTTCCCTAGATGAAGAAAATCTCAATTTTTCAAAAGAAATAAACACATTGGGTCATGTCAATAAATATTGGATTTCATAGATTCTCATTTTTAGTAAAGATACAATCAAAACAAATATTAAGCTCAATGAAGATATTAATGTGTATCTTGATCTAATTTTTTCTTTCAAGGAATTTTTTTTTTCTAACATGTCAAAATTGGATGAGATATTGTCTAGTCTACAAGAGACGACAAGTATGAAATCTTCAACTTTAGCCATTCAAGGAATTCTCAAATTTTAATGTTGAGGGACATGATTTCTTTGGTATCTACATCTCAAATCAAGAAAGACCCTTCTCGAGGATTATATGATCCATTACGAGATCATATGCAATGACGCCTTCACTTCACTTGCCTTGATTCAGGATTTCATAACTGAGATCCCTTGCAATCTTGTAAATGAGAAAAATCAGAGATAATCATCAAAACATGTGGAGGATAACTTTTCACAATTGTTCAAAAACATGTATACTCCCGCCATCAATTTATCTTCAGCTTCAATGGAATGTTGCATCAGATTAAAGAACTTGTTTGAAAATATTCAATCAAAGATGGTCAATTTGAATGATATGTTAGGTATGATCTTGGAATTGCAGGTATTTTGTGAGGCTATTCTTCAACCAATGAACCTCCTGAAGAAGAAAATTTGTTCAAAACATTGGGAAGGTTTAGATCCTTTCAATTGGCTAAGGCAGTGGATCCTAATTTCATCGATGGGACGAGGAGATAGTTTTCCTGATATCTAACGAAGTGGGAGAGTCCATTTCTCATAAGATTGAGATAGGCAGACCCCATTTCAAAGGATAGGGCACTGGTTTTTGTCATATGTTTTAAAAGTGGTATTTTAAAATGGTGTTATTATTGAACTCACTTTTGAAAAACTTTGGATAACTTAAGTGATTTCTATTTTTAGTTTCTTTTAATAAAATTTGTTGAGAAAGTTAAAGTCACTTCAAATGCCCTATTTAATGTACATGTAAACCCTAACTACTTTGTAACCAAGTTTTAGGTTATAAAATAAAGTCAGGGGCTCATTTGTAAGGGTGAATTTGAGAGAGGAGAAAAAAATACTTTTGTATGCAAGCTTTACTTCAAAGAAATGAAATTTGTGTTCTTTTAAGAAGACATTTTAGAGTTAATGAAAAATGAACTTTGTGTCCCATTTATTGTCTCTTATAGAATTTGATGTTCTTATGTTCATGAGATGTTAGTGTTTGAATCTTGTATGCAAATATTTTCTTGGATATTATTGTCAACACTACTAATATGTTGTTCTAGTTCACAGTGATTAAGCTCTGATTATCTACTTACTCATGTTTGCTCCTTTTTACTCATTCTCATTTTGCTGATGCAAAATTCATTTTATTTGTGTTAGTTATTTATTGTTATTCTCTATGTAATATTAGGCTCTGCTTTTACCTAACTCTTGCATGTTCCTTCTATTCATTCCTTTCCTTCATTCTATTCCATCTCCCTCATTCACTTTTCTTTCCATTGATGTTCCAAAATACCCCCACACACAATTTTGAATGTACAGGTGTAAATATAGTTTTGGTTTTCCATAAAGGTAGCCTCACCTTCATTAAGGAGGGACTTCATTCCCATATTGTTGCATGTCATTTACATGCGTGAAAATCCATATGCTAACAATATTTAGTGACTCTACTGTGGATTCTAGAATCATTAACCAGTGCTTGGTTAAATATTTATGACTATCCCCTCTACACAAGCTCCAATTATTCAACCAAATCTTGTGCCCAATGAATATTTTCAAGGAGACATTGCTGCCAACCTTCAAATAGTAGCTTGGGAAAACCATGAAATCTTGCAACAATTTGTGGATGTTGATAGAGCCATTGACAGAGAAATCTACATTGAATACCTTAGAAGAAGAGCACTTGTGCTTGTGGCCCTGGACACGTGTTGATCATTGTTCACCAACACAACCCTATTTTACTAAGGGAATAATTTTTATGACTATTATAGGTAACTCACCTATCGTGCAACCAAATATTCTTTTTACAGATACTCAAGAAGACATATCATCATATTTGAGGCAAGATATTTGGGAAAATCACACGAGAAACTATCATTTTCATCTCACCGTATTAGTACTAGATAATGAAGAAGATCAAGCTATGAGAGTTTTTAGAATCATTCAGGTGTAAACAGATCAAGAAAGAGAGTGAAGAGAAAAGGCAAGAGTTGATCAGAACATGCTAGTGATCCTTTCATAATAAATATTTCAAACTGGCGAGAAATAGGTTTTACACGAGGAGAAAAATATAAACATCAATCATAGCCTATTTTTGACTTTCAAGGAAAGTTTGGTTTCAATTTATCTCCCCCAAGGAGGAACATGCCCCATAGATCTGTAAGCCTTGCATCAAGTCATGAAAGAGAAAGAAAGGAAGGAATTGATACAAGTCAAGTACTTATTCTTTCTCACATTGTTTTGCCTTCGCATACCACCTTTCCCAAGATGGAAGTTAATGTACCATGGGGAAATGCCATAGGTTCATTGGCCTTACCAGCTCGACATGACCTCCCACAAGGATCGAGAGATATTCTTCCCAAGTTTGATGGATATGGGAAGATATCACTAGATGACCACATTTCTACCTTCTTTGTTGCATGTGTAGTTTTGTAAGTGGAATATGAAGATGTTGTTATTCACCTCTTCTTTGAAACATTGCATGACATTGGTGCAGATTAGTTTCATCATCTGCCAAATGGATGCATTACAAACTGGAATAATATGAAAACTAGTTTGAAGACTGATTCAAGATGAAAAAATATGAACATGCCCTTCTTTCCAAAATATCTCAAGATAAGAAAGAACCAACAAAACACATGAGGAATTTTGTGGCTAAATTCAACAAAATGGTGAACAAATTTCATGTCTGGATTCGCTCAAACCTTGATAGAAAAAAATGTTTCTTTATTAATACACAACAACCAAAAGTGTTTATCATCCGAGAAGGGATAGAGTGGATACTTTGGAACTTACTCAATCCTTGGCCACATAAATTGAGGATGACTTAATCATGGCAGGAAAAATTAGAAAAAATTCCCTTAAGGAAAAGAGTCAAGAAACCCCCAATGCTTCTGAAGCTATACTCACTAGGTTGGTTCATTATGTGCTAGCTTTGAAAAAGCAAGTTACTCAAAGTAGTAAACCTACTCCTTACAAAGAAATCCCAAGAAAATGCTACATTCCCGAAAAATCCATAATTGTAGACTCTCCGATGAGGTTTACTATTGAAGAAGCTCTCATAACTAACTCAGAAAGTGATGAAGTTGAGGTTGAAAAAGAAGAGATAGACTCTGGGACATCTTAACCTGAAGTCGAAGAGCCTAAAGGAGAGAGTAATAATTATTTCTTCGAGTATCGTTCAGAAGAAGAAGATGAATACGAAGAAGTTATAGAGGATATGAATATTCAATCCTTCATTGTCTTCACACGCTCTCAGAAAAAGGAGCAAAGTACCACTAAGGTGGAAGATAAAAATATCTCCAAGGAAGTTCCTAAGAATCTAAGACTAAGGAGTCTTTCAAATAATCCAACAAAACTGATATTCTTAAAGAGTCTAAGGCAACTGAGGTTTCCAAGGTCAAAACTATATTAAAGAAAGGATGGCCTTTGTCAATTCTATCAGTTGATAAATCAGCTATGAAGAAAGTTTATTCTTCCACATCAATATCGATCAAGCCCGAAGCAAAGGTCAAAGTGTGTCATCATCAAGCTGGAAAGAACTAGTATCTAAGGCATCAAGTACAATCATTTTACCCAAATTTGATATTATTGATCACATTAATAAAACAAAAATTTCCATGTCACAGGAAGAGTACTTAAAGTCCAATAAGGATCAACTTGAGAAATTTTTCCAGTTTATCAAAGGTGACTCTACTGTTCATTCCTCTAAAGGAATTCTGAAAACTCCCAAATACGTGAAGAATAAAAATATTGTGGCGGCCACTACACCTTCGAATGAAAATATTTGTCCTTTCTTTGTGTCCTTTCTAATCAATAGATGCAAATTAAGTAATTGCATTATAGATTTTGGAGCCTCGAATAATGTGATTCTTGCAAAAGTAGCACATGCTCTTGGGTTGACTTGTACGAGAAAATTTAGATCCTGTTACTCAATGGAGACAAGACAAGTTCCTTTGATTGGGCAGATTAAAGACACTGAAATGGTTTTAGCTCAATTTCCTCAAAAGTGAGTCAAGGTAACCATTTTAGTTGCCAACATTCCTATTTCATATGGTATGTTGTTGAGCAGGATTTTTTTTTAAAGATCTAGGTTGTGAGATTCAAATGGACTGGTCTCATGCTATGATCCCTATCAGTGGAGAAATGAAGAATTTATTTCTAGAGACTTAGGAAAAATTCATGGTAACGAAAATCAATGATCCCCGTGCATAGGTCCTATTTCAAAACTTAAGTATGGGTAGTTAAATTATGACTATAGAGGTTTCATGCACCTGAGGTCACTTTCTGAGACCCTAATGAGATCATGAATCTTGAGTTCGATGGATTTTTTTGTTTAATAGGTTCTGGCGTAGGAGTGGTGCTTATATCTCCAAATGGTAAAATATTTCCTTTTTCATACAAACACCAATTTTCAAATACTAACAACACTGCATAATACGAGGCATTATACTTGGCCTCCAAGTTGCAAAAGAGAAAGGGATAAAAAATTCCAAAGTTTTTAGAGATGCTGAATTGATCGTGAAACAAGTAAAATAGTAATTTAAGGTAAGGAACGATCATTTTAGACACTAGAGAAATAAAGTGTGGGACATGATAGAAATCTTCGATGCTTGTTCCATAGAATCCATCCCTCACGAAAATAATGACAAAGGATATTCTCTAGTAGTTTCAGCTTCATTAATGATCCCTTATTCAGATTTTGATCAAGAAAAATACACCATTGAAATGGTTTTAAGGCCAAATGTTCCTGACAATGAAGAAAACTGGAAAGTATTCAATGATGCTTAACAAATTATTGCCTTCTTGGAAAAGAGAGAGAATTTTGAACAATTTCACTTTGAAGGAAGTGATTCTACATTTCGTGAATCAACGACCTCACCCATTCAAGGAGTTGAGAACAAAGGATCCTAGTGATGGCATCATTCAACTCAGAGGAAAAAAAATTCCAAAAGTATTGGTTTCACTTGAAGAGCTTTTTGATCAACATGACAGGTTTCTCAAAGAGAAAGAGCAGGAAGGACCTGTAAATTCTGTGGACTATGAGCAAGTTAACTTTGGTACCAAGGACAAAACTATCTTGGTCAACATTGGTAAGTGTTTCTCACCTAAGGAGCACAAAATTTTTTTAAGCCTCCTTACCAAATATTTTATGTCTTGACTTACTCATATAAATACTTGAAGTCTTTCCAACTAAGTGAAATGGAGCATGCCATACCTTTGAAACCTGGTGTGACTCCATTCAGGAAAAATAAAAGACAGTATAATCCCAAGATATCAGGGACAATATTCCATGAGGTTTAAAAGATGTTAGATGCATGAATAGTGTTTCCTATTTGACATTCAACCTTGATAGCTAATATTGTATGGGTTCGCAAGAAAAATGGAGAAATTAGGATTTTTATGGATTTCTGTAATCTTAATCAAGCTTCCTTGAAGGATAAATACCCATTACCTATTATGGACCATATTCTGCAGGCAGTAACTGTATCATAAATTTTATCCAAGTTAGATGGTTTTTCTAGTTATAATCAAATTGAAGTGGCTAGAGAAGACCAACATAAGACCACGTTCACCACCCCCTGGGGTACGTTTGCATATAGAAGAATGCCTTTTGGTTTGATCAATTCTGGTGTAACTTTTCAAAGGGATATAGATATCGAATTCATAGATTATAAAGATAAGATCATCGTGATATACCTAGATGACTTGACAGTGTTTTCAAAGAAGTGAAAAGACCGCTTAAGAGATTTGGAGAAAATATTGCAAAGGTGCAAACTTCATAAGATCTCCCTGAATCCAAATAAGTCTATGTTTGGAGTTACAGAAGGGAAAATCCTAGGTCATATTGTTTCTAAAGAAGGAACTAAGATCGATCCTGAACGCGTTCAAGCTATCAGGAATCTTTCTTTTCCTACAAGTAAGCTTGGAGTTCACTCATTCTTTGGGAAGTTGACCTTTTTGATAAGGTTTGTGCCAGATTATTCCAAGCTAACCAAAGAAATTGCTAACATGATGAAAGGTAAATAATCCTTCAGATGGTCAAAGGAAGGTAGATAAGCATTTGAACAAATCAAGGGTGCTATTTCAAAATATCCTACATTGGTATGTCCTGATTTTAAAAATGATTTCATAATCTATTGTTACGCTTTGCTGCACATGATCTCTACCATCCTGACTCAACACAATCAAGAGGGAATCAAATATCCTGTTGCATTCATGAGTTCTAGATTGAAGAAACATGAAATAAATTACACTCCCCTTGAGAGGCATGCGTACAAAGAGGTGAGAGCCTTAAAACATTTTAGGTATTGTGTGTTGAATTCACACACAAGATTCTTAATTCTGGAAACCAAGTTAAATCAATGTTGACACAATAGGAACCGAGATCTAAAAGAGGTAACTGGGTCTCCAAGATCCAGAAATATTATTTGGATATCAATCCTACTAAGTTAGTTTGAGGAAGAGGACTTTGCCAACTCATTGCAGAAAATGAGCCACGAGATGACTCTAAAGAAAAACTAGTTGAAGAAATTTTACCACTGGTAGTTTTTATCAATACCATAGATTAATGGTATTCTAATAGAGCCTATTCTATCACATATGGTGAATGTCTTGAGAATTTGAAAATGAAGGAAAATCAAGCTATCAAATTAAGAGCTTCCAGGTACGTCATTTGGGACAACACTTTATTCAAGAAATGAATTGATGGCATGTTCGTGAGATGTGTCGATAAGGAAAAACAACCCAGTTTTCTTGAATCCTTTCCCAATCATGATACCGGTGGTCATTTCTCTGGCCCAATGATGGCTCATAAAATTTTTTGAGCACATTATTACTAGCCCACTATGTTTTCTGATGCTTAGAAATGGGTAGAAAGCAATTCGTTGGAAGACCTAAATTGGAAGCTTTTCCCTCGAACCTAGTTGTCATTGAAGAACCCTTTCAATAATGGGGGTTGGATTTCATTGGGGGATTGAACCCAAATTCCAATGTTGGTCATACTCACGTGCTCACTGCAACTGACTACTTTACAAAGTGGGTAGAAGCTATACCGGTGAAACAAACATCTACTGTGGTAATCTGTAACTTCATCAAAGAGAATATATTGGTTCATTATGGAATTCCACATAAGTTCATGATGGACAATTCCTCCAATTTCTCTTCTCTAAATATGATAGGTTTTTTCATGGGTATGAGATATCTTTATCTCATTCATCAGATTACTACCCACAGGGAAATGGTCAAGCAGAATCCAGTAACAAAAAACATCATTACTATTGTGTGCAAGTTAGTCAAAGAAAATCAAAGAAATTGGCACAAAAATTTATATGATGCATTGTGGGCTGACCATATAACTCCCAAAAGAGAAATCGAGATGTCTCAATTCCAACTCTTTAATGGAACTGATGCTCAAATTCCCATCACATTGGATTTACCAGCATTACTATTGGCTCAAGCAGTTGACGATGAATGCTTGACCAATGCATTGGATAAAAGGATCATGTTCTTAAGCAAGCTCAAATAAAAATGAAGTCAAGTAGCGAATAGGATCGAGGAACACCAATCCAAAGAGAAGAGGTTGTTTGACAGGTAAACTAAGGAGAGGTAATTTTAAATCAATGACTTAGTTCTTCTCTGCGATAAGAGATGTGAACCAAAACGAAAGCACAATAAGTTTGATTCACTGTGGCTGGGTCCTTTCAAGATCAGACATTTATGTCGAGATAACACCTATTACTTGGCTTATACTAATGGAACTCGTTTTACTTTTCCCTACAATGGGAAATATCTCAAGCATTATCAAAAGTGAAAATGGGTTGTTCCCATATGTACATAGGTAATTAGGATTTTGGTTTGTTTTTATTCCATGTTTTTTGGTTTCCTCTCTTTTGTCATCCCATTTTTGTGCACCATCATTTTTGGGACCGTTTTCATTAAATATTTGGGTCTAGGTCTGTTGTTGCATCTGTGAAGTCCATGTCCCCAATTAGAACAAGCTATTATCAACTAATTTTGACTTTGCAAAATTAATAAACATAAAATTTTAAAAAATTCAAAAGTATTCTTTCACATGATTTCTCATCCCCATCATGATCGTATTGATCTCACGATCATTCCGGTCTTTGTTTTGTCCATTTTGGGCAAGAACTCCTCCCGTCAGGTGACAAACTGCATTAATAATTAATTAATTCATTTGTAATTAATTTATTACCCTTTATTTGATAAAATAAATTTTATTAATTCTTTGGGTTTTAATTAAGTAAATATTAATATAATGTTTATTAAAATTCAATTGACAAGTTTTCTTTATTGTCAGGGGAAAATAAAGCTTCCGCTTCCAATTGCCGGGGATGCCAAATTGGCTTCCCATACCTAGATTTCCCCTTTTCCTGGAAAATACTTCTTATTTTCTCTCTTGTGGGATTTATTCTATTGATTTCCAATTCAATCAGTTGGAAAACGGGAAAAAAATCTCCCAATCTCCCACATTGGGAAATAGGGTGGGGATTGTTAGCATGCCTTGCCATTTCCGTTGGCAAATGGTTATCTTTTCTACCATTTTCCCCTGGAAATTAATACCACTAACCAGAGAAAGAGGGAATTGATTATTTCAATGGGAAGGGGAAACGGTTACGGGGATGCTTCTTTAATTCCCGTAACCATTTCCCCATAAAACTAGTTAGAAGAAGTTTTGTTTCTTACTCCATTTAATTGATTTATTCGTGTTATTGCTAAACTATTTTTTTTGCATTTCAATACATAGAAGAAAACAAAGAATAACATTCTACTACGAATGCAAGTGTTGAAAGGAAATTATTCCAACACATTACTTTCCAAATCAAGCAAATATCCATGCCAAGGGAGAAGAATATTGTTCACATAATTAGGAAGGAATATTGTGTTCTAAATTTCTACGCATTGGTAAGGAATCCTATCCACATGCCCAAGAAACTAAACCCAGCCATTTGCAAAGGAGCAGAGTACACAAGTGTCAAGAGAAAGACCACACTGCCAAAGGGAGGAAGAAAGAAGGCTAAGAAATAAAATTTCCACGCATTGGTATGGATAAGGTGGAATAAAAAAAGGGATTTCAATGCATTCATTCACATCTCAACGCATATTAAAAAATAAGGAGAATTTCAAGGCAACAAAACTAAAAATAAAACAACAACAAATCACATGGAGGCTAAGGACAAGAGGAGAATTTACAACGTATTAGGTAGAGGAAAACTTCAATGCATAAGCAAAAATAGTCAACAAAAAACAAAGTTTCCATGCATGCTGAAGGAGGAAAGCTATTCATATTTGTCTTATGTCCACACATTCACCTAAGCAGAGTTCACACAGGGTAAAGAAGAGACATTCCACCTAAGGAAAGAAGAGAACATGCCACGCATTAGCCAAGAACAACAATTTCCGTGCAGTCTTATGTCCACGCATTCAAAAAATTTGGAGTTTGAACTAATTTCCAATGTGGGCGAAAAATAAATAAGTCATTAAAATTTGTTTTCTATTTGTTTCCTTTTCCATAAGGATACCATGTGGAGAAAAATAGCACCAGGTCCACACATTGGTCAAGGAGGAATATGCTTAGTCAAGGAAAATAAAAATAGTCCTCCACACATTAAACTTGCATTCTAAAATAGTTCTCCACACATTGAAAATTTCCATGCAAAAGAAAATTCATTATTCTACGCATGCAAATAAAAACTTCACACAAAGAAAAACTTCACGCACTGCTGATAGCAGAAGATTACAATTCACACATTCATAAAAGTCAGGCATCTCAAATCAAGCAACGCAGAGAAGCAAGGTGATTTAAAAAAAAGAATAGATTAAATTGATCCATGTAAAATATTAAAATTGAGAGATTTTAATTAAAAATTAAATAACATTGTTATCTCCAGATTTGGAACTCAAGCTTAGTCTCGATATGTTTATATTGACATTTAAAAAAATTTATAACCCAAGATCAACTTTTATTATTATTTTTAAATAATAATAATATTAAGACGAGTTATATTCCTTTTTCATAAATGGTGGTTCAGAGACTGAGACCTGACACCGTTTACATTGTTTTGCAAGCCTGAGTCATTTTTTGTAAAATTCATAATGGTCGAAAAATCCAATAAATATATAGGAAAATTGAGGAATCCAGTAGAGAAATTAAAATACTATACAATTATGTTTTAAGAAACTGATATCTAAAAAAAGAAATTGTGTTTTCTCCATTTACTTACCAGGAACATCAAATATATTCCATACTTAAATCTATATGGTACCAATATAGAGATTCAAAGTAATTTGAAACAAACAAGTTGTAATTTTAACATATTATTTTGATTTCTGTAATGCACATATATTTGATCAATTCCAATATATATTATATCATGTTGATTTAAATAAACTAGAAATGAACAAATTTAAATATTACAAGGAAAACGCAACTATAATTCAGATACCAATAAGTTTACAGATATAAATTCATAGGAAAATGGAGATGAGAAAAATATAATTTTAACTTGCATGGGATAAATTTAGAATAGGATTTCATGCATTCATCAAAAGTTCACATCCCTTTTTTCAAATGGGACCATAGATATTTATATCAAAAAGGATATTCATTCCACCCTCTTATTCAAATAATGGTTACATAGGATCAAAGGAATATTTTTAAGAAATAAGACTTACATAAAATATCTTAACTAATTCATGTTATGATGATTACATTGAGGAAAAATCCAACTTATCACTTAGAATGCTAAATATTTCTAAGATATAATTGTTCTCTTATTTCACCATTAGCCCCTCTGGAGTTGGATTATCTTGTGTAAGTCTCTTTCCATCAAAAATCGAAGCCTTACTTTAAATTTTATAGTCTTTGTTATATTTTTGACATCAATTATATGCCTCTTATAGAGTTTGGTGGCCTTTCCCACTAGAGTATTGTCAAAAACCACAATTTTTAGTATAATTTCCTTCAAGGTTTCTATCATCGGAATATTTTCTTGGGTTTGGGAAATAATTTCAATGAATTTAGTTGTTTCTATTTCATTACCCTCTACAATATTTTTTGAAAAAAGAGACACAAATTGATTAATTAATTTGGTAAACTCTGTCATGACTATTACCCTCCTGATCTTCCTTGAATACCCCGATGATAGTGGCTTTTGAAAATATTTTGTTTCCTCTTGAGAAAACATCATCATTTTATGGGGAAAAGTTACTTATTTGTTCTTCCCATTCCTTCAATTATCATTTAGTATAATTGGCATATGTTTGGCATATGTCAATGTCCTCAATTGTGATTATTACAGGATTCTTGAAGATTACTTCCTATGTATCATAGGCCTTAATTTTAAGCATATTTTGTATAACATTCATCACATCAACGAATACATTGGTCTTACCTAGAGAAGCCATGTCCTTTCATCTTTGTGTTAATAATCTATTTGATTACATCCTATAGAACTAAAAAGGATTATTCCACATTAGATGAAATGGTTTATGGGACTGTGGTCTTGGCCTTGTGTTTCAAGCTCCTTGTTTCTTTCTTGAATTCCTATTACAATTTCCATTTCCACTTCTAATGAGGATTTGATGAAGGAAACAAGGTCATATTTATATTGTGCCACTTGAGGACCCTTGGGTTTTCTTTCCTAGTGAGATAGAAGAGTCCCTCAAATGTTTCATGCCATATAATCACCTATTGGGTGGGATTTCTCTTCCTTGTTAACCTTTTAAGGTATCATTCTTTGGATTTAACTCTATATTAATCAGGGGATTTTATTGAGTAACCCAGTCTGGTTGCTCCCTATAAGAAATAATGGCCTCTTCAACCCAATACTTTTGAAAATTAAATGGAGGAATATTTGTAGTGGTTTCCTGATCTGATCCTACTTGGGATTGTTTCACCCTTTCAAAAGTTTAAGTTTCCACACTCTTGATGATATATTTTTTAGATGAAATAACCATCTAAAGAAGTTAAATCATATGCTACTAATAAGGTCCTTCAACTAGATTTAGAATAACCTCCCAGACCTTTGTAATATTTTCTATTTTGTTCGTTCTGGAGAAGGGTGGGAGAAATAGGAGCTTGAGGCTGATTTGGTGGCTTCATCTAAGTAGGTAGCCCCTCCTTATGAATTTCATTTTGACTATTCCTCTAGGTGGAATACTTTACCCTATGATATTCATATTTTATCAGATGAGATTATCATCCATATAATTAATCTACACGCAAGTCAGTAGAATCAACCTCATGGGAATATGTAAAAATTAATAATCCCCTTGAGTGATTCTAAGTTTTTTTTAACTTTTTTTTCTTGAATCACATTTTCATATGTTATGCTAGGGTAATTTGAAAGAGTTATGCTAGGAATATGCACCTTAAAATCTAGCAATTTATTAAATTACCTAAATCCCATTGTTACTGACAAAGGAGGGAAAGTTTTGAGTTTATTTTCCATACAAATTCCAGTAATGCCATTACATATCTGATAGGAAAGCTATTTTTAGCCAATATATCAAGTACATAGTAATCTGTTTAAAATGGTGATGTGAGACATCCTTCAATAATGATTATGAGGTACATGGAATAAAATAAAATAGATCATATATTCTTGATATATTTACACACATTTGCAAAGATACCTAGGCATTTGTGCTTTATACATTTACTTGTAAAGTGAAGGATAGAAATAGATACTGATGTCCTCAATATGGGCCTTTAACGTATGAGCATACATGTCTGAATAGATTTAATTTACTTCTGTAGGATACAAGGGTAGCTAAGGGAAACATAATTAAGGAAACCTTAGGACTCAACATATTGCATCTAGTAGTTAAGATGCCATAAAAATGTTTTCTTACTATTAACAAAAGAAGCCCTTTGGGATTCCATAAAGGATGTAGTTAATATTACGAATGAGGGAATTTTGTTCTCATCAAATATTATAGAAATAAAGGGGATCCATGATACATCTAGCTTTGTGACAGAAGGGATTTCAGATAATTTTTGCATTAAAGCCACACCAATCCATAATCCAAGTTGGAATTTCGATTGAAAAATTATGTCATTTGGTGCCTGCATTATCCATATTGTTGATAGGGTCAATTATCCAGGATTCTAAAAAATGGCCCTTATTTTCTGTGTAGTGTATCCATATTTTAATGGTTATCAAGTTATGAGACTCACCTTGATTCAAACTTTCATAGTTGAGATCCCTTGCGATAGTCCTTATAAGTGATAAAAATAAATAAGGATATCCTATTTTAATCACTGTGGAGGAGAAATTTTTTACAATTGTTCTAAAACATGTATACTCAGGATATCAATTTTCTCTTTAGCTTCAATAGAACGTTATATGAAATCAAATGATTTGTTTTTGAGAATAATGGGCTAGATCTAAGAATGCTCTAAGTATGTAATTACATGCTGAGATGAAATAGAATATTGGACTTCCAGGTCCTATGTTATGCTATACAGAGTGATGTAAACCTTTTCCTCTTGAAGAAGAAAAGATGCTCATATAGATTGGGAAGTTTGAGATATTCTCATTTGGCGAAGGCGATTTGGATGCAAGCTTCAGGTGATAGTAAATGAGGATGTTATTTCTTGGCCCCTTATCTAACGAAGTGGGGAGAGTCTATAACTCATACGATTGATATTGGCATTCCCTTGTTTAAATTTTGTAATTGACAACTAAAAGGTTTTTGATCCATATGTTGTAAAAGTGATATTTTAAAAGGTAAAATTATTGAGACCCACTTTTGAATAACTAAAAATAAAAATAAGTGATTTCTAGTTTTAGTTTCTTTTACCTAGAAGTCGTTTGAGAAAGTCAAAGTCACTTGGTACTTCCATATCTTGAATGGGTGCTAGTGTTCGAAGCCATAACTACTTTGTAACCAAATCATGGGTCATAATACCAGACAAGTCTGAAGCTCATGTGTAAGGTTAATAACAATATAAGAGAGGAGAAGAAAATAATTTTGTATGCAAGATGTTACTTCAACCATTAGGTTTCTTTTTTATTTTGAGAAGACATGTATATAGTTAATGAAATATGAACTTTAGTGACATATGTAATGTACCCAAGTGCATAGCATTTTATGTTCTATAAAACCATTACCTATAAGGTTTTGAATCTAGCTTGATAATATTTTGGAGATAGGAACCCATGCGTATGACATGCTTGGAAGTACAATGTTGTTCTGAGTTCAGGGGGGTGAATAAGTTATAATTATCAAATTGATTTTCATGTGTACCCTTTTACATACATTCTCAATAATTAGATTATTCATACAACATTCATAACCATGTGTGCTTAGTTAATATATGCGTTCATTAACTCTATGTAGATATTAGAAACAAATTAATCAACACAAGAACACCATATGTAAGTTGGAAACCCTCATGAGGAAGAAAACTTTCCACTGAAACTTTGCTTCATTCCATTCTATCAAAAAGATTCAATTTTCTTTCCAGTGATAGTTCAAAAATACACAAGGAGATACCAAGCCTTGATTGTAGCGATGTGTAAATATACGCCATAAGGAGTACCAACCCCTAGTTTAGTAGACCACAAACCCTCATTGAAGGAGGGACTTTGTTCCCATAATGTTAGTGAATGCACCCACATGCTTGCACATACATAGGCTAACAACACCCTAAAGATAAGATCTGAAGTCACCAAATCAGACACCTGAAGATATCTGATCTCTGATTTTTTTTCGTGCTAAGTGATGGAGATCATAATTTCAGATCATAAACCCTAACTCACACCCTAGGTCTTTTATCCTTCTCCATATTCTTGCTCTAAAAGAAACAACATATATTTTCTCTATCCTCTTGCTCAAATTATACCTTCAATGAAATATTAAACCTTTAATTATATTTCTCATCATTCAGAATGACATTCTCTCAGGTACTTTGGGCTAGGCCCAAAGGGGTTTATCTTCCTGCTAGGTCGCACTCCTTCCTTCCAAGAAAGCACTAAAGGGGGGGGTCTCAAAAAGCTGAGCCAAATAAGGACCATAAATATGACTTTTCTAGCCTCTCCAAAGGCTCTAGTTCAAAAGAGTTTAGTTGATCATAATATTGGTTCGAGCCCATACATCATCTATAAAATTCATAAATTCAAATAATTACAGCAGACCACATATTGACCTAATTAGTTTGGCATAGCCTAAAACCATCATTACATATGCCAAATATTGCTCAAAACCCCATGGGCACATTCTTAAAAATTTCCTTAACATAAGTTCCATACATTTTTCATTACCCATGAACCCTTATGAATGATTAAATACCATAAAAATGTTCATACATGGTTACAATTAATATCAACCAATCAAATTACTTCATTGTCACTAGACCCAGTTCCCTTTACAATTCAGAAAATAATTATTTCCTTCACCCTTCAGCACCTAGGACCACTTCATAATGGAAAAAATGACTTATAATGAACCAAAACATGTCCATGTGACCACTAAAAATAAATTTAAAAATATTGTATAACACTTATAAGCATGATATAAATCATGAAATATATTTTAATTCAAATGACATAGCAAGATTTTCCTTCACCAAATCAACCTTGCCAAGAAACGTTGTTTCCAAAGGTTTTCTCATAAAATAATTTATAGATGCATTCAAGATACCTATAAATGAAATATTTGGATTCCATTAATGCAGTCCCTCTTCACATTCAAGTTGATAGAAAGCATCCCCCAATCCATTTCATTCTTCAAGTATCATAAAACTTGCACCAAAATAGATGTTATCTTGAATTGGCTAAAGATCTTCTTGCTCAAATAATTCCCTATAATCCCTATCATATGAAATCATCACGAGGATTATTAAATCCATATACCAATGGAAATATATTTTAATCGTTTTTTCCAACATGACTTCAATCATCCTCTGTAATCCACATATATCTCAAGTTATAGACCATTTTATTAGACCCTACTAATTTGAGACCTCAAAACTGTCCCTTTGACAAGTCAACATGTTTGGACCTCAAAACATCCATGAAAATATATAATAATATCCCTAAAACATTCATGAAAATAAATTAAACCTCCTACATAATCATGAAACATGAATTTTTCATTGTTACTCCTTTGGATAATGTTTTTTTAAAACCTTCTTATCCATAAACTACTATTTATGAGGTGGGGCCTACATCACCACCATGACCTTAACTATACATTTATGGAAATCCTGAGGAGACATCTACAACATAAAATCATCACTTTTTCACTATAAATAAAAAAAATGGGTCACAAATACATCACTTTCTATCCACTAGCTCCTAGCTAGGGTTTAACTAGGGTTTTAGACCATCTTTACCTTCTTAACATTCGTTCATAAAAACGTGATAGCATAAAATGACTTCATTATTTTTTTTTAATCTTATAAAATTACCTTAGAAGCATCCCTTGAAATCCAAAATGTCCCATGCAAAGCACACCATATTCACAACGATCATATGAATTCTTACACTTCGAGACTGGAAATGTAGTATAATTTTGATCTTGTCTTACCAAATCAGTCATAAATGGAAGTATCACAAATCATGGGATACCTTAAATTTTCTTTTGAGAGCACTATGACTCATCCTTATAACATCTCCAATAATTATAATGATTAAAGCCCATAGTCTCAATATTTCTAGTCACTAAGACTTACATATGTTTACATGCTAATATCCTCACTAGTAACAAGCTAGGGCCAACTGAAAGTAATGCAACTAACTCATCACGATATAGCCTCTTAAAATGACCCAAACATACCTCATACAACATTTTATACTTGATAGAACCTGATTTCCATGAGCTCAAATAGTATCCAATGCACTCTTTCCACACCTCCTAATCTAGCATACCTATTCCCGATGAGCACCTGTAACCAAGAAAACCACATGTACCTACACTATACCACTATTGTGAGTGCTCAATAACCCTCAAAACTTGATATAGGGCATCAATTTCAAAATTCTTCCCAAGAAACCAAGAATCCCACAATGCCAAGCAACACCTCCTAGGCACCTGTATAGGCTTGCTAGAGAAAGCTCACATCACATAATCCCATTGTAGCAGTTGATATACATATGTACTAGTATGTTAGCATCATAAACATCATCATGAAATCATCAAAAAACATTAAGTTTTTTCTTTAATGTGGTTTTACATCAATGACGACACCTATTATGACCATGTCAACAATATCCCCGTTTATCATTAATGGAAAACACCTTGAAATTGAACTTCTCCCCTTTTTTACATTAATGACAAAGAAATACCTATAGCTCACCTTCTTCACCTTCATACCTTCATGATTTGGTTAGAAACATTAACCAAAGGTTTTAAAAAAGCTCCATCTCTTGAATTTTTCTCAAAATTTGATTCTTGCCTTCATTCCAAGCATGCAAGTAACAAGCTCCCCCTGGAAGAAGCAATTCAAACATCTGAAGACCATCCGTACATCATGAAAAATATAAAAAATTCACCTTGTTAGGGGAAAAACCATCATTCCAACCTCCTAAGCATGTAAATGAGAACATTTTCAACTATACCCATGTTTTATCTTCATGAATCAACGGTAGCTGAGTAATATCTGAGCCATATATACTTTGAACATGCCAACAATGTCAGTAAACATCATGACCAAGTTTCATACATTCATCCTTGATCAAGTTCCACCTTCCTTAGGCCTAGTTTTGATATTTTCAATGCATATTTTCACTCTTCATACCATACCAAGGACCATGAGTCCCAACCAGATATTTTAGAGCAAAAATGACACATTTTAACATGTAACTACAGGCTAGTCATTCTTTGAATCAACCAAAAACCATCCCCCCTAGACTTAAAACACCCACTTCTATCTCAGGAGCACAAATTTGAGTAGATAATCTTGCTACCATGCCTTGGAATCCCATTTATAACTTTCTCAGGGGCCTAAACAATTTATTCAGTCTTCTACATTCATGATTAGTTGAGATAAGCCAATACATTTTCAAACTTGTAAGAATCTTACCTCTCATGTCTTTGGGTCTTCATAACACCATTTAGGGGTTCATATAATCACTCCCTCTATCTCAATAGGCATAGATATATCATCCACATAATAACTCAATTTTCCAATCAATAGAGGAACACATCTACAATCTTGATGGAGCAACATTAGTCTTCAAGAAACATTTTTTGAGGTTTTGATCCAATGATTTAAATCTTTGAATCATTTCACCTTCACCAACTTATTTGACCTTAAGAAGAAATGAAAAAACATTCTCACCTATCTCCTACACTATAAAAGCACTTTAGTTTAGTACCAACAGACCTGTAGAATGACTCTTTTAAGAAAAAAAATTGGCCATGACAAGTCTTATCATAGTTTACCAATCACTCATATACAAAAAATATAAATTGAAACTGATGGATTGTGCATTACTTTTTTTTCATATCATGAAGGAATTAAATCACCTTTTACCACTTAAGAGGACCATGCTTTACCTTCTAAACCTATAGCTTAATCATTTACTTCATGGAGCACCAAGAGCTTGCACATTGATAGTGATGCCATTTGTGATCCTTCAATAGCTCCACAGACTCAATAAACTAGTTTACACCTTCTAGATTCACCGAGACCAGTCATAAGAATCTTAGGTCAGATGCTCATACTTATAGGGTGTCATTATTTTAGGTCTTAGATCTTAATTTCACTATGCATAATACATTGAACTTGAAAACATCCTTCAAAGACATTAATACTCTGCTACTTTAATACTCACTGTCACACATGATCTGGAGTTATTACCAACTCCCCCTACTTCCAAAGATTTTCTCAGGCCTGTATGTATCTATTTTATAAAATCCCACAGTCCTTATCCTATTTCAGAAACCCTTCTTGACCCAACTTAAAGTTAACATATAGTTTTTGAAACAACCTCCACATGACTCATGCTCAGATAATGACTTTGACAAATGATACTTCTCTCTTATTTTTATGGCATTCACACAAACTTCCTTTAAATTCTATCTTCTTCATTTATGTCTGAGAGTACTATAGCTTAAAATCACAACTTAGTTGGGGTTCTTAACATAAATCCCCATTCATGGATCTCTGTCACTTATTTATACTTCAAGCATTTTATTCATACTCACTCACATGCTTTAGGACTTCTGAGATTGTTTGTATACTGAGAAAATTGAGTCTTGATCATCACTGAACTTTGAAGAGACCTTAAACACTCATCGCATAACATTAATGCCTTCATACCTGTTAATACACATGCTCTACCTCTAAAAAAAATCTTTGACCTGAAGAAGGTATTCTCATAACTCCATGACTTTTGATTTCACCATACCAACTTTGAGTCATCCTTCAAACCTTTGTGAGACCTATGAAATCAATATCATGCACTCAAATGACTCTATGACAGCCAAACATGATCCTTACTAGGACATATCAACACGAATAGCAACAAAAAATTCTCTCCAACTAACCTGATATACTTCAAGGGAACCTCATATCCATAAACAACACAAAAGATGAAGAAACAACATCATACTTACCCCAAAATCCAACATCTTTGTCTCTGTACAGTGGTATGTAACTGTTAGGAATAAACATGGTGAAATACAACCAAGTCTCTATCATAATCATACTTAACCATGAAGGAAACTTTATATACCATTTGAGCACTCCTTATAATGGGTTAACATGTTGAAAAAATTTGTCAAGTCCTTGAAGAATCCAGTTGTTAGGGTTTTACAAAAAAAACCCTCCTCTTTGAGTAATAAGATCAACTTCTCACAACTGTCATGCATAACTTAAAATGCAAACTTACTCGATACCTTAAACTAATTTCATCCTTTATCCCCAAGTGTTTAGATGATTTTCTGAAAATATTAGGCTAAACTTCCAACATATGACCTCTTAAAACTAAATTTTCATACATACCGTTTAGTTGGATTGTGTAAACACAGGCAGAGGCAGTGGTACGTCAATTTTGCTTGAATTTAGCTCATTTCATATCCAAACTAGAATAATCACCTTGTAATGGCACCTTAAAACATGATGAACCCTTCTTCAATTTGTATTTATCATAAATAATCATCTCACATACCTTTAGCATGCTTGGAAAGGCCCTGATATATGTTTGATATACACCATACACCATTTACTAAGATTGAGACATTCATAACTGATTATTTCAAGTTCTCCATATCAAATTCAGTCTCTTTAGTTCTGTAGAATCCAATTTATATGCTCTGAGAAACCTCCTTTTAGTCCTTTGGGAATTCAATCATGCTTCACTTGGGGTTTTGGCACTAAACCCTGTCAACCATCTTTTGCATCTTGTTTTAACATATTTTCACAGTCACAAGACTCCATATGCAGTAATTAATTGAAGATCCTTGTCATTAATACTTGAAAATGACTCACACTTGACTGATAAGTATTTCTCATAACTTAGTAAGACTCTTGATACACAAGACACATACTAGTCACACAAGCTGTCATGAATGACACCTTTGAGAAATTGAGTACAAAGAGACTCATATTTCCCAATTTCAACTTCACAGACCTACTTAAGTCATCAAACACATGAATGAATCCTTGAATACATGATGGACACCTCATGGAATTTAATTTCACTTTATAGAGCTCCAACCTTGTCAATAAGATGCCACAGACATCATACATTCTTATTAAGGAAAGATTGAGATATATAGACATCTACAACATACACCAAGAGTTCATAGATACAAACATACAATAAATGACATGAAAAAGTGGCATTTGACCATACTAAAGTACCTCAGACCAAACACAAACAAATAACACCATCATATAGACATAAGGATCTCAAATGTACGCATCTAATTATGGAACCATAAAGGTCATGACAATTTACTTACAAGAGAAACTCAAATGAACCAAGAAGCATACTAAAATATTTCAAGAACATATCTCAACATCATGAAGAAGACACACATACACTGATCAAGACAACTCCCCCTCACTCCAAAGATTCATTTGCACCTATACACCTCTATGAAGCCTAATAGAGGCATATGTCACCATGAAGGAGCTTGATGAGAGACATAAGTAGATATCAAGCCCTCTTCTTGGACCTTGATTGTTTCCTCTTGATATAATTTCACATTTTTTTTATAATAGATCCCTCCTTTTGCTTAGTCACACCCTTGGAAACATCTTTACCACTCTAAATAGCTTCTTCTTTCTTTTTAAAAGCTTGAGCTTTTGGCTTAGGTATTTGAGTCTCCTTTTTTAGCTGACCTACATTATAAAACCTTGCAATGTGCCCTATCTTTTGGAACCTTAAGCATTCCACTTATCTCCCTTTGCACTCAAAAACCCTATGTCCATATCCATTGCAAGAATCGTAATACCCATTGAATTTTCTTACATACCTTATTGTGTTTGATGGCCCATTTTTGTAATAATTTTCAAGATGTCTTCTCTTGTGACAATGATAGCATTCAACTCCATATCTTTGACCTAATTTTTATTATTTCTTGTCTTGATATTATTCTTCCTTCTTTCCTTCACAATATTCCTTTCCTTAGATGTCATCCTTCTTTCAAACCTTAGGACTACAAAACCTATCCCTATGTCCATAAGAACCACATTTATAGCAATTACCATGAAATACATCATACCTATATGCATTTGGTTGTCTGATAAATGGTCTTGTAGGAGGTGGAAGCCTTGAAATTTCTCCATTGCTCGTATTCCTTATTTAATTTGATCCTTTAGTTAACTATTCATATTTCTTCTCATACTTGAATGAATTCTCATTGAATCCTAGACCTGTTCTATCACCATACACCTTTTGTTTTTCCAACATCTTACTCATATTTTCTTAACTCTCTTGAAAGGATAATAGCTTGCTTGTCATGGTGGGTAGCTCTTTCTTCAATTCCTATTTTTCAATCTCATGTTTGAGACACTCTTCACTCTTTATCTTCAACTCAGGTTGGGCCTCCTCAATTTGAGTATTTAATACTTTGAATATTTCATCATGAGATCTAGACATCTTGTAAATATGGTCACCATGCTCATCTAACCATTTCCTTGTCGTGAAGGTATTAATGTTAATTGTATCTAAATCTTTAGGTGTCATATTGTCACCAAAGATCTCCCTATAGATTTTTAGGCTACTTCCAAGGGCCTTCTCGGATACCAATTTTTTTAGGTGACAAGGACTGAGAGGGCAGTGAATTAGTCCCCAATAAAACTCTCACACTTGTGCTTCAAACCCAAATCACACAACTTCATGTGCAACATACATCAAAAATAATAACTTTCTGAATGAAAGATACACAATGTAAGAATCAAAATTATACATAAATCCACTTATATTGATAATTAAATCATATCCACACACTTATATAGATATTCAAATCAGATCACAAGAGTAATTCCTTCAACAAAGATCTACAAAGTACAATGAAGATGTATCAAGATGAACAATGTAATCTCATGAATATCCAAGAATATATACTTCTTAAAAAGTTATTAAAACTCA
The DNA here is from genome assembly GCA_019776745.2 of Taxus chinensis. Lineage (NCBI taxonomy): Eukaryota > Viridiplantae > Streptophyta > Pinopsida > Cupressales > Taxaceae > Taxus > Taxus chinensis. The sequence continues at coordinate 233,911,219 of CM034151.1, read as the reverse complement.
ATATCAGATCTGAAGACACCTTAGAAACATGAAAATTACATCGACATGCTAATAATATATCATTCAAACACAATCATCCAAATCGGACCTCCTTCTCTAACTCGCTCTCACCGAAACAACACCAACTTTGCACTTGCTCAAATTATCCTCGTGAAAACTAAACTAGAATCTTTCCTAGAATTATATTCCAAGTGTTTTGGGATATTCCTAAAGGGTTTTTCTTTTCGCCAAAAAATTTCTTTAAAATAAGATAAAAGGAGGTTTCAAAAAGCTAGAAACAATATGCCCATAACTTCACTTTTATAGCCTCTCCAAGGCTCTAATTAAAAATAATTTGTTTTCCCTCCTTTGGCTCGACCCATGCATCATAGAAACATTATAAAGTCAAATCATAACATCCAAAATTTACCCAAGTAGGTTGGCCTATCCTAAACCATCATTTTATGTGCCAAAAATGGTTCAAAACCCCATAGGCACAAAAATAAAAACTCCCTTACTTCAAAATCATCCTTATCCATGACCCATAAATCACCACACATGATTAAATTAACATTTAAACATAATACATGGTCATAATTAATATCAAACAATAAAATTATTTTGTTTAATGGGCCCAATGCTCTTTGTATTTCTCAAAACTGATGTTTCATGCACCCTTCAACACCCTGGAATCTTCATAAGATTTCCAAATCACTTCTATTATACCAAACCATGACATGTGACAAATAAAAATAAATTTCATAACCTATATAACACTTCTAATAAATTTATAATTAATTAAACCTTCTTCACTTCAAACCACAACAACATTTGCCTTCACTAGATCAACTTTCCAAAAATGTGGTTTCCAAAGTTTATCTCATAAATAATTTATAAATACATTAAATACCTAAAAATGGATTCATTGGATTAAAAATTCATCCTTCTTCACACTCTAAGTTATAGGAAGCATCACCCAATCCATCTCATTCTTCAAACAACATCAAACTTACACTAAAATAGATGTTGGCTTGAACTGCAAAAAAATATTGATTAAAGAATGACCTAGAAACCTTGTTAAATGACCTCATAATGATTAAATAAATATATAAATGGAAATATATCTGAATTTAATTTCTAACACAACTTAAATCATCTCAAAATTCCCCCTGTAGCTCAAGTTATAGCCAATTTACTGAACCCTACTATTTGAGACCCCAAAACTGCCGTTTGACCAGTCAACCTATTTGAACCTCAAAACACAATGAACATTTATGAAATTTATCTAAAAGCTCCATGTAAATAAATAAAAACTCCAAATCATCATGCACAATCAATTTTTAATGCTACTCCTTTGGACCATCTTTTCCTAAAACCTTCTTCTCCAAAAACTGTTATTTTTAGGTGGGGCCCACTCATCACCATGATCTCAACCATACATTTATGGAAATATTGAGAATTCCTATACAAAATCCAATAATAAAGTTTTCACTAGTAATAAAAATGGGTCAATATACTTTAGTTTTTGTAAACTCCTCTTAGTTAGGGTTTAGTTAGGCTTTTAGACCACTTTACCTTCTTAACATTTGTTCATAAAATCCTGATGAAAAACTGACCTTATTAGTTTTCTTGAACCTTATAAACTCACCATATAAGCTTCCATGAAATCCATAATGTCCCATGCAAATTACATTGTTCAGAACGAGCATTTTGAAGTTGCACTTTAAACTCGAAATGCGCTAGGTTTTGACCCTCTCTTACAAAATCAGTCATAACTTGCAAAATACACGTCACGAGCACCTAAAATTTTATTGAGAGCACTAAGAATCATCCCTATAACATATCCAATGATCATAATATCAATTCCATGGTTCAAACTCTCCAGTCACTAATACTTACCTATGCTTTCCTTTTAGATCCTAATTGTAGAATCTACAATCAACTAAAATAATGCAATAACTCATTAAGAAACCTCTTAAAATTATCCAAACATACCTCATATTCCATGATACACCTGATGGAATGCTTTCATGAGATCATCTAGCTCCAAACCACTCTGTCACTCCTCCAAGCAAGCAGACATGTTCTTAACGAGCACATGTAACCAAGTGATCCACCTGTACCTGTACCATACAATTGATGTGAGTTCTTAAGGACCTCAAATAATGCTATAATTCATGTCAACATGCTTCCCAAGAAACCAAGAATCTCATACTTCCAAGCAACACCTCCTAGGAACTTGTATAGGCTTGTTAAAGCAAGCTCACATCATTGAATGACATTGTAGCAGTTGATATACATATATACCAATATGTTAGCATCATATAAATCATCATGAAATCATAAAAAAAAATTCACTTTTTCATTAATTTGGTTTTACATCAATGAAAACACCTATTAGGACCATGTTAACAAGCAAAAATAGTACTAATTAACCCATGTATTTGACCACATTTCTTTCTTGTATATCACTTCTATTTGTCTTACACTTCTATCTTCTTAGTTTGTATTTTCATACTTATGCATTTTTCATCCTGGACACTAGTACCCAGTCAGGATGCCAGTTCCAGGAACCCTCGTGCCCTTTGGGCGTCCTTTTCCTTTGTATACTTTACTCATGATTTTTGGGTCTTTTCTAGCCATTTGAGCATCTTATATTTTTGTTAATTAGCCTTTTTGGGGATAATTACAAAATTAAAGAAAGGAAATCATATAAATATAAATTTATATGATCATAATAAAGAACCAAGAACTAAGAATCTACTATCACCACCTTAGATTGCATCCATCAAAGGCATCTAAGATCTCTATTGCATCAATCTAACTCCATCACAAGGGACACAAAGGATAGTTTTCTACATCGCATTTCATAGGAGGGAAGTTAAATTTATTCCATGAACACATTTATTACATTATACATCTAGCTACTTTCTCACTATCCAAGTGTTACTGACACAAGAGAAACCTAGGGCATAATTCCACACACACATAGAACTACATTGGGTCTGAGATTTAGTGCATCACTCAATTGTAAGTCCACCATTATTGTGGCTGAGGATAATTTGACCCCTCATTTTGCATCCTTATTTTTTAGGATTTAATGTATATTTGAAGGTTTTGTAATTCTATTATCCATTGTAATTTTCTAATGACTCCAGTGATCACTGTGAGAACTCGGTGACAAAAGGTGAAAATCAATGAATATCTTGTGTCCATGAGAATTTAGGTTTCTAAGAATTTCCATGTACCTAGATGCCTAGAACAGGGCCAAGGTGGTTGTGGGAGCCTCTAACCATCTCCAGGTGCCCTATTCCAGCGTGTACCTCTAGATCTACATTTTCCAATGCTATTGTGTGATGCTTCTTCCACTTTGTTTATCATGTCAAAGCTTTGGTCAAGTTCAAATTTTTTACTGCGAACTAGCTAAGGCCATTTACCCTATTTTTATAATTAGGGTTTCATTATTTATTGATTAGTTTGATTTGGTATATTTTTGTAATTCATTGCATCATTTATTTACTTCTACTATAGCATCAGATTAGGCATAATATTCCATATTTTGGATAATCATTTTGGTGAACCTGACGTAAATACAAAAATATGGAATATTATGCCTAATCTGATGCTATAGTAGCAGTAAACAAATGATGTAATGAAATACAAAAATATACCAAAGAAAACTAAGCAATAAATAATGAAACCCTAATTATAAAGAGGGAGTAAAAGGCATGAGTTGATATGCAGTAAATCGTAACTAGACTGAAGCTCTGAAAATATGAACAAAGAGGAAGAACCATTGTATAGAAGCCTTGGAAAATGCAAATCTAGAGGTACAAGCTAAACTAGGGTGCTTGGAGAGGGATAGGGGTGCCCACTGGCACCCTAGATCTTTTTCTGGGCATCCGGATATGCGGAAATACTCATAAACCTAAATTCTCAGAGTCATAAGATGTTTTCTGATGTTGCCTTTTATTGCTATGAGTTCGCATAGTGATTTTAGGAATCACTAGAAACATGTAATGGAGAATAGATCTACAAAACCCTCAAATATACATCAAATAATAAAAAATAAATATGTAAAATGAGGGGTCAAACTATCCTTAACCACCATAATGGTGGAATTGTAACTAAGCATTGCACTACACCTCAGACCCCATGTAGTTTTTTGTGTATGCACAACATTTTTTCCTATGTTGTTCTTGTTCCAGTCGCATGTGGATAGCGCAAAAGTAGCTAGATGTATAATGTAATAGATGTGTGCATGGAATAAAATGAACTTCCCTCTTATGAAGTGTGATGCAGAAAACTAGCCCTTGTGTCCCTTGTGATAGAGCTAGATGGATGCAATGGAGATCTTAGATGCCTTGATGGATGTAACCTTAGGTGGTGATAGTAGATGCTTAGTGCTTCATCCTTTATTATGATCACATAACTTTATATTTATAAGATTCCATTTCTTGAATTTTGTAAATAACCCTAAAAAGGTTGACTACCAAAAAGACAAGATGCTCAAATGGCTAGAAAGAACCCAAAAAGTGTGAGTAATGTACAAATATGATAGGATCACCCATAGGGGCAGAGGTCCTTGGTGTTAACATCCTAGTTGAGTGCTGGTGTCTAGGATAACAAATTCCGAAGTATGAAAAGACATATTGAGAAAGTAAATGTGTAAGACCAAGAGAAGTGACATAAAGGAAAGAAAGGTGGCCAAAGACATGGGTTAATTACTATTGTTCTTACTTAGGAATCATATGAATAGTAGTATGTAACCAGGACTAGATAATTACCTAAAGTGTGTGATTTTGTGTATGCATTTGCCCCCAATTTATGTTGGTGAGTGGAAATCTCGGTAACATAAAGTAGATACAAATGCATAACTGATAACCATGTAGATCAATGATGTAAGTGTGCCGAGGGACTAGATAAAGCATGGAGTGATAATAATGTTAAGTGTGGATGTTAAGGAGGAGAAAGTGCAAAAATTGGTGATGAAAATGAACCTAGGGTGGAAACACGTGTATATGTTGTGATATACCAGTTGTCGATGTTGATGTCAATGTGTGTGATGTGGATGATGTTGACTACCAATTCCCATACGAACGGACCTACAAAAGATAAGTTGACAAGTAGTCAAATACGCATGTATATGTGTAAAAATCATGTAAAACACTATGTAAAATGAAAAATATGAAAAAGGAACATGTGCACCTAATTTATGATGAGGAAAACAATGTGGAAAGGATCATGTAGATAATTTCAACGCATGATTTTTTCGGGTGATCTCACACCACTGTAATGGAAGAACTGTAGGGAGAGCTGTCAGGTTTCGTCAACCAACTTTCAACTACTTCCCGATGTGTAGAAACCCACTGTAGATTGTGTGTATAAATACATGTGCTAAGGAATGTCTACCCTATAAAATCCACTGTGTATGGAGTTTTATAGACTTTTTTTAACTACTAATCTTAGTGTAACTTACCCCTAATCTCATCCATCTAGGAAAGACCGTTATATTTCCCTCTTGTTTCAGGAATCCAAGATAGGATGTTGTGCTAAGGAGAAAATTTTGATTCTAAGCACTGAAAAACTATGTTGTATTGGTACCATGTTGTGTATAACTCTAGATGGGGTGACTGACTCACCCATATGATGCCCCCCACATTTGGGGTGTATGGGATGTTGCTAAAGGAGTATGTATCCCAAAATGGGACTGACCGTTGTGATGAAACTATGCCCTGTAGGGGGAAGGTAATGTGCTTGGTAGAATCTTAGGAACATGCAAACAAGTGGCTAGGAAAATAAGTGTTAGTATAAGGAAAGAAAAACACTCATGTATAAGACAAAATGTAAGCTAAGATGTAAGTAAAAATGCAAGAATACAATGTAGACCATGAAAAATGTGTTGCAAACATGGGACATAAATCATGATGTTGTAAGAAAATCAAGGCCACAGTGACCACAAAACATCAGAGAATGAATAAGATAGAGGGAAAAGCCCACAAACAATGACAGGAAAAGGAAAATAGTGTATCAGAAAACCATGGAAGCAAATAGTCTTGCATAAAAAATGTTGTACATGAATCACCCGTTAGCATGTTAGAAAGATAAAAAGTATTTCAAAACATGTATAAGTTGATAATGTAGTTTTTTATGAAACAAAATGAAATAATAACACCTATAATGTATGAAAGTGGATGTCCCTAGGAGTCAATGTGGGAATGGTAATAGGTACTACAAAAAGCATTCATGATACGTGTAATGGATCTATAGAATCTGTAATCACAACTAGAAAGAAAGTGAATGTGCATGTGTATATGGAAAGATAAATGACATACAAGATATCTATCTAGCATGTGCAATAAGATGAACATGTAACCAATAAATGTAATCAAGACTAAGTACAACCAAGATGCGTAGTATGTTGTGTATGAGGTGGAATGGAATAAATTATGAATGACATGAGAAGTGTGCCCCCTGAGTGGATAGAAATGTATGCAATTAGGTTCATTTTGAATTCCCCCTCAGCAGTCAAGAATTAACCGTAAACGAGAGTGCGTCATAAGAAAAATTTTCTAGTGATATGTTGTTGTGTGTTAAGAAGAATTGATGAATGAAGTGTGGAGTGTTGATTGTAGAATGATGATGTGTATATGATATTGAATGTGACATATGAATGATTGATCAAGAAGAGTTGACAATTTAGCCTAAAGTGTATATCACGATTTCTAGTAGGAGTGATGATTTAGACAACTTGCTGATCTAGTATAATGTGTATACCACGAGATGAATAAAAATAGGAAAGATAGAAAGGGGTGATGATTTAGCAGAAATCGTATATCACAATATGATTAAGGTACTAACTAGGAATGTCAAATGATAAGAGGATTGAATGCTTGAATGTGTGAGTGTGATAAGTTCCATTTGATATGTATACCCTCAACAGTCGAGTATGGACCGCAAGACTAGAGTGCATCATTAGGTAGTGAGTACAATGCATAAAATCATATGTAAGAAATATGTAGGATGAATTCATATGGGGAATATGATGCAAAATGTGTGATAGATGATGTAATAAGAGAATGAGGAATGTGTAGAACATGTGTCATGTGAGATGTGTAATGTGTAGTGTGACTAAACAAGGCTAAAGGTATATGTGGTGAATGTTTCTAGTGTAAAATATGTGATATGGTCAATTGTGTGATAATGTGTGGTGTGTATAGTATGTAGTGTGTGAGGTTCATGTGTGTAGTATTCCCTCAACATTCAAGTGTAACCCATAGCACAAGAGTGCATCATCAGGAAATGGTGATACTGGTGTATATGTTTTGTGTAAAGATATATGTGTGATGTGATGAGAGTATAAGACTCGTATTGATGATAGAGGGGGAAAGAAAGAAGTGTGATGCCTCCCAAGCATGTGATGGTGAGTGCAATATCTGATAAAAGTGAAATATGAAGACTGCTTGATGTTGGTGGAGAAAAAGGTGTGTGATTATGCTATAAGAGTGGTGGTATATGAGATAGACGTTATGCATATGAGTGAATTCTATTATGTGAGTGATGAGAATATTGTGGCTATCTTGGGGTAAAACAATGTATAGGTGATGGAGACCTATGTGATACAAAATGTGGCATTGATGGACACTTATGTGGGATAAAACGAGGTGGTGAATTACATCTAGATGTAGGATCTGTCCTATCAAGGGGTCCAGATTGATGTACTAGACTAGTAGAGTGATGGGACCGTGTAGGTCGTGTATGAGAAGGTGAGCTAGGAGTATATTTTACTTTCAATTCTATAGGTTGTGGCGTATTAGATAGATGAATTGATGTAGTGGGAATCGTGAGAGGAGATGGTGACCATGGAGTAGATGGGGGCACACCATTGATATAAATAACTTGATTGTTTTGAATTAATTTTAGACCCAAATTATTCTTGGAGATGATAGAATTATACCTATGAATCTAATTGAGGCAAACAACATGTCACACTCATCGATTTCTTGTTCCACAAGGAAGGATAATAACATAGTAAGAGGGCCAAATGTAATGTGAATCTTAATAACACCATAAAAATTGATCATCGGATATGAAATTTGTGAAAGTGGATAGCCGATAGAAACAAGAAGTGAAATAGAACATGTGCTAATGGGCCATAACAGATCAAAATTGGTGTTATTGATAGGGATATATATGATAGAGGAGTTAATTTATAAGTGATTAGAAGATAATGTCACATGATAATCATGTTCATAGAAATAAATTAAGAGCTCTTTATGTAGGAGGAGACACTATGTGATATGTATGATTATATGAGGATTCAACCAGTTTCTTGTCTTGTAACCAAGATATGAAGTATGTTATGGATGAGGTGAAATGGTATGTAGTGTGAATGATAGGAGAATTGCCCCCTAAGTGTATGGAAATGCTTGAAATGAGGTTCAAATTTTTATGCCCCCACAATAGCTAAAAATGAACTGTTAAAGAGAGTGTGTCATTAGGAAATGGTTCAAGCAATGTGTTGTCATGTGTTAAGAAGAGTTGAAGAATGAAGCGTAGAGTATTGACTGTAGAATGATGATTTGTATGTTGAACCCTGGTCATTGTCATTGATGTCAAGTGACATTTATGGAAAAAAGAGTGAGTAGTGGAGAGTGACTAGTGAAGAAAATACTCTACAGAAGGCATGAAGGTTGGTTCTCAGTGATATTTGGAGCTCACAGTGATAAGTGCATGCTCACAAGCAAGGAGTGTGATGATTCCTCTCAATATGGTATATAGACTTCCCAAGGTCAAACAGGGTAAATCATATGTGAAAAATTTGTCTTCAAGGTGTATGAGGTGTTTCAGAGAGGTATAATGGTCTCTGGAAAGTATATTGTGCATTAATAATGTTTCATAATGGTTATAAGATGATTTAGGGTCACTAAGTGCATGGACAGTGAGATAGGGGTTAACATGAGTTCATTGGAGAAAATTTGAAGAGGTTGGTACGCTTTGTCAATTTTTTTAGATGGCTAAAACTCAAATTCATATGTCCCAAGTAATCTCAAAGTTGTGTTGCAGAAAATAAACTTTTGGGTACTTAAAAGCATTTGTGAAAAATTGAGTATATTGAGTTTTTGAGAGTAGTGCGGACATATGGGGTGTGGATAAAACATGTTCCCTAAGAACACAAGTTCCCCAAGAACACAAGTTCCCCGCATTGGTCTTGGGGCCACAAATCAAATATGTTAGTGTCTTACGAGTCAGGAAAGTGAATCAGGCATATAGGTTATGGAAGGAAAAAGTTCTCCTGGAACACTTGTTCTGCGCATTGGTCGTAGAGCCACAACACAAAGGATTTTGTTTTGTGTGGATAGATCAGATAGTTTGGGCACCAAAGACCCATCTGATACAAGTTCCAAGTGATTCCTGGTTCCTTGTAAGTATGTTTAGGCCACAAGGTGAAGGACGGTGTGTTTTTTGGGTTAGATGAAGCTTTCAGGCACTAAGGTCCCCAATGGTATTGTTCCTCCCAGGAAAAAGTTCTTTGTAGGTTCAGTCAAGCTGAAATTCAAAATTTTCAGTGAAGGATTGAGTGTCACATAAGAAGCACATGTTTTTGGCACTGGAGACCCTAAAGGCACACTTTCCGGTGAGAGGCAGTTCCCCGTAAAGAGCCCATAAGACACAACACAAAGAAACAATGTTGTGTAGATGAGAGAAGGGACACAGAAAAAAATGACATTGAAGGCACAATTCCATGTAGACTTTAGTGTCTCGTAAGCCATTAAGCCCTGAAATACAAAGGGAGAGAGAGAATGAAGAGTTATTTGGATAAAGTAGAGTGTGGAAGAATTTGACACTATCAACCCAAGTTACCCAGTTCTTTGTGTTCACCGTATACCCGCTTTATCCAATTTACAAGGAAAAATGATTTAAGGGGATAATGAATGTTTATAAAGTTTATGAGCTATATATTATGGATTGGTAATGTAAATCTTGAACTTAGTTCTCCATGACCACCTCAAACCCACATGGAGATATCTCATGCTCCATGTATCATAATTTAATGATTTTGGACTCATTGGAAAGGTAATCCAATTCTCTAAGCATTGGAACAAGAAAATAAATAATTTAATATAAATATAGAAGGACTAATCTAATAACATGTGGAACTATTCTAGAAGGAAATTTTACAATGTCCTTTTAATTTTTCCAATGAATGCAAAGAAGATGAAGTGTATGGCACTCCAAGAGATAGAGATGGGGAGATATTTTTTTGTCTATAAAATCAAAATTATAAGAATAATATGAGGCATTGAAGAGAAGAGAAAGAGGGAAGTCAAGCCAAGAGTGGTGCAGAGAAAGAAATTCCATAGAGCCATCACTGAATATCTGAAACTGATAAAGGAGAGAGGTAAGTAAATTTTCTCAAGAGTTGTTGCAGAGAGAGGAAGAAGACATAGCCTTCATATGTAGATCTTGTAATTGAAAGGAGAGAAATGTGTTGAATATCTATTGACAAAAGGAGAGATTAACTACATGTTTCAAAGATTGAGAAATCAATGATAGAGATGTGGGTGCTAAAAGGAAAGATTCATTAATCATAGTATTATTAGTGATTTTTTGAGGGAACAAATCATAGACCTGAAAGAGATAAGAAGAGTAATGAATATCCGAGTTTATAGAAGAAGAGTAATAACAAGGTGATCATAATATTTTATATTTACAACTAAGAATCTAAATGATCACTTGTGTGTAATATTTATCTAAGTTGTTGTTTAGATCGCAGGGGGTTGCAGCCTCCTTGTGGGTAGTGGCCTACAAAATATCAGTGGTGGTTGATTAAATTCAATGGGGTTGAAGCCTCCTTGTAAGTTGTGGCTTACAAAAGGTCACAGTGGTTGTTCGACTAAATTTGGGGATTTTGGCTTCTAGAAAAGTTTTAGCTTTTCGAAGACCAAGTGGTGTCTTGGTTAAATTATTGGATTTGTAGCTCCAGATTGATTTGTAGCTCAATCATGAAATCATTATAACTTTGAAGGACACTTGTCCAAGTTAGTGCATTGGTTTTCAGTACGTTTTTATTCTGAAAGGGTTTTCCACATTAAATATGGTCTCCTCATATGTGTATTGTTGGAAGTGTGTGGCACTTGGGTTTTCATTGATGTCAAGTCCATTAATATCACAATGTTTTAGGTGATCTAAGTATGGTGGTTAGGTGATTTAGGAGTATGGCTAGGTGATCTAGGGGTCTCCAAAGGTGTATATGAGTCTCTCGAAGGTGGTATGAAGGTAAAACAAGGTCCATGAGGTTAGTGAGAGGTGTTAATGAGTCTGTAACATGTCCTCATAGTCATTTCATGAAATGTATGTGTTAAGTCAAATCATTATAGGCTTTGGCCTAGTGCAAATAATGGTTTAAATCAAGAAAATATGAGAATCTGACAAAACCAAAGTAGGGAAAACAAGTTCTGATCATGAGATGTAGAGTACATGTTTAATTTCTTGTTTCAAATGGTCTACATGTCATAAATTATGCTAAAAGCATGATCAAGATCTCTCACAGGGTGTATCAGGTCATCTGGTGAAAGTTACAGATGACACTAGCTCATTTAGGTTTGTTTCTAGAGCCTGATGAGGTATGATGAGTTTATATAGGTCATGTAAAGGTCACATAAGCATGGGATCAGCCGATAAATGATTTTGATATCATGTGTGAGAAAAAATAAGGCCTAATTCAGCTCTTGGAGTCAAAATTAAAAAGTACAAAGAAAGTGGCTTCGAGAACTAATAGTGAAGGCTGAATAAGATGAGATGGAATAGAATAGTATAGATATAATTATCAAAAATGGGCTTATTAATCATGTAGAGTGGTGAGTTACGATGCTCCAGGAAATTTTTTATGAAGTTCTGAGAAGGTATGTGAAATTTATGTTAGTTTTTCTAAAATAGGCTTTTTGGAAACTATGTAATAAGGTGTCAGAATTCTTAACACTTAAGAAAAATATAGTAAATACTTTGTATAAATCATAGAATGGATTTTTGTAGAGGTTTCTAAGCTTGAGATAGTGCAAATATTCTCAAGTGAATTGGACTAGTTTCAAAGAAGTTATGAGCATTCTTCTAACTATGTTTTTATCTCTCCTAAGCATCTTCTTCAGTTAGTAATAACAAAAAGGATCTACATAACCGTAAATAACTTGGATGTGAATTTTTTAGGCTATTAATGGTCTATCAATGATATTCTCATGCTCCTTAATTTGTTTTTGATCTTCAAGATGACTTAGTTCAGTTCAAAGCTCTCATAGTGAAGCACAATTGTGGTGGATACAATTGAGATGCATAAAGGTACAATGGCCCTAAAGCTAGAATTTTTATGTGATGTGAGTATTTCTCATTTATAGAAATTTTAAAATACCTTAAAAATGATTAGTAAATATATTTTGAGTTCTCTTACTTGTTTTGGTGAATCTTGTTCACTATTGGCTATGTGGTTGTTTAAGAGAATCAATATTTAGGGAGAATATTTTATGATTTGTATTGAAGCATATCCTTGAGAAAAGAGTTGGAAATGTTCTCACAAGTTTATATGGATGATATTGATGCAAATTGTTTGAAATGTGAACAATCTTTCTATTTTAGACCTACACAGTACTACTTGAAGTAATTGTGTTTTTGTATTTGAAGCTTTTCGGGATGAATTGAAATGTTTCAAATTGTTTCATTGCTCTCACAAAAGTTAGTGACCATCATAATTTTGTTTGAGACTCCAAACTAGAAATCCTTTCTTCTTGGTCTAGGAAGTTCTCTCAGGACCACCTTTACACTATACTTTGAAATTTGTGTAGAATGAGAAAGATTAGAAGACCATTGTGCTTGATTTTTTTAAAAAGGTGGAGGAAGGTCTCATAAAGGCTCAAAACTTTGAATTTTGTGTTTTCACCTTCTTTGCAGTGAGAAATCAAATTTTTGGTGACCTTGCGTAGCTACAGTCATTCCATAGCCTGAAACTAGGGTTTGCAAAAGGTTTTTTCTTGAATCTCAATTTCCCTCAAATGAAAAATCATGAAAAATTATGGATACCTATATTTTGATGGCACAAAATGTTTGCAAAAATAATCAAGAGTTTTCATGTTGAATTCGAGGAGAATTTGTTGACTATGTTCTCAAAAAACTTTATCAAGGTGAATTTATGCCAAGACTTCCAAATTAATGGATTTCCTTGCAATTGAAGTGGTCTATCCTACTAAGATCATATTTAAGAAGGATAAATAAATGTTGGAGAGGTTTCAAGTGGTTTTAATTACCCATTCTCATCATTTTTTCATGTCACAATAAGGAGTATTGCATAGAAGATGAGAATTCCTTGAATGTGATGGTCTAAGTAGACTGTTTGAGTGTATTTAGCTCTAAGTGAATGTTTCAAGGCTCTTGAAGGATATTATGTTATCAAATGTAGGTTTATAATCATGCTCTTGCATGCTCCAATAGGTGAATTGTTTTTTATTTTTCAAAACAAACTTAGAGGGTTGGTTCAAAACAGGGTTGCAGATTGAACTTCTCATCTTTCAAGATTGTTGTTGAAGTTCAAAGGTCTAGCTTGAGTTGTGTGAATTATTGGAGAATTCAGAAGACCCTTAGAAATTACAAACTTGTTATTTTCCCCTTTGAGATAGAATTGGAAGGTGAATGGTTAAAGTGTGAACAAGTAACAAGAAGCTTAAATGACATACAAAACAAATCATTGATATGAAGAGTCACTGCAGTTATTGTCTTTAGCTAGAGAAAACTTCAGGTAATATAGTAGTTAAGTGAAAATATAAATGTTGTTTATTTTTTGAGTTTGGAATTATATGTAGAAGCTCAAAAACTCTAACAGTTATATTTTGAAGAATTTTAACAGTCATGTGATCTCAATTTATTGTGGAAAAAGTCATGAAAAATGAAAATTTTGTGTGTAAGATGAAAATTAAGGTGGATGGTGTACAAAGGGAAGATGATTTAGTCCTATAGATTATTGATGAAAAAGCCCCCTTTTGTCTTCTTTTGAAGCAAACTTTTCTACAAAGAAACACCCCTTGGGTATAGCCCAAAACCTATGGATGTCTCTTCTAGGTTAGTATAATGTTGTAGTAGAATTAAGCTGATGAAGTTGTAGTAGAATTAAGATGATGAAGTATTTGTAACAACAAGGTGTTGAAGGAGAGAAGACTTCCTGATTTGTAATTGAATGATATTATCACGATATGTTGATGTGACTACAGTATTTATGATCTCTTGTTTTTATCTTGTATATTGGTGATGAGGATCAAGTCATTGTACTTTGTTTTGAATATCAATAAAGAAAGGCTTTGAGCATATCTTGAATCATTTCATGTATGCATTTTCATGATGAAATATATATTATTATGATCAAGCATTCATGTCTGTAGATTATGAAAGTGTATGTGCTTGATAGCTGAAATAGAAAAGTGAAAAGTTTTATTGGGGACTAATCCACCCCCCTCTCAGTCCTTTGTCATTTGTAACAATTGGTATCAGAGCAAGCCCTTAAAAGTATCCTTAACAAGTAGAGGTAGATATTTGATGACAAGGATGGGAGATATTGATTACATAAAGTGGGAAGTGTAGATCTGTAAAGAGAATTTGGATAAATTGTGTGTATCTCATGAGGAAGTAATCAAGTATATGCAGATTCAACTCAAGGAATACCTAGATGAGAAAGAGTAACTGAATAAGGAGTTAAGGACCATGACAAGTAAGGTATTATATTTTAAGGAGAGCTCAGAAAATATTAATAAGGTATTAGGAAAAAAAAGGCATATGGTGATAGAACATGCCTAGGTTTCATAAAAGATTCATGCACTATCGAGAAAAATGAAGGTGAATCAATTGAAGGATCAAATGGAAAAATGTAGTCAAAAAAGGGTGTAGACACTAAAATTAGGTCACACTCCCCTTTTATCCCTAGACATATAAGCATCCTTTATTACATTTACCTAGCCATAACCCCTTTCACCCCACTAATATTAATTTAATTAAATTAATTCTTTATCCTCACTATATTTATTATTTAAATATATTATTTAAATAATATCCACACATATAGTTCACTTAGACACCTTACCAAGTCAACTCAACCTAAGACCTATTCTTAGTAAGTTGCCATTACTAACTAAGACTTACCCAAACCCTAAAAATCAATGCCTACATTCCCTCTAACCACATTCCTACATGCTTACAAGACGCTCTCAGTCTAATATGTGGGATAAAGACATGAGATCCAAGGAAATTAGGAGGAGCTCCCTAGTTTAGTAAACCTAGGAAATCCCTCCTTGACCGATGTCAGTTACCCCTAACCATCGTCGGTTAATCTAGACCGCCATCGGTTACCCTTTTAACCCCAAAACTACCTTATTCTCAAGGTTAGAATTCGGAAGTTGGTAAAAAAACATTGGGAGAAATTTGATGAGCAAGAGCACATCTCAGAGAGAACGCATCTTCAGAGATAAAATTCCAGTGAAAACTCACATCCAAGGAAGGAGATTGAGCATCTTCTCCTCCACAACCATCCCACCAATGATTTGATCTATCCAAGCAAAAATGAGTGTATATGCAGCCCATGTAGAAGCTTTTCTCCAGTTGGTGATCACTTGTAACCTTCAAACCCATCATTAGCACCTCCATCCCTCACACATAGACATTCAGGAATGGAATCCAAGTAAGTACAACATCATACTTTACTGGTTATTTCATTTCATCATCATTTTATCATCCATTGTTTATCTTGCTCCCTATTGACCTTCTCCACATTTTTACCTCCATATACCCATTAAAATATTGCCAAATCCTACTCCAGTCACCCAATACCTCGTCCCAACTAACCAAAGTCATTTGTGTAATCACAAAGGAGACCCCAGCTTGTTCTGTGACATTTCCAGATTTCACAGTAACCAGAACCAATTACACCTAACCGCTGTCGGTCACCCTTGACCGACACCGGTCTCTGTGTTTTCCCACACAGCCTAGAATAGATACCTACCCACCTAATTTCACCTCACCCTCATTCACCTATGATCTACCTGAGACCTTTATCAGACCTGCAGAGACCCAGAACCAATCATTTGACCTTTGGATTCTATTCTAGCTTAGCCTGTTAGATTAGATCTATTTCTTATTATGTTTTTAAGTGAGATACCTAAATCATTTCAAAATAACAATAGGATTTACTTTGTTTACAACATTAAATTGTTTAAAATAGTGGACTGATAGCCATCTAAGAAGTATCACACTTCCCGGATCTAGCATACGCTAGGCAGTTCACTGCCCATATTGTTTAATTCCTTCTGGTGGTCTTGTTTTCATTACAGGTAGTTCCTCCTAGCCAAAAGAAATCTCTCATGACCAGCTGTGGATTCAAAAGTCATACGCGCACAACAACCCATCAACAAGCATTTGAATAGGTATTCCTCCTATGCCCGTTACCCTATTTGTTTCATCAACACTTCAAAGAAATGATCTAAGAAAAATGTGAAACATTTTGGTACGCCCAGTGGGACCTATTCGGGTTCTTTGCATTTCATTCATTCCTAGAAAAAAATTGTGTGTTTGTTTCCCTTCTGAAAAGCGTACACACTAATTTTCTTCCCTGGTAATCCACCTCCTCTTTCTATTTTCTCTAAAGGAAACTTTTCTTTTGGTGTAATTAAAAATAGCCATTTCTTCATTATAGTGAAAGAGCATCCCTCTTCCTCTTCATCTTATTGTGTCATCTAATTTCATGTTTTCAATTTGGGTTTAAAAATAAGTGCATTCCATTCTAATTTATTGCATTAGCTCACATTAATTGAGGGAAACCTATAAGCTGGAAGTCATGACCAACTGATGGTTGACAAACAAATCATAGAAAAACACTTCTATCCTTTTCTCTTTCTCTGAGTCTTACCAAACCTCACAAAAATTCAAAATACATACATTCTTAAACAACATCCTACATGGAAGAAGCTGTAGGTGATCACATGATCACGACACAGTGGGCACCCAGCTCGCTGCTCTGTCAAGTCATACTTTAGAGTAAAGCTTGCCCCCACCATAACATAGCTTAAACCTCACCTTTTAAATATCCTTCTTTGTATGAAGCCATCCTCACCAAAACTCTATTTCACAATTCATGTGTCAGTCCCTAAATAGCATAAGTTAAACAAACATAATAGAAAGGGAACTCCTAGGATTACATTTTTTTAGTGTTTTTGCTTGGCTTAGGTTTTGAGGTGAGAGATCAGGTTCATCAATTTTTTGTTGTTCATCCTTGCATGCTCCTCATCACAGCTGGTGTATTCTATCTTCACCTGAGTGTGCCTGGGCCATATCATCATCATTCTCAAAATTCTGGGTCTGATTCTACATCAAATTTTAATTCACAACCACTTTCTTTCATCACTATTTCAATTTCATAGTAACTGTCATCAGTTACCCTTGACCACCATCAGTTATACCCAACCGACATCGGTTCCAGGTCCTTTTGCTAACCTGCTCAAAAGGACATTTTACTTCACTTTCTTCCACTTTTCACAGTCTCTGTCACTGTCATTATTCCCATTAACGTTGTAAACATCATTAGATTTGACATACCTGTCATATTTCACCTTTTGCATTATTTTTCACTCACTATCCATTTTCTATAGTGACCGTCAGTGTTAGCCCTGATCGGCGTCGGTTTTCCCTAACCGGAATCGATTAGCCTATTTCACATTCCAACCACCATTTTGTACTTTATCCTATTTTTGTCACCAAATTCACTTGTTCCTATTGTTCTCTATGTCATTTACAGAGAAGCAGCCCTACCTGATTAGTACTGGTTCACATGGTGATGGCTAGAAGACAAGTAAGTGCCCTCCTATTTCACATCAGTTGTCAACCACTCCCACCTAGTCCTTCACCACCTTCTATTTTATCACCAGTCATGGATCCCATCTAGCCTACTACTATCACTACCAGAGATGAGGAGTTTGCATGACTCCTTGACCAGAACCCTTCCACCTTGCAGTTTTACCTTTCCCACTCATCCACTTGAGATGCCTCAGGTCAGTTGATATACGACATGCTCGTATCTATCCACCTGACTCTCGCACCCACTCCCTCATTGGCCCCATCTGGCTCTATACTACCCACATCCACATTACCCCTAGTTGTTTCATAGTTAGGTCCTATACCTGCTATGGCTGCCACGTCTGTTACCTCTATGACACCCATTACATCCACCATACCCTCAATGACTACCCAAACACAACCTCATCCACCTTAATGTCTCACACATACCTGTAGCTACATTCCCACCTCCAGTATCGGTGACCCCTACCCAACTTCAAAATGTGGTTCTTTCCATTCCACAATCATTAGCTCCTATTACCACTAGGGTTACCACGACACTTCCACCCCCATATACATACTACCAACAACCTCCTGTTTCATCCATTATTCATTCTAGGTACATACCCCCTATTTCACTACCTTCTTCTCCACCACCCTACACGGAATCCCCCTACATTGGAGTGCCACCCCAGTTATATGCCCACAACCAACCTCCTCATGCTATGAGAGGCATCCAATCATCACAACCCACTAATGACCTAATTAATTTGATGTTGGACAAGATGCAAACATTGGAGGCATCGGATTCTGGCTCCTGCAACACTCTCACCTATGATGAGATTTGCAACAAGCCTATTCACCCATCCATTCCTATCCATTCATACCATGTGCATTAGGAAATGCCTAAATTCAATCGTTTCAATAGTAAAGAAGACCCACAGCAACATTTGCGGTCGTTCAAACATGGATGTTATCTGATTGCTCATGATGACGCCTTGCTTTTGAGAAACTTTCCCATGTCCCTCACTGGACCTGCATTGGATTGGTATAGTGGGTTACCTAAACACTCGATATTCTCATTCAATCAGGTAGCCCTAGCCTTCTTGGATCATTTCTCTATCAATATCATCAAGAAGGTTACCATTACCAATCTATATTCCATACGTCAGTATGAGGACGAATCTATCACAAATTTTGTCACTCGCTGGCGAAGCCTGATGAATCAACTTACCTTCCAACTGCCACAAATTGAACTCATTGAGCTCTTCACATGAGCTTGCGCTAGACATATCTCCCTAACCTTGCAGGCCCAAACCTTCCAAACATTCGATGAGGCATTCACTATGGCACAAAAGTTAGAGATTAGTGCCATTGAAGAAAAGAAAATCCAATTACACAATAAGAATTAGACATTCAAGTCGAACGATACGACTTCTTCTTCTAAGCCAAAAACTAATTATTCAAAAGCTAAGGGCACTGCTAACGCAGTGGTACTCAAGGCTGATCCAGCTCATCCGTCAAATCAGGATACACCCGCATCTAATCTCTCACTTGTCTATACTTTTCAATTCAGATGAGAGTAGTGAAAGTATACCCCAATTAGGGAACCTTAATCTTCTGTCTTAGAAAACCTTATCAAAGTTATAGCCATCACCCTTCCACCTATAAAACCACACACTGGTTCTGACCTTGCTCACCGCATGTCCGCATGGTATAAAGAACATGATTTTTGTAACTATCATCGAGTAAAGGGTCATAGTGACGGAAATTACATCACTTTCAAGAATATTGTCCAAGACATGCTCGAGAAAGGTGAGTTAACTGTGGATAATCCCAACATCACCCCCAACCAAAATCTACAAATATTCAAAAAACCGTTTCCCAACCACACCCCTTCATCCAATCAAACCGGTGAGACGTCAACTCATGATACCCATACCCACGAGGTTCACACTATCTTTAACGAGGTACCGGTCACCTCCTAATTACCTCACATCCCTTCCATAGAGGAGATCTTAGCCCAGAATCCTCCTTCTGCATTGGAACCAACCTCCCATGTTCCTTCACCCACAGAAGAACACCTTTCATCTCCTTCATCACCAATGGAGGGGTCTTCCGCTAACTTTGATACCATCTCACCCCTAGCTTCACCACTTAGAGAACCTTTACCTATAGTACCTCCTCCACCCATAGAGGAGCTCCCATTATCTCCTCAAAAAACAGAGGAGCACCCATTGCCTCCTCCACCCATAGAGGTATGCCCATCTATTCCTCCAGTTATAGAGAAGCTCCCACCATCTCCTCCACCCATCATAGATCTAGTTGAGATACCTTTTCCTCTCGGTGAGCATTCTCCATTTGCTACCCAAAATCCAACAGACCTACTTTTTGCTCTCTTACCCACGGAAGTTGAAGCTAGCCAATTCCCCATTTTATGGGAATTCCCATTAGGTCCTCACCAAATCCACCCACAGATGTGCCATTCTCATGTTTGGCTGATCACTTAGATTATGTGGATAGGGCTTTACTATAGGAGTGCCTCTTACTCCCCATCTCAACACAGATGCAGAGATCCCTCACTGATACCTCCACTATCTACCCAAACACATCTCGACCAATCAAACCAAATACAACCACCATTGTCGTAACCCCTTCCATGATACCCGTTAGCACTCACACCACAACCTTACCCATAACCCGACCTACCTCTAAACCCAAATACCTACAAAATTTTCCTCAACTAAACCTATTACCACTTTAGGGGTCACCCCTACCACCAGCCTTACTCATCTACCTATTAAAATTGATTTAGCTACATCCTCCAACGTCAAAACCACACCTATTATGACACCCAAACTAAAGAAACAAACTCATCGACCTCATACCATGACCACACCAATCACACCCACACTTTTCCCATCTGTCTTAAGACCTCAGCTGCCCAACATGGTTGAGCAACCTTCACCCATCCATAAACCAATAAGACAACAACCCATCCCTTCTTCACAAACCTCTAACCTACCCAGGCACACAACATGACTTACACCCACACTTGCAGTATTTTTACCACCAATACCTCCAATACCTTCAACAATTGCTTCACTACCCACTACACTTCAGTCATTATCCCTCACACCCCAAGTACAACCTGCATCATCTACCTTCACAGCACCCCCGTTATCCCCATGGGTAACTCACCCTCTTCCTCCATGTACTTTTCCTTCTATACCTTGTACACCCACATCACCTTTACTCAAGAAGGTGCAACCCAAAAACAAAACCCCATAACCCCACAACAAGGTAGTCAAAACAACCCCACACCCTCCTACCCGTCCATTTACCGCACCCCTACCCAAACAAACATGAATGATACCTAAAGCCACACCGGTACCTAAAACCGTAGCTCGACCCGTTCCTACTCTTCCAAAAATAGTTCCTCGACAATTAACCACACCTACACCCAAACCCAAGTTCACTTCCCATTGTGATCCACTAGCAAGGTCCTATGCCAAAATTTCAACCAACAAGACTTCTGTTATCACATTACCGCCACTCCGACCTTATGACCCCCTCAAACCCAAGCCAAAAGGGTTTCATGATACTAAAATTTGCGCTTACCATCATGTGCCAGGGCATGATGTGGATAACTGCAAGGCCTTGAAAACCATCCTTATCCAATTATGTCCACTAGAAACCAACTTTGATGATGATGACCTTCTTGACGAGGATCCTTCTTCACCGACACCCATTCCCACACTACCCACTCAAAAGCCACAACCTCCACCCTCACCACTCCTAGAGCCACCCTCAAGATTTGAAATTAACATGGTTCACATCAGATAACTTGCCATGCCACCACCCAAATGTCATTGCACCTAACTAACCTCACAGGTTTTTTATCCTCTAGTAGGTTTTTGCGCTTCATGTCATTATACCACTCATCCTACACCTTCTCCATTTGTCAGCTACCCTTAAATGAACATGATACATGTCACTGCATGTGCGCAAAAGGGAAAAGAAAAGGCAACTGACCCACCAACAAATCCTATACCCAACATACCATCTGCACCCATACCTAAAATAACTATCCGCGGCCCCACATATCCCATTTCTAATGGCGTCACACATCGCACCATGCTCAAACAACTACACCAATCTCCCCTCAAAATGTCCTTATACGACCTCATCCAAACCTCAGAATCCCATCATCAAGATCTCATGGAGGTTCTTCAATCTATTAAGGTTTTACCTAATGACCCTACACCCATAGCCTCCATTATCACACCCCATCATGTAGCCTCTCTCACCAAATTACCACCTTCATCCTCATCTCACCTTGTTCACCAAGTGGCCTCCCTTAGCTTCTCAGAGGAGGAGATTGTGCCACACCAAAATGATGACCCAGACCCATCCCTCTTCATTTCCATCTACATTGATGATATATGGGTACGTCGTGTGATGATTGATGGAGGCACTAGCATTAACATAATTTCATCCCATGCATTTTCTCAAAGGTGCATACCTAAAAATTGCATGCATAAACATCCAGTCATGTTACATTCATTCAACGACGCTATCACCTCCAAACTAGGCACCATCATCCTTCATGTTTGCATGGGCCCCCGCACTATTCCAGAATTTTTTTATGTTTTGGAGGGGGAATTCCAATATAACTTGTTGCTTGGTAGACCCTGGATTCGTGTCATGGGTTGCATTCCTTCCACTTTGCATCATTGTGTAAAGTTTGAACATGAAGGACACACTTATACCATTCTAGCTGACCCATCACCTTTTAAAACATGCAACATGCTTTACCAACCCAATGATGTGCTCATACCTATCAAGCTGTGTACCTCCGTAACCAATACTGCTTCACCTACACCTCTACCTACCAGTACAGCCGTTGCCTTCACCACACATACCTCCTCCATTCCTACCATTGCTATAACCTCCATGGCTGACCGATTAGCTTCCCAATCCATTAACTCCACCTTTACATCGACCTCTGACACATCATCCATTCCATCTACCTACATACCAACCATTGATCCCTTGGAAGGTATTTTTCAATGCCTCACTCTGGGGGAGTACCGCCTCTATAGTGTCAACACATTCCTTACTCCGCACAAGTACAAAAGCCTTCACCAACACCCTCGCTATGATCACCGTATAGGATAACACCTCCTTTATGGTCCTCCTCATCTTTTTACTAGTCTCACCTATGGGGGACTTGATACTACCACTTACACACCTGAACCACCATCACAACCCCTCCCATTTTATGCTAACTTCCAATCACTTACCAATCGTCGTTTCACCCACACCTTCCTACACCACTGTGAGTGGAAGGGTTTACATTTCGAATTTTATGAGTAAGGCTGCCACACTATTATTCCATGTACCACCCAAAAACATAACAACCGTAGTGGTATCAGATTCCCCGCACCTCCTACCAAACAAGCCCACATTGAACTCATTGAGGACCCTAGCCCTTCTGCACCTTCACCTTCATCACCACCCTAACCAATAGAGTCGATGGATCCTTAATCTATCCCCCCTAACTTTTTTTTTCATAAACATCATTTCCTTGGGGCCTTTGACTTATCAACGTGAAGGCAAGACCCCTTCCACTCTTCCATTCCTGTATCTTGAGATGATCAATGACAACCACCTACCATTAACGTCGTTTAATGTCAGGATGATGAATCCATACTCATCTACCTTGGTGTAGAAGACTCATATATTCATCGGTCGTTACCTTCTAAAACGCAAACCATGTTGAATGAATCAACTATCGAGATCAACATTCATACTTAGGACAACCTGCACATCCTAAAGATCAGACAATCTTTACATGCTGTTGAATTGGAAGCCATCACTTCTTTTCTTAGAGATCATAACCATGTTTTCACTTGATCTTGCATAGACATGCTCGGTATTGACCCCACCATAGCGGTCCACAATATCATAACCGTTCCTGATGCCAAACCTATCAAACAAAAGCTGAGGAAACTACACCTTCGCATTGCTCTTCTCGTCAAAGAAGAACTTTAGTGCCTTCTTTCCATTTCCTTCATCTTACCCATTGATTATCCTCATTGGATTTATAACATTTTCCCCATTACCAAAGCAACAGGGGGACTTTGCATTTACATGGACTTCCGTGACCTCAACCTAGCCTACCCAAAAGATGAATTTCCCTTGCCCGATATTGATCAACTGGTTGACCTCACCGCTGGTCATGAGATGCTCTCACTCATGGATAGTTTCTTGGGTTATAACCAAATTTTTCTTGCCCTAGAAGATCAACACAAGACCTCATTCATCACCCCTTGGGGAACCTTTTGTTATCGAGTGATGCCTTTTGGCCTTAACAACGCTGGTGCCACATATCAACGTGCTATGACTTACATCTTCCATGACATCATGCATCACATATTGGAAGATTACATGGATGACCTCCTGGCCAAATCCAAACATTGCTCCGAGCACCTTTCCGTCCTTGAAACCATCTTTGACTGCCTCATTAAATATCGCGTCTACCTTCAGCCTAAAAAGTGCGTCTTCGTGGTTCTCTCAAGAAATCACCTGGGATTTATTATTTCCCTCTGTGGTATAGAAGCTGACCCTACTAAAGTCAAGGCCATTATGGAAATGCCTCTACCCACTAACCTTAAACAACTCCGTAGCCTACAAGGTAAATTTTAGTCCATTCGTTGTTTCATTTCACAATTATCTGATTAGTGTCAACCATTTCATCATCTACTTAGGAAGGATTTCTCCTTTAAATGGGATGATGATTGTCACAAATATTTTGAGGCCCTAAAACAATACCTTCTCCAACCACTTGTACTCATTCCACCTAAAGATGATCAACCTTTTTACCTATTCATATTAGCTACCGATCATTCCTTGGGAGCCATGCTCGCTCATCACAGTGACCAACACAGGGAGCAGGTGGTTTATTACATAAGCCATACTCTTTTGGACTATGAAACCCGATACAACCATCCTAAAAAAATTTGCGTAGCCTTAGTTTTCATTGCCACCATTCTCTGCCATTACCTACTCAACCACAAAACCTATGTCGTGACTAACACTAATCCCTTACACTTCATGTACACCAAACCTTATCAAAATCAGCATGTCATGCGATGGCTTATACTTTTAGCTGATCTTGAGCTTGAATTCATTCATCAAAATTCCATCAAGGGCCAAGCTATCACTGACCAACTAGCCAATGCACCGATTTCTAGGGATCAACCCTCTGATTTTGACTTTCCTAAAGATTCAATTGCTACTCTTTCCTTAGATGAACCCCCTTTACCAAATGACACTGTTCTTCGACAATTACAAGTGTCAGCATGGGAATGGGGCTGGTATTATCCTCATTCCTTTGGATGGAGAACCCATGCATTTGTCTTTCAAACTATACTTTGAATGCACCAACAATATTGCCGAATACGAAGCGCTCGTACTAGGTCTCTAAGCCGCATATGCCCTAAATGTCAAATCAATCCACATATTTAGTGATTCATAATTGGTCATCAACCAAGTCAATGGTATGTACCAATTTCATAATAAGATACTTCAAAAGTATAAACATCATGTAGACATACTTTTGACCGCCTTTGATCGTTACACCCTTCAAACCATCCCACGTTCAACCAACAAATTTGCTGATACCATGGCCTGCTTAGCTTCCCAAATACCCGCTTCCCCTGCCGATTCCAAAATATTTGTCACCATACAATGCCTCTATTCACCTTCTTATTTACCTCACGATGTTTACTCAATTAGAATCGACACCCTTGACCTGAGTGACCTTTGGTATAAACAGTACTCCGACTACCTTTCTCTCTCCATCTTACCTCCTGATCTCACCCATAACGGACAACACACCTTCCTTAAAAAGGTCTCTCATTTCATCATTCTGGGGGACTCCTCTATAAACACGGCTTTGATGGTATTCTCTTACGATGCCTCACAAGTTCTGAAATTCCTTATACCATTAAGGAGGTTCATGATGGCATATGTGGAGGTCACTTTAGTGGCCTTGCTGTTGCTAAGCATATTATTCACCTAGGCTATTACTGACCAACCCTTAACCATGATTGTTGTGACTATGTCAAACATTGCGTGAAATGTCAACAAAATTCCAACCTTCATCATACACCTAGTCATGCCTTATGGGTCGCTTGTGACCTTTGGCCCTTCTCTCAATGGGGTTTGGATCTTGTCAGTGAAATCAATCCTCATTCTTCCCAATGCCATCAATGGATCATAACTGCTACCAAATACTAAAAAAAATGGGTGTAATCCATACCACTCATCTCCATGAAATCTGAGAAGATATGCGAGTTCATTAACCATCACATCATTTGTCGCTTTGGTGTTCCTCAACACCTCATCACTGATAATGGAAAATAATTCAAAAATAAAACATTGAAAAAAATTTGCGATGCCTTCGGCATTCAGCTTAGTTTCTCATCACCTTATTACCCACAAACTAAAGGCCAAGCTGAATCCACTAACAAAACCCTCAAAAAAATTCTCATAAAATTGGTTGACGATACTGGGAAGGATTGGCATATGCACATTCCTTTTTTCCTATGTGCATACTGCACTAGTATTCACACTTCCACTGTAGCCACACCCTTTTCGTTGGTCTACGATATAGAGTTTGTTTTGCCTCTCGAAGTCTAGATCCCCTCACTTCACATTTTTCTCCATGACATGCTTACTGATGATGACTTTCGTCGGGACCACTTAGCACAACTAGAGTTATTAGACAAACATTATTTTAATGCTTTGGATCACCTTCAAGTTTACTAACAATGTATCAAACGTGCTTATGAAAAATGTGTTTATGAATGAACCTTCCAAGTTGGTGACCTTGTCTTGAAAGAAAATCAACACGTAACCAAAGTAGGAAAAAGTAAATGGGGAAAATTTACTTCTAATTGGCTTGGACCATACATCATAACTCATACCTATGGATCAAGTGCCTATCGTTTATCATCACTTGATGGTAAACCTGAACCTAAGCCCCTTAACGCATTGCATCTTTGACCATTCTATTGTTGACTCGTTGTCCTACCTCACCCTTTGTCTCTTTATAGGATCGTCCCTTGAGTGCTATCCACTCCATACATCTCCCTAACGATTAAATAAGAATCATGTGAGTACTCGTCACTTGTTATCTTCTCTTGAATATGTGTACCATAGCACTGCACATAACATGATTCTCATGGATAATTTTCCTCTACCTTTAGATGAGATCCCATGGTCGTTCCACCTTGCCTTTTGAACAAGAGTCCTATCCTCCACCTTGGTCTTGTCCATGACTTCAACGACCTCACATGGGACCACACTCCTTGAGTCAAAATTCTAATAAAATATGACTCCCTCAAAAGGACACATTCCTCTCGACAAAATTTCTGTTATAAATAGACTACTCCCTCGAAGGACAGCTTTGTGAAGCTTTAAAAAAAATGAGAGAAACCAAAGCTTCCCACATCGATCAGCTTCACGAAGACCTCAAGGAGTAAGATATTATTTGTCCCATATAGACTTTCATCATCAATCAGTCTATCAAAACAAAACAAAAATTAGTCATGGACTTGCCCATTGTGACCTAGGACCTCTTGCCCAAAATCCCTATCACTCAAAACATATAAAATTAACTACCTTTCACCCTCCTTACCATTTCCACTCTCATTTCCTCAATCACCTCAAGGGACATCTTAGAATTAGACATTTGGTGATCCTGGGACTTCTGTCATCATAGAACATGTCAATCATGCAATGTCTTTAGGGTCTTATGTTCCTCACCTCCTCCAAGGTATGATCTACTTGGTATGATCCTACCCAATCCGGTGGCTTTATTACCCTCTTCTTTTCTAACCATCTTTGTTTATGTTTTGATTACCTTATACAGGACTTGGTCCTCGATGTTTACCTTTGGGGTAGTCCTCCCCTTTCACCATAATCACCTTCACCTACATCCTTTTACCTATACTACCCACACCTAAACCGACAACATGCCAAAAAACCTACTAGCTCATTCTCATATTCTTCCCTAGCTCATGGGAGACTACATCGGCCTGAGGTCCCTTTTTGTCAGGACTATGTAGGCAGCACTCCAAGGGCATGGGGCCCTTGGAGGATAGCTCAGCCATTCTCTACCCTAAGACAATTCATCAACCATGCCGAACTCACCATTTACATCACATTTCACTTAGTTCCCCTTTTCTAACAAAATTGGAAATCAAGCCACATACATAACAAGTTACTTACCCCAACATACATT
This sequence comes from Taxus chinensis, assembly GCA_019776745.2. Classification (NCBI taxonomy): domain Eukaryota; kingdom Viridiplantae; phylum Streptophyta; class Pinopsida; order Cupressales; family Taxaceae; genus Taxus; species Taxus chinensis. The sequence goes on along the minus strand of CM034151.1, from coordinate 233,883,069 downwards.
TATTACACCTACCATCTCTCTATCATCACTATGCATAGATTATACAACATTTCACATATAACCCATATTATCATTCATTGCCAAAATAATGACTCATAACTAAACCTAATGTCAACTCGACCATACCTATAACCTGACTCAATCCATGCCTAACCAAACCTGACTCACACCATGCCTATAACCTGACTCGATCCATGCCTATAACAAACCTGACTCAATCCATGCCTAACCAAACCTAACTCGACCATACCTAACTAAACCTGACTCGATCCATGCCTATAACTTGATTCGATCCATGCCTAAACAAACCTAACTCCATTATGCCTAACTCACCTAATTTCAAACCACATCAAACCAAAAAACCCACATCTCATCTAACACAAGCCATAAATCCAATATCTCATAAACACATTAACACAACACAAAATACCATATATCTCATCATATAAATCAATAAATGTGTATCTTAATATACATGCCTATCTCATCATGACCATCATCTCTAAATGTTGGACGTAGGCTGATATACAATACAAAATGTCATCGGCACGCAAGCCGGTCTCATATATACAAAAAGAATGAATGAATCAATAAAAAAATCTTCGGCACACAGGCTGATATATGCTCAAAATATACAAAAATCAGTCATACATCCTCACTGTCTTTGGCACACAAGCCAGTATGTGAGTAAAAATACAACTATCTTTGGCACGCAGGCTAACATATATATATAAAATCACTAGTATACATAAAAAATCAGGTGACCGCATCTCATGCGTCTTACCGGATGTCCTCCATCTCTGTGTCACCTACACCCTCAGCCTCTTGTGTCCCTGCCAGCACATCACCTAGCTCTAGTCGACGTGTGTTGTTGGCCTCTCCTTGATTGGGCCTTGGAGCTCGCTGACCTCTTATGCTCTCCACACTGTGTGTGGGATCTCTTCCTCTCACTAGACACCTACTATGCCCTATACTCCTCATAAGAGAGGAAATCTATCTCGGCCTCCATGAGATGGTCTTGATAATATCTTACCTCACCTAGGGCATCTCATACCCTAGATACAGGCATGGTCTGTGGTGGTCCTATAGGTCTTGGCCACTGTACCTTCCCTGCAATGACCTGCCCTGCGCCAGCCTGTGAACTGGGATGAACTCACTATGCCTGTGGTGGTGCCCCTTATCCCTGTGCCTGTATCTAGGCCTGCAAGGCCCTAATATGTGCCTGGGATGTGGCCAAATGGCCTTGTAAACCTGCCACCTAAGCCAATAAGCCTGCCACTTGACCATCTCTATCTCCATCTCCTCCATCTCCTCTACCCTCTCCCTCCACCATCTATGCCTGCAAACTGGCCACTTGTACTCGTAGCTCTGCTACCTCCACCTCTGACCCCTCCAGCTGTGTCTACAGTATACCTATCTACATGATCAATGTCACTACCTACCCCTGTAGGGTGTCTCTCTACACTGTAATAGTAGCTAGGTCAGGTTGCCCCAATCTAGGTGGTATGGCTCGTAACTGAGTTGCCCACCACTGCCCATACCTATCTGTACATATGACGTCATCTATCCACCGATCCACTAGCTGCTCCTCCTCCCCTGTAGGCACTGTAGGCTGTGGTAGAGGTAGAGGCCTCTCCATGTCATCTCTTCGATACTGTGGGAAGGACGGAGGAATATCCTATACAAGCCTAAACTACCATCAGACCCTGTCTACCGGGATCATCTCATCCTCCCGGGCACGGCGACCCTGTATCCACCTCTATAGTTGGAGCTCAGCTAGCTCCTCATGTATGTGCCCATATGAGGGGAATCCCACATATGGCCTTGAGATAATTTCCACTTCGGACAACCCCTCCAACAACTACTGAAAATGGGCCACATCATATGTCAGCCTATCCGATCTCTACTCTCCTGCCACCGACACCCATCTCATGTATCCCACCCACACAGATCTCACTGGGAATGCATCTACTCGGGGCATCCCTATAGGTCAAACACAGACTATGTGCTTGCAGGCATATTAGTGCAGTATAAATGTACAACATAGGCTAAACCTACGTAATCACCCATATGCCCACAGCTCTCGGTATAGCTACACCCAAAATGTTGGTGCCCAGGAAAAGCGTATCTCATGCACCATCATATCGTGGAGCCCCCCCATTAGTGATCAAGGGAGAATGTCCACCCTCTACATCGGGAAGTGCATAGTAGCACACTGCCTCCATCAATATAACCACTAGCCTCGTCTCATCCGGACGGGCTAGGTACATCTTGCCATAGCTCAAACTGGCGCTATGGAATCTTAGCTCCGCTTCCCCCTCACCAAAAACTATCCCGATCAACTCCTCTAAGGCCTCGCAGGAGATAGATTAAACCTGGGCCCCCAATATGGGTAGCCATAAAATCTGAAACACATCCTCCAGGGTGATAGTCATCTCACCCGTCAAAAGGTGGAACATGTTGGTCGCGGAGTCCCATCTATCGATGAGTGCGACCATCAAGTTGGGCTGCCAAACAACATGTCGGTAGTGTTGAATACCACTCAAGCCCACTGCCTCCACATGTTGCAGCTCCAAAGGGGTCGCTAAGCCATGCAATGTCACCAGTAGAGGTGAAACCCTATCCCACATATGTTACTGTGATCTCTCCTACATCCAATCCAAGCACAGCATTAATCTACCTTTACCATGACCATATTCACCAATTATCATTACCCACCACCCTATTTTTTACCCTATCAACCTCAACCACCTAACCTACATCACTTTTGGACCCTTGTGCCTAAAATCCTGACCAGTGCTGGTTCATCCTAACCAGCATCGATCACCCATAAACCGGCATCGGTCACCTATTTGGTGTCTGATAATGGTTCATCTGTACTAACCACGGTCACCCTTAAACCAACATCATTCACCTATTTGGTGACAGATACCGCCTCTACCCAACCGACGTTGGTCACTGTCACAGAAAATTCTATGACATCCCAAACCCCCCTTTTCTATAAACCTCCCCTTGCCCCTTCTACCCCACCTACAATGACCTAAACTACCCTTTGACATCTACCCACACGACCTATACACTTTACTACCCTCCCCCCTCTTTTTTTCCCGTTATTCCTCCCATACCCACATTTCACTTTTGCCCACCCACAAAATACAAAACACCCAAAAAAAACCCTACAAATAAAAAATAACCACAACCTATAATCTATTTAATCTACACTATAGAGTTGGGCGCTTACCTCGTCGCACTGCCGCTGTCTCAGTGGCACGTCTATCTGCTATACTAGTGGTCCACTTGATCCCTCTCTCACCTCTTCCATCATCGAATATCTACTTGCAACCTCCGCCCAATCAACTCTCTCACCCTGATACTATTGACCTGCTACTCACCAACACAACCCTCGTCAAATCACACTACCTGCTCACTATCTCGTTTCTTCTGGACACTTTTCTCACTTTTTTCTCTTTTTTGTTGTTTCTTCACATTGTAAATAATAAATGAATAATAAAAACGTGGATTTTTTGTTTTTATAGCAAACCCAACCTAACCGACATCAGTTCCCCTTGAGCGGCATCGGTCGTGTGCCCTACCTAACCATCACCAGTTTTCCTATACCGACATTGGCTATCCATGACCGCCATTGGTCACCCTCACCTACACATTGCCCTTGCTTTGCAATTTTACCCCACCCTTTACCTTGCTCCTTTACCCAACCCACTACCTTACCTTTTCTCGACCTCGTCACTTCCTACCTCCATTTTTGCTACTTTGGGGACTTCTTATTATTTTACCCCTACCTCGGCCTTACCCGTGTCATGACCTAGATATTTGGACCTGGACCACTACTAGTGACCTTTGACCTCATGTGTTCGCTATACCTTGTGGCATTGTTACCTATGTTGATTGACCTAATGACCTTACCTAGCCTATTGCTGTGACTGTTGATCCTGACCCTACCTTTGGTGTACCGGAGCATACCTAAATGTTCCTGCACCTAACCTACAATGTGTTTCCTGACCATATCCTATACCTTGGATACCAGATTCACTTCAACCTTGTTTGGATAAACCTATCGACCTTAGACGATGTAGAGTTTGCATTCTCTTTAACTCGGTAGCATGTTGTAGTTTATACGTGTGCGTGCGTTTGACTGTTGCTACCTGTGACCTTGACCCATTACCTAGATTTCTTGAATAGACCTTTCACCATTTTTCCATGTACCCACTTTCCTTTTCCTCACATTTACCTTTTATCAAACCACTCACCACTTCAGCCTGCTGCCTCGTCAGTTCCTGGTTTGAGGGGGATCACCTTCACCCACACATGAGGCAACCACATCTTATTTTTATTAGCGCCGCTTACCAATACAAGCTATGCAATAAAAAGGGGCAAAATTTAGACACTAAAATTAGGTCACACTCCCCTTTTGTCCCTTGACATATAAGCCCCCTTTATTACATTTACCTAGCCATAACCCCTTTCACCCCACTAATATTAATTTAATTAAATTAATTCTTTATCCTCACTATATTTATTATTTAAATAATATCCACACATACAGCTCACTTAGACACCTCACCAAGCCAACTCAACCTAAGACCTATTCTTAGTAATTTGCCATAACTAACTAAGACTTACCCAAACCCTAAAAATCAATGTCTGCATTCCCTCTAACCACATTCCTACATGCTTACAAGATGCTCTCAGTCTAATCCATGGGATAATGACACAAGATCCAATGAAATTAGGAGGATCTCCCTAGTTTAGTAAACCTAGGAAATCCCACCTTGGCTGACGTTGGTTACCGCTAACCATTGCTGGTTAATCCGGACCGCCATCGGTTACCCTTTTAACTGCAAAACTACCTTATTCTCAAGGTTGGAAGTTGAAAGTTGAAAAAAAAACATTGGGAGAAATTTTACAAGCAAGAGCACATCTCAGAGATATAACGAATCTTCAGAGAGCAAATTCTAGTGAAAACTCGCATCCAAGGAATGAGATTGAGCATCTTCTCCTCCACAGCCATCCCAGCCATGATCTAATCTATCCAAGCAAAGAGGAGTGTATATGCAACCCATGCAGAATATTTTCTCCAGTTGGTGATCACTTGTAACCTTCAAACCCATCATTAGCACCTCCATCCCTCACACACAGACATTCAAGAATGGAATCCAAGTAAGTACAACATCATACTTTCCTGGTTATTTCATTTCATCATCATTTTATCATCCATTGTTTATCTTGCTCCCTATTGACCTTCTCCACATTTTTACCTCCATATACCCATTAAAATATTGCCAAAGCCTACTCCAGTCACCCAATACCTCATCCCAACTAACCCAAGTCCTTTGTGCAATCACGAAGGAGACCCCAGCTTGTTCTGTGACATTTCCAAATCTGACAGTAACCAGAACCAATTACACCTAACCGCTGTCGGTCATCCTTGACCGACACCGGTCTCTGTGTTTTCCCACACAGCCTAGAACAGAAACCTACACACCTAATTTCACCTCACCCTCATTCACCTGTGATTTACCTGAGACCTTTATCAGACCTGCAGAGACCCAGAACCAATCATTTGACCTTTGGATTCTATTCTAGCTTAGCCTGTTAGATTAGATCTATTTCTAATTATTTTTATAAGTGAGATACCTAAATCATTTTTAAATAACAATAGGATTTACTTTGTTTACAACATTAAATTGTTTGAAACAATGGACTGAAAGCCATCTAGGAAGTATCATACTTCCCAGATCTAGCATATGTTAGGTAGTTCACTACCCATATTGTTTAATTCCTTCTGGTGGTCTTGTTTTCATTACAGGTAGTTCCTCCTAGCCAAAAGGAATCTCTCGAGATCAGCTATGGATTTGGAAGTCATACACATGCAACAACATGTCAACCAACATTTGAACAGGTATTCCTCGTATGCTCATTACGTTATCTATTTCGTCAACACTTTAAAGAAACAATCTAAGAAAAAGGTGAAACAAAGGGAGATAGTTCAAATATTTTATCTCATGGAGTATCATCCATCAGAAAAAAAAAATGAATATAGGCATGTTTCTTTTCATTGTAATTTATACAATTTTGATGCTTATGGACATAGGGCTAGTATGTGTAGTCCTAAGGTTGAAACGAAAGAAGATTGCAAAGAAAAGACTCAAGAAAATTATTATGAAGGAAATAATGAAGAAGAATGTCAAAGAATGAAAGAGAACAATTTAGGTCAAATATATGGAGCTGAATGTTATCGTTGTCATGAGAAAGGAAATCTAGCTAAGTATTTCAAAAATGAGCCATCAAACATAAGGAGGTATGTAAGCAAGTTCAGTGGTTATTGTTATACTTGCAATGAATATGAACATAGGGCTTTTGAGTGCAAAGGAAGGAAATTGGAATGTTATATGTGCCATAAGGTAGGGTGCATTACAAGGTTCTATGATGCAGGTCAGATAAAGGAAGAGATTCAAAGACCCAAGAAACAAGATCAGAAATACAAGAAGAAGGGAGAATATAGTCAAAGTGCTCAAAAGGATCCTAAGAAGGTGATTGATCAAAAGGAGGAATCTAGTATGACAAAATTAGAATGAGAAAAAGAAGAATTGGTAAAGGTGCAAAAAGAGATGTTGAGATCGTTTTAGGTATCTCATCAATATCCTCTATAGTATATAGGTTCAAATGAATACTTGGAGTGAGGGGGGGCTATTTAAGTCAGTATGATTTTTCTGCTTGGTGTTGAGATATGTCATTCAACATGGTCATGTTATGATTGTCAAGGTTCAAGTTTTGTAATCCTTCAAAGAGTATGAATCTGTGTTCTCAAAATCATAGTTGTCTCTATCATTATTTAGTGTATTGTCATGTTGTGGTAGTCTCAGTGTGTAAGAGATGATGATGAGTCACATTAGCTAGTATTATGGTATATGTCAAAGTATGATATCTTTTTTATACTCAAACCATATAAGTGAGTGTATGAATTTTTATGATTTATTTTGATTTGATTTGGTTGTATATGTTCATTATTCACATCCTTATGTCACAAGAGGAGTGTCAACAGCTTAAAACTCATGAAAAGAGTATCTCTAGTCTCAATATTTGGGCTTACACAAGGATACCTCTATGGTCATATCTTTGTATAGGTATGTCTTGTCTGGTGTGTCATGTTTGTGTCAAGGTATCATTAGTATCCATGAATGTTGAATGTCTCAAGTTGAGTTAATTATGATCTGAGTTTGGGATTAGTAAAAATTTGTAAGTTTGCAAGAAAACAAGTATGAGAATATTAACACTAAATATTTTTGAAGACTTCATGATTAAATTAGGTAAGAGAATGTGAATGTCCATTAAGGATCTCTCAGATTAGAAAGATATGAATAGATGATGTGAGAAGGTATACCTAAAGGAGAAGTTTTATAAAAAGTGAAAAAAATGTGAAATGAAAATGCATTGACAAAAGGAGGGTGAGATAAGGCTGAAATACATGTGCAACAGGGATAATAGATCTAAATGATTGAAAACTAAGACAAGTTCTTGTGAAATTTTTCTACATGGCTATATTGAGAGCTAAGTAATGAAGAATCAGGTTGTTCAGAGAAAATGTGAATTAAAATATTTAGTGCAATCCCAAATTGGGTGAGTTAGATTTATGACAAGATATCAAGTCCAAGTATGGTGTGTAGAACAAGAGATGGTTGAGCCAAGTTGAAGTTCATATCAAATTATCTAATTTTTTAGAGTCAAAGAATATGGAACAAATGCATAGGGGGAGATTTTTTCATATAATTTTTATTTCTCTTGTCTTTATTCACTTATTTCCAAGTCAATTCCATGAATACATTTGTCATATATGTCAAAAGAGGAGAAATGTGACAAGAAACATGAAAATCAGGGTCATCTAAGTGTGTGTGGTTTCATAATTTCCATAAATGTTTCTAGGGTGTTTTTCATCAATTAAAAAGGGGGAGTTTTTTGGAAGTATGTGTCACTTGTGTTTTCATTGATGTTAAGTCCATTGATGTCACAATGGTCTAGGTTAGCTAAGTATGTTGGCTAGGTGATTTAGGAGTATGACTGGGTGATCTAGGGGTCTCCAAAGGTGTATATGAGTCTCTCAAAGGTGGTATGAAGGTAAAACAAGGTCCATGAGGTGAGATATATATTTCAATTAGTTTGTAACATGTCCCCATAGTCATGTCATAAAATCTATGGGTCAATTCAAGTCATTTTAGGCCTTGGCCTAGTACAAATACATGGTGTAAATCAAGCAAATATGAGAATCCACTCAGACCAAAGTAGGGAAAGAAAGTTTTGATCACCAGAGGTATATTACATGTTGGTTTTCTGGTTTCAAATGTTATACAAGTCAGAAATGATTCTACAGTTATGATCAAGAGATCTCACAGGGTATATTAGGTCATCCGGTGAAAATTGTAGATGACACTGGCTCATTCAGGCTTGTTTTTGGAGCCTGATGAGGTATGAGAAGTTGATGCAGGTCATGAAAAGGTTAAATAAGCATGGGAGAAACCTATAATTTTTTTCTACAACATGTGTGAGAAAAAACAAGGCTCAATTTAGCTCATGGAGTCAAAATTCAAAAGTGCACAGAAAGTGGTTTGAGAACTAGTAGTGGAGGATGGATAAAATGAGATGGAATATAAGATTACATGAATAATTATGGAAAATTTTCTTATGTATTATTTATATCGGTGAGTTTTTGTCCTCCAAGAAAAATTTCATCAAGTTCTGAGAAGGTATGTGAAAATTATGTTAGTTTTTCTAAAACAATATTTTTGTAAACTACATAGTAAGGTGTCTGAATTCTTAACACTCAATAAAAAATATAGTGTATCATTAAAATAAATTATATAATTAATTTTTTAGAGGATTCCAATCTTGAGATATTTCAATAAGTATCAGGTGAGTTGGACAAGTTTCAAAGAAGTTATGAGCATTCTTTTGTATATGTTTTCTCTCTCCTAAGCATCTTCTTGAGTCAGTAATAATAAAAGTGGTATGCATAACCTTAAATGAATTTTGTGTGCATTATTTAGGCTATTGATGGTCTATCAGTGATATTCTCATGCTTTGTGAGTTGCTTTTGATCTTCAAGATGACTTAGTTCAGTTCAAATCCTTCACAGTGAAGCACAAGTGTGGTGGATATAATTGAGATGCATGAAGGGATAATGGTCCTAAAGCTAGAATTTTGATGTGATGTGAGTATTTCTAATTTCTATAAGTTTTCAAATACCTTAAACATGATCAGTAAATATATTTTGAGTGCTCTTGCATGTTTTTGTGACTCTTGTTCATTATTGGCTATGTTGTTGTTGGAGATCCTCAAGATTTAGAGAGCATATTTTATGATTTGTATTGAACCACATACTTGAGAAAAGAATTGGAAATTTTTTCAAAATTTTGTAGGGAGGATCTTGATTTAAATTTTGTGACATGTGAACAATCTCATTATACTAGACCTACACAGTACTACTTGAACTAATTGTGTTGTTGTGTTTGAAGCTTTGGGGATGAATTGAGGTGTTTTAAACTATTTCATTGCTCTCACAAAATTTATTGGACATACTAATGGTGTTTTAGACTCCATATTATTCTCTCTAACCTCTCTTTTGATCACATCAAAATATAAAGCCTTTCTTCTTGGTCTAGAAAGCTTTGTCAAGACCAACTTTACATTGTAGTCTACAATTTGTGTTGACTGAGAATGATTATAAGATCATTGTGCTTGAAAATATTTTTTAAAAGGTAGAGGATGGTCTCATAAATGATAAAATTTTTGAATTTCATGTTTTCACCTTATTTAGAGTGATAAAACAAATTTTTGGTGACCTCGGGTGGCTACAGTCATTCCATACCCTAAAACTAGGGTTTGTAAGAGGTTTTTGCATGAATCTCAATTTATCTCAATTGAAAAATCATGAAAATTTGTGGAGACCTATATTTGGGTGGAAAGAAACGTTTTCAAGAAGAATAGAGAGTTTTCATGTTGAATTTGAGGAGAATTTGTTGATCGTGTTCTCAAAAAACTTTGTCAAGGTGAATTTTTGCTAAGATTATCATATTAATGGCTTTCCTTGCAATTGAAGTGGTCTATATTTTTGAAATCATCTTTAATAATGATAAAAAAAATCTTGGAGACGTTTCAAGTGATTTGAAGAATCCATCCTCATCATTTTTCATGTCACATAAGGAATATTGCATTGAAGCTGAGAATTCCTTGACTGTGATTGTCTGAGTAGACTATTTGAGTATCTTTACCTCCAAGTGAATGTTTCAAGGCTCCCGAAAGCTATTATGTCATCAAATGTAGGTTGATAATCATTCTCTTGCATGCTCCAATAGGTGAATAGTTTTTTTACTTCAAAACAATCTTAGCAGGTTGGTTCAAAACAACGTTATAGATTGAATTTCTCATCTTTCAAGTTTTTTGTTGAAGTTAAAAGGTATAGCTCGAGTTGTGTGAGTTCTTGGTGAATTTAAAAGACACTTATCATTTACAAACTTTTTTTACTACCCTCTAATTTTGAATTGGAATGTGAAGGGTTAAAGTGTAAACAAGTGACAAGTAGATAAAATGGCATACAAAAAAACTTTTATATGAAGAATCATAACAGTTATTGTCTTGAGCTAGAGAAAACTTAAGGTAACATAGGAGTTATGTGAAAATATATTTTTTGTTTAGTTTTTTATTTTGGAATTATATGTAGGAGCTCAAAAATTCTAACAGTTAGATTTTGAAGAATTCAAACCATCATGTGATCTCAATGTATCGAGGAGGAATTCATGAAAAATGAAAATTTTGTGTTTAAGATGAAAGTCAAGTGGATGGTGTATCAAAGGAAGATGATTTATTCCTACAGAGTATTTATGAAAATCCCCCTTTTGTATTCTTTTGAAGCAAACATTTATGAAATTCAAAACCCCTTACGCATAGCCCAAAACTCCTGGAAGTCTCTTCTATGTCAGTAGCTAGTGGTAGTTTAATTAAGCTGATGAAGTCTCTGTAATAAAAATGTGTTGAAGGAGAGTAGTCTTGTTACTTTTTAGTTGAATGTTATTGTCACAATATGCTTATGTCAGTGTAGTATTTATGTCATCTTGTTTATATATTGTAGATTTTTTATGATGATAAAGTCATTGTGTTTTGTTATGAATATGAATAAAGAAAGGATCTGAGCATATATTGAATTATTTTCATGTATGAATTTCATGATAAACTATATCTAATGATGATCAAGAATTCATGTATGTATATTATGAAAGTGTATGTGTTTGATGGTTGAAATAGAAAAGTGACAATTTTTATTAGGGACTGATTCACCCCCCTCACTGTTCTTTGTAATTTCTAACATGTATGTGTATTTTATTCTCCTTTATCTTTCATGGTTAATTGTACATTCTTATTAAAATCAATATAGTATAACAATAACATATTAAAGAAGTGAAAATTGATTGTGAAACTTTTTATCTACATTGATTCACCCCCCTCTCAATGCTTGAAATTCCTACCAATTGGTATCAGAGTGTGGTCATCCTATATCAATCCTAAGAGCTTGGAGGTGATCATGAAGGCATAAGAATGGATTATTTAGTAGAATCAATCCTAAAGAGAAATTATGAGATTTATCAATCTCTAATAGATGGTTTGAAAATTGAAATCAAGCACATGGAATCTCAACATGGTCAAGAAATCAATGAGATGGATTCATTTGTTGAAAATGTGTCAAAATATTTGAAAGACAAAGAGTATTCCTTCATGAAACATGAAGAAGAATTGATATCCTTGAGAACTAAATTAGAGGAAGAAAAACATATACCAAAGATGTATATCAAGATAGAAAATAGCTCTGAGATCTTGAATGGAATGCTCGACAGAAAAAGGTAGCAAGTGAAAAAATATGTCTAGGCTTCATAGAAGAACTTATGAAGAAGTGTGAAGAGGAAAAAGATGATTCAAGCATACAATCAAACATCAATATGACCAAGGGAAAAAATTTAAGAAGACCTAAATCAGTTAGGTAACCCAATACTTTTAGGTAGGAAAGAGCATTTATTGGTTAGTGATTTTCTTGTCACAATTCTGGACATAGATCTAAATAATACACGAAGGATGTCATGAATGATCTACTATTGAGGGATAGAAGAGAAGAGAGGAAAAAATACTCAATAAGTATGAATATGATATTTTTCTACAACTATAATAGTATTAGACATGTGGTTATATATTGTTTTATTCATGAGAATGCAAAGTATAGTTGGAATCAAAGTCCATATCTATGCAGAAGGAAGAACCAAATTGAGTGTTTCAATTGTCATAAACTTGGACACCTTGCAAAGCAATGCTGGCATAATCAACCTCCTAGGCACAAGAACAAAACACAACCAATCAAAAGAAAAATTAAAAAGATATATAAGGTGAAAATCAATCCTGAAAAAGTGCCAGAGAAATTCATGGGAGAAATCAACTCAAGAAAGAGATAAAAAATCGATAATCACACTAATAAATTTGAAAGTAAGCCAAGAAGGGAAGAAAATGAAACCCATCATGCATGTTTTACCAGTATCCAATCAAGTGATGAATAATTTATGCCTCAATTTGTACTAGAGAATATATATAAAATGCATTTTGAAAGCTTATCATACAATGAAGCATAAAATGAGAGATTAGGTGATGAGACTATCACACAGATGAGTGCACCCAAGATGAATGTAAATATCTCAAGGAAAGTGGTGTCATCATATTTCTTTGATGGCTATATTCAATTTTGATGACTTTATTTTATTCTGATGATACATGATAGAATAGTATGCCTTCTCTATCTTTCTAGAAGGTTTGTACCAGTTGAAAGAAGCAAAGTCTTCTCTGTAGTTGAAGATGAGTAGATGGTACTAAGTATGCTCCTGAAAGGAAATTGTCATCAGTTGATGTTGATTGAGTTATCATCAAGTTGTTAGGTCTCATATTGTACCTATAGCAAGTTAATATGAACCCTGAAAAAGTGTTTAAGGTATCTTTCATATTGCAAAACAACGGTTAAGTAGTGTTGATCAGAAGTAGGTATGTTGATCATAAACAAGTTAGTTATATAAATAATCAGGAGTATACATATCAAATGTATTGTTTCTTGTTTGGTATCTTGGAATATATAAATGAGACAATTAATGCAAGAAGTTTTGGATCATATTTGAAGAAGAGAATAGTGAAAGGTCAGGGTCTGTGCAATGAGATTGATCTTTGAGAGAAGATAAGATACGATGGTAGAGAAAACATCCTATATATGAAGACTTTCATTATGTTCTTAGGTGTTTTATGTATGAATTCTCTCGGTTTAGGAGCTGAAAATCTAGAGTAAGTGTATTTAAGATCAGGAATAAGAGTGAATCACAATATACAAAGTATTTCAGATGTCTAAGTGAATAAAATGGACTAGGAAAATGTGTAATGAGGTAAGCTAAAGTTATTCAACTTCTAGTGATATATCTAAATGATGCAAGGTCTGAAAATGAGTAATGAAAGACCTGATGATGTGTTCCTAGGTATGTGAAATATTAAATTCCTCAGACAAGTTCTTGTGTGATTCCAAGCATGTATGAATAAATGAAAAATCTATAAAGGACACTGATCAGGTATGTGATTCTTTTCTTCAAGCTTCAAACAAGAATGTAGGATCCCTGGTAAGGTTTTTTGAAGTGTTCTCCTCATATAAAAAGTACATATTTGCGGATGAAGAAATAACACAAAATGACTTGTTAAAAGTTTGTTAGAGTTATATGAGTGCACTCATGATAGGAGGAGCAACAAAAGGATTCTTATAGGTGGAAAATGTAATGCAGTGATTCTTGTATCAATCCTAGAGAGAGTGGAGTGATATGGACAAGGTAAGGTTGCTATTAGGTAAGAGATGTTGTCTAGATAATATAATGGGTGTTGAAATATATTAGGTGTCTTTTAACATTGATCAAGTAAAAAAGATGAGTGACCCATCAGTCTGTACATAAAATTTCTCAATAAGAAGAAAAATGAGAAATTTGTGTTCAAGTGTGTTCTTGACTGTTGGAAATGCCAAAAGGGTCAAAGTTTGTTGTCAAAGGTATTTCAAATAATTTTTTTAAAGAAAATTCATGGTATGAGCATATGTTCAAGATTTTTTATAGTCAAGGAGTTTTTAGATTGGTTGTGTGCTTAATAAGTCAAAAAGAGTGTCTAATAACTCTATATAACAGAGATAAGAGGATTCTATTTTGTGAATATGTGCAAGAACATTGAAAAAGAAGTATATTTAAGGTTTCAGTTCTTCATCTCTATACACATGTATGATTTTTGTAGTGTCAATATAGAGGTCTAAAATATAAGACTTGTCGTAGCCTCAATGAATCGAATTAGTGGACAACTATTCAATAAAGAACAACGTTACCCAAGAAAGAGATCTCAACTCTTCCCATCAAAGGATATTTCTGAAACCTCTTACCATATGTTCAATGCTTATCTTTTTAAGTAGGTGCGTGATAGTCATGTGTGTGAAAATAAAATGGGTTAGCATTCAAAGTAATATTATGATTCCATTTCTCAGTAGAAATTGAAAGTGGTGTATCATCTCGTGATAAATAAATGTAATGATTACAACAAGAGTATAAAGGTTCATGAAGCTCCAATGACAAGACATCTGAAAATTTGACTAGGTAGTTGGTTAGTGGTGTCTCAAGAGCAATACAGTTCCTATGAGATCTACCTAATACTAAGGGTGTATAGTTAAGTTTGTGTAAACCTGTGAAGAATTGGTAAATACTTTTTAGAGGATACATATCCATGTAACAAAGATATGATTATTCTTATAGAACTTGGAATACTATGGAAAAAGAAATGAATTGTAGTAGTTTCCAAGGGGGATAAATTCATGGTCCAAAATTTTGAGACACGAGAGTTGGAATAAGCATATTTCATATGCTTTACAAGTTTAATAAGTGATTCCATATTCAAGGAAGTTTCCCTTATGTTGTCAAAACCTGCAAAAGAGTGTTTTTGATCTCTAAATTAAAAATACCACAAAGACAGAAAGTAAATACCATTACAGCCAAGAAGAAAGAGTGCATGGTAAAGGATGAGATGAACCAAGCCATTTAAACATGAAGGCAATTCAATGATGTTAATCCGAGGCTAGCTTGTTGACAAGGAGAGTTAATTGTCAGACCAAGACAAAAAGGTGTAAAAAAGAGAAACATTATCCAAGGGGGATCTTCTTGAGGAAAAATCATGAAAATCAAGCCTTTGTATGTATTTCTCATGGTGATGAATTGGTAGCCCTTTGTCGTAGATGTCAAAGGGGGAGAGATACTAAGAATTAGGTATCATAAACCAAGTTTGCAATTGTTTTTTCCATCAAATTTTATAGGTTTCTGAATATTTTTTCATCAATGAAAAAGGGGGAGATTGTTGAACCCTTGTCATTTTCATTAATGTTGTCATTGATGTCAAGAGGAATGGATGGAAAAAAGAGTGAGAAGTGGAGAGTGAGTGGTGAAGAAAGACTCTGCAGAAGGCATGAAGGTTAGCTGTCAATGATAGTTGGAGCTCACAATGATAAGTGCATGGTCACAAACAAGTAAGGAGTGTGATGAGTCCTCTCAACATGGTGTGTAGACTTCCCATGGTAAAAAATGATCAGTCTTATGTGAGCAGGTTTCTCAAAGGTGTATAATGTGTTTTAGAGAGGTACAATGGTCTCTGACAAGTGTATTTTGCATTCAAGATGTTTTAGAATGGTTACAAGATGATTCAAGGTCACTACATGTATGGATAGTGAGATAGGGGTTCATAGGAGTTCACTGGAGAAAATTATAAGACATTAGTACACTTGGTCAAATTGTTTTAGATGCCTAAAACTTAAATTCATATGTCCTAAGTACTCTCATATTCTGGTTGAAGAAAATAAATTATTGGGTACTTAGACAAATTTGCAAAAAATTGAGTATGTTGAGTTTTTAGAGTAGTGTGGACATATGGGGTGCAAATAGAACATGTTCACCAAGAACACTAGTTCCCCACATTGGTCTTAGAGCTGCAAATAAAATATTACATTGCATTACGGGTTGGGCTAGTGAATTGGGCACAAAGGGTGTAGAAGGAACAAGTTCTCCGGGAACACTTGTTCCTTGCATTGGTGGTAGATCCGCAACACAAAGGATTCTATGTTATGGGGATAGATCAGACATGTCAAGCATCAAAGACCCATCCGGTACAAGTTTCAAGTGATTCCTAGTTCCCTGAAAGTATGTTTGGGCCACAAGATAAATGATGGTGTGTTTTCTGGGTCGGATGAAACTTTTGGGTACTAAGGTCCCCAATGGCATTAATCCTCCTAGGACCAAGTTCTCCACAATTCTAGTCAACCCAAAAGTCAAAAGTTTGGGAAAAAGATTGACTGTTGTGGATGAAGAAGATGTTTTGGGCACAAAATACCCCGAAGGCACAGTTCCTGGTGAGAGGTAGTTCCTCGAAAATATCCTATGATCTGCAACATAAAGAAACAATGTTATCTAGATGAGAGAAGGGATGCAGGAAAAAAGGACATTGAAGGAACAATTCAATGAAGACTCTAGTGCCCCGCAAGCCATTAAGACCTAAAATATAAAGGGAGAGAGAGAATGAAGATTTGTGTAGATAAAGCAAAGTGCGGAAAAACTTGACATACGCAGCCCAAGTTCCCCAGTTCTTTATGTTCCACGGATACCTGCTTTATCTGATTTACAAGGAAAAATGATTTAAGGGGATAATCAATGTTTACAAATTTTATGAGCTATATATTGTGGACTGGTAATGTAAATTTGAAATTTAGATCTCCATGAACACCTCAAACTTGCATGGAGATATCTCACGCTTGAGGTGTCAAAATTTAATTATTTTTGACTTGTTGGAAAGGTAATCCAATTCTATATGCATTAGAATAAGAAAATCAAGAGTTTAATATAAATATGAAATGAATAATTGAGTGACAGGTGGCACTCTTTTATAAGGTGGTTTTACAATGTCCTTTTGATATTTCCAATGAATGCAAAGAAGATGAAGTGTATGGAACTCCAAGAGATAAAGATGGGGAGATATTCTTGTCTATAAAAGTCAAATTCTAAACATAATATGAATCATTGAAGAGAAGAGAAAGAGTGTAGTCAAGCCAAGAGTTTTAGAGAGAAAGAAATGTCATAGAGCCATCCATGAATATATGAAGCTGATGAAGGAGAGAGGTAAGTATATGTGCTCAAGAGTTTTTGCAGAGAGAGGAAGAAGACAAAGCCTTAATATGCAACTCTTGTAATTGAAAGGAGAGAATTTTTTTGAATATTTTTTGATCAAAGGAGAGGTTAACTACATGATGCAAATACTAAGAAATCAATGACAGAGATGTGGGTGTTAAAGGAACAGACCCATTAATCATATATTAGTTAGTGATTGTTTGAGGGGATAGATCAAAGACCTAAAAGAGGTAAGAAGTGTAATGAATATTTGAGATTATAGAAGAAGAATAATAACAAGGTGATCATAATTTGTTGTGTGTACAACTAAGAATCTAGATGATCAATTGTGTGTAATAATTATCTAATTTGTTAATTAGATCGCAGGAGGTTGCAGCCTCCTTATGGTAGTGGCCTACAAATCATCAATGGCAGCTAATTAAATTCCAGGGGGTTGAAGTCTCCTTGTAAGTTATGTCTTACTAAAGGTCAAAGTGGTTGTTGGAAAAAATTTGGGAGTTGTGGCTTCCAGACAAGTTTTAGCTTGTCGAATACTGAGTGGTGGCTTAGTTAAATTATTGGATTTGTAGCTCTAGATTGATTTTTAGCTCAATTGTAAAATCATTGTAACTTTGAAGGAGAGTTGTCCAAGTTAGTGTATTGGTTTCAGTGGGTTTTTGTTCCGAAAGGGTTTCCAACATTAAATCTGGTCTCCTCATGTGTGTATGTGTATTTTATTCTCCCTTTATCTTTGATGTTTAATTGTACATATTTATGACAATCAATATAGTATAGCAATAACGTATTAAAGTAATGGATATTGATTGTGAAATATTTTATCTGCACTGATTCACCCCCACTCTCAGTGCCTAAAATTCCTAACAATGTAGATGATATTTAATCAACCCTATCGGTCGAGGGCCTAAAGGTTGGTCCACTGACTATGGAACCGACCCAAGCCAATTTCCCCATGTGTTGAATCCTTCCCTCTCCCACCCCAATAGACCCCCTATCTAGATATAGGGCACCCCCTCTATCTGGATAGGTACCTGCCCACCCTTCCCCTCGCTCGACCGAGAGATATAGATAATGACGAATATCCTATATATCCATATGGACCAATAGATCCCAGGTATCTCTAGATTGGATGGCTTAGCCTAAAGTGTATATCACAATTTCTAGTAGGAGTGATGATTTATCCTAAAGCGTATATCACAAAATGAGTGAATTATAAGCTAAAAATGGGATTAATTATATATCACAAGGCGTATATCACAAAATATGCGAAGAAGAGGTTAACATGTGTGATGATCTATCATAAGGCATATACCACGAGATGAATGAGAATAAGAAAGCTAGAATGGGGTGATGATTTAGAAGAAAACGTATATCATAATATGAGTGATTAAGGTACTAGCTAATAATGTCACATGATAAGAGGATTAAATTCTTGAACGTGTGATTTTGATAAGGTCTATTTGATATGTATACCCTCAACATTCGAGTATGGACCTTGAGACTAGAGTGTGTCATTGGTTAGTGTGTGGAGCGCGTAAAAGTATATGTAAGAAAGATGTAGTGTGAATGTGTATGGTGAATAAGATGTAAAATGCGTGATAGATGATGTAATAAGAGAATGTCAAATGTGTAAAATGTGTGTTGTGCTAGATGTGTAATGTGTAGTGTGACTATGCAATGTTAGAGGTATGTGTGGTGAATGTGTCTAGTCTAAAATTCATGATCTGGTAAAGTGTATAATAATGTGTGGTGTGTATAGTGTGCAATGTGTGAGGTTCATGTGTGTAGTATGCCCTCAACAGTCAAGTGTGAACTGTAGCACAAGAGTGCGTCATCGTGAAATGGTGATACTAGTGTATATGTTGTGTGTAAAGATCTATGTGTGATGTTATGAGAGTACAAGACTCTTATTGATGCTAGAGGGGAAAGGAAGAAGCGTGATGCCCCCTAAGCGTGCGATGGCAAGTGCATTATCTGATAAAAGTGAAATATGGAGACCCTCCTCTCGATATTGGTAGAGATGAAGGTTTGTGATTATTCTCTAATAGTTGTGGTATATGAGATAGATATTTTGCAGGTGAGTGAATTCTATATACATGTGACTGATGAGCATATTATGGGCATCTTGGGGTAAAAAATTTTGTAGGTGATGGAGACCTATGTGAAGAAGAATGCGGAGGTGGACACTTACATGGAATAAAACAAGGTGGTGAATTCCATCTAGATGTAGGAAATTTCCTAGCAATGGGCCTAGACTGAGGTATTGGACTAGTAAAGTGATGCGACCACATAAGTCGTGTGTAAATGGGTGAGTTAGGAGAATATTGTGCTTTTAGTTTTAGAGGTTGTTGCCTACTAGATGGATGAAGTGATGTAGTGGAAACCATGAGAGGAGATGGTGACCATGGACTAGATGGAGGCACACCACTGATAGAAATGATTTTATTGTTGTAAAATAATTTTAGATGCAAATGATTCATAAAGATGATAGACTTAGACATACGAATCTAGTTGAGGCTTAAGATCATGTCACACCCATCGAATGCTTGTCCCACAAGGAAGGGTGCTAGCATAACAAGAGGACCAATTGTAACTTAAATCTTAACAACACCATAGGAATTTTTCTTTGGATATGAAATTTATGAAAGTGGATAGCTGATAGTAGAAAGAAGTGGAATAGAACACACACTAATAGGCCATGAAGGATCAACCTTGGTGTTATTGATAGGTATAGATCTGATAGAGGTGTTAATGTGTAAGTGATTAGAAGAGAATTCCACATGATAATCATGGTAAGAGAAAGAAATGATTAGAGGAGACATATCTATGTTAGAAACTAAGAAAGAAATTATCTCCTAATGTAGGAGGAGGCACTGCGCAATATGTATGATTAGCTAAAAAGTCAGCTAGTTGCTTGTCGTGTTTTAGAAGTGGATTGTTAAAGATCTTCGGCTTATGATTTTCATTACCAAGTGTAGAATTTGTAGGTTCTAGAAGCTCAATTTATCATCGTCATTCCAATCTTGGATGAGATTAAGAAGTTTGAAACAATAATAGTTAGAATGCCTTACGCATTGATGATAGTCATAATGAAATTTTTCATCATGATTGCGACCTTTTGGACGATATGGATTTAATTGAAGCACCTAGAGAGGGACAAGGGTTCCATATGCCATTTTCTAGGTGTTTGCATATGTAGAAATTCTCATAAACCTAAATTCTCATGGTCACAATATATTCATTAATGCTCACGTTTTGTCACTATGAGTTCACACGGTGATCATCGGAGTCACTCGAAACTTGCAATGGAGAATAGACCTACAAAACCCTCAAATAAACATTAAATCCTAAAGAGGAAATATGAAAAATAAGGGTTTGGATTGTCCTCAACCACTATAAATGTGGACTTATAATTGAGTGTTACATAACATCTTAGACCCAATGTAGTTGTGTGTGTGTGTGTGTAGAATTATGCCCTAGGTTTCTCTTATGTCAGTCACATGTGGATAGAGAGCAAGTAGCTATATTTAGAATGTAATAAATGTGTGCATTGAATAAAATGAACTTCCCTCCTATGAAGTGTGATGCGGAAAATCAGCCCTTGTGTCCCTTTTGATGGAGATAAATGTATGTAATAGAGATCTTATATGCATTTGATGGATGCAACCTTAGGTGGTAGATGCTTAGTGCTTGGTTCTTTATTGTGATCACATAACTTTATATTTATATGATTCCCTTTCTTGAATTTCATAATTAACCCCAAAAAGTATGACTACCAAAAATATAAGATGTTCAAATTGCTAGAAAGGACCCAAAAAGTGTGAGTAAAGTACAAAGAGGACAGGGGTGCCCAAATGGGATGAGGGCGCATGGCACTGGCATCTTGGCAGGGTGCTAGTGTCTAGGATGGAAAATTCTGAAGTACTAAAATATAGACTAAGAAAGAATAAGTGTAAGACAAAGAGAAGTGACAGAAAGGAAAGAAAGGTGGCCAAATACATGGGTTAATTAGTATCGTTCTTGTTTGGGATCATATGAATAGTAGTTTGTAATCAAGACTAGATAATTACCCAAAGTGCATGATTTTGTGTCTACATTTTCCGCCACTTCATGTTGGTGAGCGAAAATATCGGTAACAAAAAGTAGATAGAGATGTGTATATGTTAACCATGTAGATCGATGATGCAAACATGCCGAGGGACTAGAGAAAGTGTGGAGTGATAAAAAAATGTGAAACATGGATCCTAAGGAGGAGAAAGTACAAGAAGTGATGAAAATGAACATAGGGTGGAAACACATGTTTATATGTCACAATGTGCCTATTGTGAATGTTGATTTTGTTGGGTGTGATGTGGATGATGATGACTACCGTTTCCCATACGGATGGACTTGCAAAAGATAAGCTGATAAGTAGTCAAATACGCATGTATATGTGTAAAAATCATTCTAAGGAGTATGTAAAAATGAAAAATGTGAAAAAGGAACATATGCCCCTAATCTGTGATGAGGAAAAGAGTGTAGAAAGTATCATGTAGATGATGTCGAAGCGTGAATTTTTCAAGCGATCTCATGCCAATGAAATGAAATAAGTGTGGGGAAAATATTCGGATGCCATCCTCTAATCCTTTAAATGTTTTCCACTGTGTATAACACTACTACAGATGGTATGTATAAATGCATGTGCTAAGGACCCAAGTCTGATTCTGAGCGCTGTAATAGTCGTTGCGTAAATGCCTACTACTAAAGGAATCTATTCCCTATAAATTCCATTGTGACATGTCAAAGATGTGTGAAATTTCCCCCTTGTTTCAAGCATCTAGAAAAAACCATTACGTAATTTCCCCCTGGTTTTAGACATCCAAGAAAGGCCGCTATGCTAAGGACCCAAGTCTATTTTTGAGCCCTAAAAAATGTGTCGTACTAGTATTGTGTTGTGTATAATGCTATATGGGGTGAATGATTTTCCCATATGATGCCCCCCTCATTTTGGGTGTATGTGATGTCACTGAAGGAGTATGTGGCCCAAAAGAGGACCGACCGATGTGTTAAAATTATGTCCTACATGGGGGGAATGTGCTTGGTAGAAACCAAGGAAAACACAAAAAAGTGGCTCGAAAAAACAAGTGTTTGTATAATCAAATACAAACACTCATGTATAAGATGGAATGTAAGCTAAGAAGATAGTGTTTAATATAAGATGCAAGTAAACACACAAGAAGACAATGTACACCATGAAAAATGGGTTACAAACATGGGACATCACTCACGATGTCACAACACAATCAATGCCATAGTGGCCACAAATAATCAGAGAACAAGTAAGACATAGGGGAAATCCTACAAATAAAGACAAGCAAAGGAAAGTAGTGTATCAAAAAACCATGGAAGTAACTAGTCATGCATAAAAAATGTTACACATGAATCACCCATTAGCATGTTAGAAAGACAAAAATTATGTCAAAGAATGTATAAGTCGATAATGTAGTTTGTTATGAAAAAAATGAAATAATAGCACCTGTAATGTACGAAATTGGATGCCCCCAGGAGCTGTTGTGGGACTGGTAATAGGTATTGTGCCAAACATCCATGTTGCATGTGATGGACATGTAGAATCTGTGATCACAACTAGAAAGCAAGTGAACATGCATGTGTGTATGGAAATATAAATGACATACAAGATATCTATCTAGAATTTGTAATAATATGAACATGTAACAAATAAATGTAAGCAAGACTAAGTGCAACCAAGATATGCAATATGTTGTGGATGAGGTGGAATGGAATGTAGTGTGAATAATAGGAGCAGTGTGCCTCCCAAGTGGATGGAAATGTATGTAATAAGGTTCATTTTTTATACCCCCTTAGTAGTAAAAAATGAACTGTAAATGAGAGTGCGTCATCGAGAAATAGTTTGAGTGATGTGTTGTTATGTGTGAAGAATAATGAATGAAGTGTGGAGTGTTGAATGTAAAATGATGATGTGTAGAGGACATTGAACGTGATGTAGGGGATGAGTTTTGTGTGATGATTTAACCTAAAGCGTAAATCGCTAAATGTGTAAGTAATAGGCTAGTATGCATGATGATGTAGTGCAACGTGTATATCATGAAATAGATGAACATGATGCTGGTGGAAAATGTGATGATGTAGCACAAAGAAATATTATGAGATGTATGGATAAGGTGCTATAAATGAGTGATGATTTATCCTAAGAGTTTATATAACTACATGTGTGAAGAAGGAACTAGCGAGGAATGTTGCATGATAAGAGGATTGAATGATCAAACGTGTGAGTTTAATGAGGTCCATTTTATATGTATACCCTCAGTATTTGAGTATGGACCATGAGACTAGAGTGTGTCATTGGGTAATGAGTGCAGTGCGTAAAAGTAGATGTAAGGAAGATGTAGCATGAATTTTTATGGTGAGTATGAAGCAAAATTTATGATAGATGATGTAAAAAGAGAATGTCGAATGTGTAGAACACATATTGTGAGAGATTGTAATGTGTAGTGTAAATAATAAATGATAGAGATATGTGTGGTAAATGTATCTAGTGTAAGATGTGTAGTATGGTCAGGTGTATGAGAATGTGTGGTGTCTATAGTGTGTAGTGTGTGAGGTTCATGTGTATAGTATGCCCTCAATATTCAAGCGTGAAATGTAGCAAAAGAGTGTGTCATCGGGAATGATGATGGATATGTATGTAAAGAATGAGATGCAACATGTGTAAGTAGAAAAGAGTGACAATGATAACTGTGTTATGTGAAGAATGTTTGTTTGGAATAGATGATGTGTGAGGGTGACTCGAGTGAACGATGGTATGTGGATGATAGACACAAACATTGGTTGTATGTGTGGTGGTTTTAATATGTAGTCAGTTGTTATGTGACTGGTGGGCTCTGTGTGAGGTGTTCTATTCTAACGCACGATACCTTAAACCAAGTCTATTATAAGAACCCAATTACTCAAAGTAACCTATGAGTTTTTTTGTGTGTTGATATTCTTGCAGTGATTTTTTTTTTTTCTCCCGAAGCGCAAACCACGTCTCCTTGACCCCGTATTTTTGTCAGTGAACAACATTATGAATGTAAACCCAGACCTAGATTTGCACACTGTATTGTACTGGTAGGTCTTGCACCACTAAAATGGGTGGGGGGAAGGAGGCTGTTGATGCCCCTACAGTGGGTAAATGGAGGTGATCATAGTCACTAAGATAGAATAATAATGTCATCAATGTCAACAGATTCCAAACAACACAATTTAGGAGAACTAAACCTTTATGCCTTTTTTCCCTATATGTCAGTTGGTCACCGTAAAGCCACAATTTATAAGTACTATATTTGACATGCCATAGCTAGTGTATTCCTCATTCTTGTAAACAGGGTTCGGTCCCGTTCTGTGTACCCGGCTGGTACTCGGTGGTCTTGGGTATTTTTGGGGTTTACCTTATGGACACTCCACTACGGTTATCCTACCCATCTGAGGTCATATAGGTTGATTTTTTATACAAGGACCCCATTGAATCAGTGCAAATGAAAATGTGACCAAATAGAAGAGGGGAAATGTTACTTCGTGTGGTACAGATTCAAAGTGCACCGGTGGTAAGCAAGCCAAGATTTCCTTAAGTTAAGCCGCCGACTAAGCATTACTGCATCGATGGATTGCGGCACTAGGTAACCCACTGGTGACGACAGACCCCCCCATTACACGTACCAAACTCACACCGTGTAACACGTGGACACTTTACCTTCATGATGAATCCCACCATATTAGAGGTGTTATGTGATGTTATGCGAGGGAGGGATAAATATCCTGAAAAAGAACTAAATACTAGCTGAGTCAAACCGTCAAGTGACAAAAAATAGTCACCCTTCCAATCGCAACAGTCTCCAGAGGTCCAATTGAATGCCTTGTGCTTCCAATAAAGATATTATTCATGTAGTACCCCCAAATTATAAAGGTAAAGGGCAGTTCATATAAAGGTGGATGCACATGCATTAGGAAGCTAGTACTTGCCTTGTGGCAGTAAACTCAACTGCTACCCCTGTGAGATCTAGGTAGTGATCGCATCCTCTTAGTGTCATAGCATGCAGTAGTAGCAACATGGGGTTGTGGTCCGTGGTGAAGATCCGGGATTCAGTATTCCAACAGCATGTGACATAGTACCCTCAAGTGGTGGGGTAAATGTGAGCTCATCTATGTGTTGTGGTTCATCAAACTTAGTATCAAAGAATGGAGTAAAGATTTGTGAAGTTGAAGTATTGGGCTCATGGTCAAAATATTTACCCACCCTTTCATGGTTTCCTGGGACGCCCCCATCCCACATGAGCGGGATACGTGTAGCGGAAACAACTTTGCATGGTGGGTGCCATGTCTATAGACCAAGTACGTAAACAAATGTATATTAAAAACATAAATTCAATGACCAAAGAATATTGTGGTGAGGGTTTTTTGCTTCATATAGTATAAGCTAAAATAATATGATACCATAGCTTTTTCCCCCCCGCCACTTTTCTTCTTATGGGCCGTGGTATGACAGACAGCAGAACATGATTATGCATGAGTAGGAAAGGAGGACATTTGGTACTTATCTTTAGCTGCCTCGCAACAGTACACAAAGGGTCTTTCAATGTAATGGGGATTCATCGGAACCACATTCAGATGATGATCCAGACTCTATATTATTAATTAGTTATGTATCCATTACACCTCCACCTTTTAATTTAATGTGAATCATGATCGATACAGCGGTGGTTATAACTAGTCCCACCCCCAACTTAGTAAGCACCGTTAGCTATTTTGTACGTTATTTAGATGGACCAAAGCCCACCGGGAAGTGGGACACAATTGGCCCCCCACGGACAACCCCACCCCCTGACGATACTATTAAATCGCCGTCGGAGCGATTAGCAGCCCACTGCCCGCCCAGGTACTAGCGAGGAGATGTTGACCTCTATGTTCCCCCACAGCTTTAATTCAGGATTGATGAGAACCAGAAAGAGGTTACCAAATTGAGCTACTCATGACTGATAAACGAAATAAGGACCTAATAGTGGTAGGGTCCAAGGTTCACTCTTACAAAAATGATTATGCCAAACACCCATATGGAATATTAGCACCCCCTCACTCTGATCGTTATAGTACCAACATTAATCCAACTGATGCAATAAAATAATCACCAAATACCAAAACCTCCAAAACCCTACAGCACAGAAATAAGGAAACCCTAATTTCAAAGAGGGAGTAACAGGCCTTAGTTGTTCAAACACTAACCAAATTGCCGACACTCCACCGACCCACAGTCTCTGATATGTTGAACAGAGAGGAAGGAACCCTCCACGGTCTCACAGAAAGCCCCCCCAAACTAGCAAAACACGCTAGATTTGGACGGCCACCATGAGGGTCACAAGGGCAACCTCAGAGAGGGACCAGGGGTTGCCCACCCGGGCACCATTAGCGCCTTCTTTTTGCCTTTGGGTTTCCGGGTCCATCCTGGAGACTACACATATAATTTTACAGGGGTTCTAGGGCCCGCTGCTTGCTTCCTTTTTATTACACACATCGATTAGACAACTCGGTCCCCCACTTGTCTTGATTTTACTAACCAATCAAAGCCAAGGTCTTTACCCCTCTTTGCAATTAGTTGGGTTTCTTTATTGTATTGATCCTTCCACCGTTTTCTAGATTATATATATATATTTCTTGTATTTTATTGCTACCCATCATTTATTTACTGCTGACTTTCTTATAGCATTAGATTTGGAATAATATTCATATCATGCATACGATTCACCCTTGGATTTCGTTGCACACAAAATCAATGAAATTCAATTCAACCAAAAATAAGAACTTAAAAAAAACACTGGGCAGGTTTCTTTGTAAGGGATATTACATCTGTCAAGCAATGTGTGTTAATAAAACTCACGGCTGCGCCCCTCATTTTAATCTCATCACACCAACCTGTATGGAACGCGATTAACATAAAACAGAGCACTTTCAAAATGCAATTGTATATGGCTAATTTATTGTGGATAATCAACACGCCGCATTGATTACCCTCCTGCTATGATAATGTATTAAGTAAGGATTTTCCCACGGTGAGTTTCTTGTAATTCCACTTCATTTTCCACTACTTTTTTTTTCGAACAGGGAGAAGCAAATTTCCCCTTTTTTTCCCTTTAAAGTTTTGAAAGATATGACAGACACCGTGCGGTGTGACAAGAATGAAGGGCCCCCATGACCATTCATTCATCGTTATAAAATGGCTATTATTCTGGATCCTTTGCTGGAATAGGAGTATATAAACATAAGCATCTATTCATTAATCCATTCTAAGCCCTCTTTGGTTTCATCAAGGTCATAAGGTCTAACGGTGGGGTCCAAAATTTCTAGTGATTAGATGTACTTCTCCAGACTAGTGACGAAGTTTGCTGGAACACATGATAGCATTGGGTGACATAGTTTGGATCCTTGTGGAGTCGGAGATTTTCCAGGGATGTGGTTATTTGTTTCAAAAGCTACATCGAAGAAGTTTTTCAAGGAGAGGAAGGTTTCAGGGAAACCATTTAGTATGACTAGGCCAGATTTGAACCTCATAGATATCATAAAAGTATCAAACTCAGGTTTACTTTCAATATTTTTTAGAATAGAATGGGCCTTGCGGTTACCATTTTTTTTCAAACTACCCAACACCAATTCTTTAACCAAATATTGGATATGAGTAACCATACCCCAATTTTAAATATGTACTTAATTCTTGTTATTGTGATATCTCTAATTGATTGGAGTATATGGAAACTCTAATTTATTCAGACGGTTTTAGATAAAATTAAAAAAATTTAGTTTAAATACGTTCTTAGGTTACCTACATTTTCACATAATTTTTCCATATTCATTTTGGTAGATATCATTTCAATATTTTAGGGCGGAGTCCTCTAGTTTTTTTTTTTTTTTTCAGAAACGACTCTTAAGCTTCGAATAAATATGTTGCATAATTTCCTCCTTACACAATTCTTTATGGTTTTGGTGAGAACCTGTTTTAAATGTTATAGTAAAATATCTTGAGATATTTGTTATGGTTTATTAAAAAATCAGTAAAATAAAACACATAGTGTGGTTGTTATAGTACCGATACATATTCTTTCCTGCTTATTTGGATTTATTTTAATCATTAAAAACGTACTTCAAAAAACTCTAAAGACGTTTGAGGGACAAACACATTGTCATGTAATAATCAATACACTATAGGTTGAATTAATTTGAAACTGATCTCAGGGACGGGTGGAATAGCAGAACTTGAATAATGTAAGAACCATCCCAACATGTAGGGCACCTTAACCTTGACTGTTTGTTAGTATATTGGTATTAATTATAAGAAGGAAGAAAATTAATAAAATGAATTTTTATCGGACATATATTTAAACTTGAACAGAATCTACTGAAAGAGGAATTTTGTTTGTTCATTTGAAGACATGTCAGGTTGTAACACATATAGGACCCACCCAAAATCTTCTTTTTTCCCCGATAGGGATGTCTTACCACCCCCATTAATGTCACCTATTGATTAAGATTAATGTATTCTTGATTTTTCACTTCGTGTAAAGGGAACTCTATCCTAAATATTCTTTGTTACATGATTTAATCTATGTTATTTTTATTTCAAACCAACGTAAAACTTTAACATTTTATATATCTTAATCCTTCTTATGAGTGATTTCTTAAGTATACGTTTGGGGATGGGCTGTTGATACATAAAAATATAAGTGACTTATTACTAAGGGTATGAATCCCCCCGTTGTAAAGCTGTGTATCCACGATTTGAAAGTAAATTTTGTGAATTTTTTTATATTCCCCCCCCCTATTGTGATTTTTCTCAGGACAAGTACCCCCACCACCCACCAGGGATTTTTTTTTTTACATGAGGCGAAAAGGTTGTAAATTTACGCACTTGCCTATGATTATAAGATCGCCAGGAAGCCATTTCACCCAGGTTTTTTTTCAAAAATTGCAGCCCCCACTACACCCGTTGTTTTGTGCGAACAACCCCCCTCCCCCCCTTTTCCTTTTCCCCCCCCCCTTTTTTTTTTTTTCTTCTTTTTTTTTTTTTCCTCTTCCCCCCCCCTCCCGACATGCGATTTCTTTTTTTTTTTTTTTTTTTCCTTTTTAATTATCCTTTACCCTTGGGTAATATGCCCCCACCCTGGGACTAGTGGCCACCCTTATCCGTGTATTGGAGCGACCCTCCGATAACTAGGCCCCCCCTCTTTGTTGCCGCTGCTATTACACGGGCCCCCACTCCGTTATTGGCCTTTGTTTGGGGGTTTCTCTTTTGTGTGGGTCCATTTCCTGCATTTCCCCCTATTAGGCTCCACATCTACATTTTTCCAGGGTTTCTTTGAGGTCCCTGTGTGTGCATTCTTCCTTTTATTCAAACATGCTTAGAACTCGGTCCACTTTTGCTTTACTACAAATCAGAACAAGGTCTTTTACACCCCT
This sequence comes from Taxus chinensis, assembly GCA_019776745.2. NCBI lineage: Eukaryota > Viridiplantae > Streptophyta > Pinopsida > Cupressales > Taxaceae > Taxus > Taxus chinensis. The sequence goes on along the minus strand of CM034151.1, from coordinate 233,853,301 downwards.
CCCACCGCCCTTTAGTTGTTAACACCTAGGGTTTCTTGATTTATGCGTAGATTTTTATAAGTATTTTTGTCTTTATGGGTCATCATTTATTCTCACCCTTGTACCCTCCTCCCTTTATAGCAGTAGATTTGGCATAATACCCTCCACACCTGCCCCCCATTCTCCACGACACCCCTTTGTTCCTCTTTTCTATCCACCCTATCACCTTTGATTTCGTTGACAGATCAAATGAAAAACTTCATTTTTCCAAATCAAAAAAGAAAAAAAACAATGGGGTTTCTGGTTAGGAATTATCCGTAAGCAACCCCCCCCCTTTTTTTTTTTTTTTTTTTGTTCCATCTGTTGTTCTAAAATAGGGCTGCATTTTATTCTATTATAATTGGATGGAGGTGGATAACCATCATTTTAACGAGGAACTTTGCAAACTAATGGTAAATTTTAACCCGTGGCTAATTTATTGCCGGGACATCCAAAACTCATCGACCCGCATTTTATGATTGGTTGGTTTGTTCTTGTTGTTTTCTGTAGTGCTATACTACAGCGTTCGATCACCTTCACCCCCATGGTCTACTTTCTTGTAATTCCATCACTTTAACATACTTTAGACAGAGGCAGAGAAATTTTAAATCGTTTTGGAAAGATATGAGGACGTTGGGTGAAAGACCCACCGACCAGGGTCACGCAATTCATTTTTCAAGAAAAGGCATACCTTGGATTTGTGGAAGGGAGGACCTTTTCCCTATTAAACCCCATCGCATTTCACCCCCTTAGTTTTTTATTCCCATCCCTTTCTTAAAGGCCACATCTTGGCTCCCCCCTTGCTCTTAAGGGCTCGTCCCAAGGTCTTCCTAAGTCTCGTGTTGGTACCACCAACATCTATTATGTTATTATGACCTGGTATCTCCATATCTTCAGTGAAGCACTTAGTTTGCGCACCCCTTCCAACACCCATGGTCATAGATTGGCCCGTGACTAGTTTGCACCTATACTTGTGGAGGCCGTCCCAGGAGTATTTTCAGGGATCCCCCGTGCCGTAGTCCCAAAAGTACATCTAAAAATGTGTTCAAGGACGATGCAAGTTTAAGGGAATTTACCCATTTCGTATTATAGGGCAGGGGGGGCGGGATTTTGACCTCCCATTCGACCCCTAATCAAATAGTTATAATCTCAGGTTATGTTTTCTCAACATTATTTTTTAGAATGGCGGTTTATTTCCCACTTATTTTTTCATACTCCAACCCCAAAATGCTACCCACACCCCCCAATTTTCACAACAATCATGCTATTATGCAATACAATACTTAAATATGTATTAACGTTTTTATTTGCGCGATCATGTCTCTACTTTGACACCCCCCTTGTACATGATATGAAATCTTTTAATTATATTCCTTAATTAAATTATATGATTTTACATATCCCTGTTTAGTTTCGAAACCCATACTTCGGAGGTTACCTCTATTAATTAGTTCCCTTTATGAGTACTTTCACCATAATGTTACCAATGGCTGAGTTCCTCTAGTTTTTGTTTTTTGTCACTGAAAATAATAGTTATAAGCTTTCTAATAACTTGATGTTGACATATTTTTAAAAACAATGTTTTTGGGTTTGGAATTGTACTAGTTGTTATATAAATATTCCTTGAAGATATTGTAGTGTTTAATTTAACACAGTAAAATAAACACAAGCTGGTGCTTTTGGTTGTTATAATAGTACCCCAGAGTCTCCTGCTATTGGATTTATAATCTTTAAAAATTATTCAAACCGCCCTATAAGACGTTTCCGGAGGAAAATAAATGTAATGTAATCAATTTCAATACAATAGAGGTGATTAATTGAAAATGATCGTGGTGATTAGAGACCAACATTGAATATATGTAAGCAACAATCTCCATTTTCCCCCCCCTCACTGTAGAGGGACAGTAACCGACCTGTTTTTAGATATGTTTATAATAAAATCAGGAAAAATAAATGAATTGTAATAAACTTGAAAGAAAGAAGAGGGGGCACCCAACGGGCCCCACCCTGGAGTTTTGAGAATGTCAAGGGGAAGGAAACACTTACTTATGACAAAAAATTAGGATTTAGGTATGTTACCACCATTAATGTCCTACCCGGCCGTGAATATAATGACCCACTTCGTTAAAGGGAATTACCCCGAACAATATCGTTGTTTGACACCAAATTTCATTACTTTAATTATTTTATCACATATAAGCCCACCCCGTACTTCACAAACATTTATATTCACTTTTCTTTATGAGTGATTTTCCTTCAAGCGTATACTGTTGGGAGGGGTGTGGACATTGAAGAATATAAGTTGAATTATGATAATTTGTATTGCCAGCATTAATGTGTGTATCCCAAGATTTGAATTGCACATTTTCTTGGGAATTTTAATATTCTATTAGTTTGTATTAGGAACGAATTACGCATAAAAAAAAAGGCATTTGAAAGGTGTACCAAAAGGTCTAACCAAAAGAGTTGATTCTCACAAAAAGGCCACCTATTGAAAAGTCTGAGATTTGGATGATGGCACATTGCTGTGGGCCTAGGGCACCTAGAGGGGGGTCTGGGGAAAGGGGGTGTTTCCTCTTTGTTTACGGGCACCCTTAGGCTTCTTTTTTGTGTTCCAGGGGGTCAATCTTTGAGCTCACACTCTACACTTTTCTAGCCCCTGGCGTGTTCTTGTTTTCTCTGGTGTTTCTTCCTTTTATTCAAATGTTAGAAATTCGGTTCCACTTTGATTTTATTTACAAATCAGCCAAGGTTGCTTTGTCCCTCAATTTTCCAAATTGGGGTTCTTTATTTATTGCTTAGATTTTATATATATTTTGTATTTTATCCCCCTGCATCATTTTTTAATGCTTACTATAGTTCATTAGACTTCGGCATAATATTCCATACTTTTTCCGCACAATCAACCTTTTTTTTTGATTTTTTCGTTGCAATCAAAATGATAAATTTCATCTCAACCAAAAAGATAAAACCCATATCTAACTCACAACCCGCGGCGGTGACACCTGTACCAGCGGAATCCTATACATTACCGTATACAATTGTTGTAACCCATAAATAGGCGACTTGCATTATTAAAATGTAATGGAGGATAACTCAAACCCACGCACCCCCTTTTCCTCCCCCCCCCCCCCCCCCCCCTCTCTCTTTTTTTTTTTTTTTTTTTCCCCCTTTCCTTTTTTTTTTTTTTTTTTTTTTGCTACTTCAAAATGGAAATTACAAAGTGCTAAGTTATGGGTTTGGATTAAAACAGCACGCCATGATTTTTCTGTCTGCGTACCATAAGGATTTTTTACCGGGTTATTTGTCCCCACTTGTATTCCATAGTCCACTACTTAGACAGAGGAGAGAGAATACTGGTAAAAGTTTTTGAAAGATATTGAGAAGGTTGGGTTGATCAGAAGAAGGGCCACTGCAATCATCACGTATTTGATACCAAATGGATTATCTTAACTGTGTCCGTGTGGAGGAGGAGGATTAGCCAAAAAGGCCTTTCATTATCCATACTTATACAAGCCCTTTGGTTTGCCTCAAGGTTCGTAAGGTCGAAGTCATTGGGTCCAATTCCCCCCCCAATCGACTATCAAGTTATAGAATGTTACTTCTCCATTACATAGTGACGCAACGGCTGAAAGCGAATGCTAGATTGGCGTGAATGGTTTGATTCACTTGTGGAGGATATTCAGGGATGTGGTAGTCAAAAAGTCATCAGATGAGTTAGTTTTCAAGGACCGATGCAAGTTTCGGGAAACCCCATTTCGTACTTATCGGACACCGATTTGACCTCATTAGATATTTCTTCAAATTAGTTATTCAACTCAGGTTTCAATATTTTTACACGGAATGGGGGCTTACCATTTTTTCCACATTACCCAACAATTTTAACACCATCTCCCACATATGGGAGTATATTATGCCGTAACATATACAATATTTATGTTATGAAGTGGTTATTTCGTGAGCGTTAATGATGTGAGTATATGAAAGCCCGATATTATATTTATATAAAAATTATTAAAACTTTGCGTTTTTTAATGTAACAACGACTTCTTAGGTTAATTCCGGACCTTTCCACATTCTTAGTTCTTGTCCACCTTTCTTATTATACACTATTTAAAATGGCAGACCCCGTCTTGTTCTGTTTGAGATTTTAGTTTCTGGTCTGTGGTTGCTTTTTATTAAAATTAACTCTTAAAGCTCTTCCACCTAATATATTATGTGGATTATTTTTACACAAATTGTTTTTTTGGCGAGAAGAATGTATTTCTTTTTTTGTACCCCCCACCTTTCTCATTGTTTGACCCCCACTAAAATATCCTTGAGATATTTGTTATGTCTATTTAAACACGTCGCACCTCAACACTCGTCTGCTTGGCCTGTGGTTGTCACCGAAGTATCTGTTTTTCCCCCCTTTATGTGAAACTTTTTTCCTGTATTTGGTTTGCGCCACCCCTACATTTAATCATTTACAAAAATTTCCCCCCCACTTAGTTCAAAAACCTAAAGGACGTTTCGAGGACAATAAAGTCATAATTTTAAAAGCTAAGTATCCTTACTCGGTGAATCATTTGAAAATGACTCTTAGGGGATTAGAGAAATGATAATGTCATTTCTGATACAATCCCAACATGTAGAGCGGGACAACATCCTTGGACCTAGTGGTCTATCACCCCGATATGTTTATATACAATTTATATGGAAAAACGTTACCCTCATACACTGGAATTGGATAACGCCTTGAAAGAACATTTGAGAGCAGGGCCAATTGTAGTGTAGTTATGTCAGCGTTGTTGAAACCCCGCCTATTATGACCAATAAGCCTTCCGGCCTTGGATGTTCCACCACCATTAATGTCATTTGAATCTTTTTAACCTGTATTGGGGCCATGTGGGTGTGTAAAGGGGAATCTTACCCTTACACCTCTTTTCTTTTTTTGACATAATGTAAGGATTTACATTTTTTTCACAAACCTACGGCTAACATCCCACTTTATATGTTTAACTTTACTTATGAGTGTTTTTTCCTAAAGTATTATTTGGGCATGGGCCTGTGAAAACCTGAAGACTATACGGTGTACTTAGTATATTAGTTTTGTGTATGTTGCTTATTTACCCCGCGTGGTCATCACCAAGATTTTTTTGTTGGTAAATTACCCCACCCTTTCGCTCGTGACCCCCATTTTATATCTTTCGTATTGTGATTTTTTGTTAGACAAGATAATAACACACCCCCCAATTTGGGCACATTTGCCCATTCAGGTGCCCTTACAAATCTTTATTGATAACAAGTTCTCACAGGAATCCCTAGAAAATGCTAGATTTCGGACCCCTCTCCCCCCCAGACTACGGCCACATCTATTTTTGTGCCTTAGATTGGCATCTTAGGATGTTGAGTGGACAGGGGTTGCCCCTAGGCACTTAGGCCTTTTTTTGGGTTCCTCGGTGTCTCATCCTGTAGGCTCTAGCACATCTACACTTTTCCAGGGTTTCTCTTTGGTGCTTTCTTCCTTTTATTCATTAAAATGTTAAGAAACTTCGGTCCACTTTTGATTTTCATACAAATCAGCCAAGGTCTTCTACCCCTCTTTGCAATTAGGGTTCCTTATTTATTGCTTAGTTTTTTATATAATTTTTTGTCTTCCCGACCATTACCTCATTTAGTTACCGCTACTTTTGTTTCCTATAGCATTCGATTTTGTAGATTGGCTTAGAATATCATCTTATTTTGCATCCAATCCCCCCTACTTTGATGGCGGGGCAATCTCGCGTTTTTATTATAATGTGTATTTAATTCATTTCTATTCAACACAACATTAAGATAAAAACTCTATCTTGGGTGGTTTCTTGTAAGGGCTTTTACCCATAAGCTTACTCATGTGTTGTTAATACCTAGGGGCTGCAAGCACTCTTATCTCATAATTGTTATGGCGGATAACATCAACCGAGTTTTGCTACTTATCTATATAGTACACGCACCTAACACATTTTAAGTGTCTAATTACTGGCGCCGACAAACACCAACTAATTCCTTTTAACAGCAGGATTTTCTCGCTCATTGCCGCTCCCCCCCGCGACCCAATAATAAGGACTTTTAACCACCGGTTATTTCTGCTTAATTCCATATTTCAATCCTTTAGACAAGAGGAGAGGAAATTTAACGTGTTTTTGAAGATATGAGAAGTTGGGCCCCGGTGACTCCAACCCAGACGACCGGGCCATTTGTCTATTTAACATTCATTTTCTGGAATGCAAAAATTTGGCTCACATTAAACTGTGGACCTGTGGCAGAGGAGCGGGTACTTTTCATCCACCCACTATATTCATTTGCATTCCAACAAATCCCTTCTACAAAGCCATCATGGTTTTTGATTCAATGTCGTAACAGCGTCGACTTGGCGTGGTCCACAATCTCCCACACAGTGTGTTTGTAGAGTCGTTAATTTATTTCCCACACTTCGCGCCCAATAGTGACTGCATAGTGGCTGCACCTGTGACCAATTTTGAACCAACGCTAGATTGGGGTGAATAGTCGGACGCGATTCACTTCTTTTTTTTTTCGGGGCTACTCCCCCCCCCCACGCGAGGATTCCAGGGGATGTGGTTTAGTCTAAAAGTCATTAAGAAGTTTTCAAGAGGAGGCCAAGTTCAGGGAAACCATTAGTTTATTATAGGCATATTTGTTACGCATTAGATATCAATGAGTATCCATACTCGGCTCTCATATTTTAGTGGGGCCCCCCTTTTATTTGACCCATTTTTCTCGTGTGCCCAAATCTATATTTTCTACATTTACACTTCCTTTGGTAGCATTTTTACCACCAAACAGCCCTGATAGATTGTTAAAAATAAAACTAAATATGTATTAAGTTTTTATTGTTGTGGTGATTCTCTGCTTAAATTGAAGTATTTTATTATAGTGTTGATACCATCTTTTATATATATTTACCCATAAAGAATTTCAAATTCATTAAATAATATTTGTTAAATACTCTTAGGTACTCATTCTTATTTCCTTATATTATAATATTTAAATTTATGGCGTAAGTTCCTCTAGTTTATTTTTTTTATAACCACCTACTGTTTTTAAAGCTTTCTAATTTACAATAGTTACGCCGAAATTTTTACACCATTTTAACAACTTGTTTTTCTGTCTGAGCAGTTCCTATGTCCTACCCTTACCTATACTATCCTTGAGCACGATTTCATATGTTATTAACACCGCTCTCCCACCCCAATCCAACAAAATAGAGGTGTACGCCCCCCACTCATCCTCCTCTCTCCCCTACCCGTTGTCCCTACCGTAGTAAAACATTTCTTTTCCTGCTATTGGCGTTATAAATCATTTAAAAAAACCTTATTCAAAAAACCTAAGACGTTTGAGGTATTACTTTAAACTTATCATTTTACCATATAATTTTTTATATTATTTACATTTATTGTGTTGCAATAATTGTGAATCAGATTGATCGTAATGTGCGGATTTTTTATTTTCTTTCTTTTTTTTTTTTCCGAGAACCACGACCTCACATGTGACAAAGAACCACAATCCCAACTGTAGAGAGACCTACACCCTGATTTGTTTTTAGACTATGTTTTTATATTCCTACCATAAGGAAAAATAAAATGACTTGGAAATAAACCTGAAAAGACAAGCAAAGGACGCACAGGGCCCCACCTTGAGACATGTCACGGGAAAAACTTATTTGGACCACAAACACCTCTCATAGAGTAGGGGGTTAACCCAAACACCCTTCACATGTCGTCACTCCTTGGAAGCCACCCAACCCCAACTTGTTCTCTAAGGGGAATTTACTCCACATCTCTTGTTCCGCGCCCTAATCTAATATTCCCATTTTCTATTCAAACCACGTAACCTTAACATTTATATTTTAATTTTATGAGTGATTCTTAGTATACTTTTGGTGGTTGTTGTATGGGTTGTTGAACATGGAATGACATATAAGTTGAATATTATAATGGTGAATGCATTTCTATTAAATCGTGGCCTACCCAGCAGATTTTGAAATAGTTTCTCCGTGAATTGTATTAGCCATCTCCTTACTCTCGACCCCCCCGCCCTTCACATCGACAAGAATTATTTAATATTAAATGGGATTCTTTTGACAAGGTGTAAAAATCTTGTTATAAACAAATTCTCAGCAAAGCCCTGATTGAAATTAGGCAGATTTTGGATCGTGAACACCTGCTGGCACCCATATGGACCAAATCTAAGAAGACGGACAGGGGTGTACGGGACCTCTACCCCGGATTCTTGATTGGCGTTAACGCCCCTGGCATCTCCTGTAGCAGTTGTTCCACATCTATGCATTTTCCAGGGTTTCTCTGGCAGGCTGTGATCCTTTTTATTTATCACACCTGGCTAGCACTTCGGTCCACTTGGGTTTGTTTATTCTACAATCAGCCACATTAGGCTCTTGTTTACCTCCTTTGATGTTGTTCGAGCATTAATTTATGTTGGTTTTTCGTTTTATGGTATTGGTTGTTTTCTGCTTAGATTTTTCTTAATATATGTTTGTCTTTATGTCCTATCCCTTCGTTCCTGGCCCTTATCAGCATGAGACCCGCGGACCCGGCACTAATATTCATATTTTTTCTACCCAAACTCACCCTTTGACTGCCTCGTCCCTGCACACTCAACAACCCCACATGCAACACCCTCACCCATACACAACACAAAAGATAAACACCCCCACAAACCACCCAGCGGGGGACCTCTCTCGCTTATCAGCGGCCACCACCCCCATCGTCCAGCCACCCACTCCTGTCGCTCCCCCCCGGTGCGTGCTTATCTTAATAGGGCTTGCATTTATATCCAAATGTCTGTTGTATGGATAACTATCACACACGTAGTGTTTTCTTCTCCTCGCTCTTTCTCCTTTTCTTCCCTTTTTTCTGCCCTCTAGTTTCTTTTAGTCTCTGTTTTCTTGTTTTCCTTAGTTCCTTATCCCCCTGCTTCTCTTTTTCCTCCTCCCTGTCCGGGCCGTTCGACACATACAATTTCCTGTTAAATTTTAATGGAGCGCTACATTTATGGGCACCCTCCACATACCACCCACTCATGCCGCCCCCCCCCATGCTTTTTTCTGTTTGAACCGTAATAAGCGTCCTTACTCCACCGGCTCGTATTTATTCAGCTATCCACGATTTCTATTAGCCAGGGAGAGCACCCTGTTAAAACCCGTCTTTTGAAAGACCTCCATGACGCAGTTGGTGAACGACAGAAGAGGTCATGCAATCACTACACGCAACTAACTGGCTAACTTCCGTGTGGAAGCCACGGAGGATAACCAACCATCGCCACCGTCATACATCTTCATGCTAGCTCTTGGGTTTCCACGGTCGTAAGCCGTCTAACGGCGAGTCCCAACTTATACCGTATAGACTCGTACTTTCCACTACCGAAGTGACGCACACGGGATGTTGAACCTGGCCAACAACTTGCTCCAGATTGGCCCCCCCGGTGAATAGTTTGGATCCTTTGTGGCGGACCCCGACTCCAGGGGTACCCCCCCTTCTTGTCCGCGTACGTCAACGCACACCTCCTCCTCACGAACCCCGTTGTTTTGATGCGTGTAGCTCCTTTTTTCGTATGGTGCCAGTCGTCTCCAGCGCGCAAACCAATACACGCACTAGAGGCCCGATTTGACTTCCCTCTCGCTCCTCAATATGTGCTACTGCTCAGGTTATTTAGCCCTATTAAGGTTTTCTCGACTTGTTTTAGCTGTTTTGATTGTAATTGGTTGTGTGTCTCCCTTTTTTGTGTTTCACTTTACATTGAACACTCAACCCACTTGCGGCGCGCACCCCACTTTCGCTGGTCTCTTATGCCTTGTTAACTTATCGTCATTCTGTCCTCCCTTATCTTCTATGTCATGACGTTTTATCAAACACACTCCTTGGTTGATCTTCTAATTGATTCGTCTTCTATGAACTTCTGCCTCACCGATCCCCACACACACGTCCACTCCCATGCGACCCCCCACCCCACTACACAAAATTTTAGACTTTTAAAATCCTTTCACTCTGTAGGTTACCCGCACACGTATATTCTTCTCCCCCTTAATATCCTATTCAATGGCGCACGCGATTCTACTCTTACGTTCGACCTTGTGTTTGTTTTGCTCATACCCAATATTTTAAATGCTTCTACTCATTGTTTTTCACGTCGCCAAATCGACTCTTACAACACACCCCACACCCACAACATTGGATCCACACACTTGGGCCGAGCCCCCAACCCCGCTTACCACAAAGAACTGGTAGATTTGTACCACACCCACACAGATCCTGAGAATTTGTCTGTTTACTTAACACAGTAAAAGTAACACACAGCTGGGTTGTGTTGGTTGTTATTAAAAGTAGTACCATAGTCTTCCTGCTATTTGGATTTAAATCATTTAAAAAAACTTATTCCCAAACCCTAAAGGGACGGTTTTGAGGGACATAACATGTCATTAATAAATCAATACATTATTAGGTTGGAATAATTTGAAAATGAGCTTTAGGGATAGCGAACTTGAATAAAATTAAGAACAATCCCAACATGTAGAGGGAAGGTGTTAGAGAGACTAACCTTTGACTGTTTTTAGATAGTTATAAGAAATAAGAAGAAAAATAAAATGAAAATTGGAATAAACTTGAAAGAAAGAAGAGGAAGGGAATTTGGGCATGTCAGGGAAAAATTATTTTGACCAAAAACTGCGGGGATAGGTATGTTTACCACCATTAATGTCGTTCTTGAATATTTGAACACTTGTTTTTTAACTGGAAAATTACTAAAATATCTTTGGACCTACTTCAATAAAATTTTTTATTTGTTATTCAAACCATGTAACTTAACATTATATTGTATTTTCTGATGCGTGCTTTTCTTCAGCTCCTTTTGGCTGGGTGTTGCCCCCGCCGCCTCTACGTTGCCTTCTTCTCAGTGTATCTGCCCCAGAGCAGCACCCACGCCCTGCCGTATCCCCCCCCCACCAGCTCACCTCATGATCCCCACAGACTTTGCCCTCATTTTTTGTGACTTTTCTTCTTATTCTTTATTTTTCGCCCCGCTTCCCCAACCCTGGCCATTCCACACCGGCCCGTTTTTCACCACACCAACCGCTTGTTTCTCCCCCGTTGAACCCTCTCTTCGTCCTGGCGGTCATCCTCACCCGCCCATAATTACATTTTATAACCCCAAAGGCCCATCACCAAAAAAAAACTCCCAAATATAGCTCCCTTTCCTGAAGAGTAAGATAAAAAATTTCTAAACTAAGAGAAAAAAAGAAACAAGCAGTCAAAAGAATCAACAACATAATTTATGATCCTTCACGTACTCAATCATTAATGGAGGATAAAAGCACGCTCTTTGTTTTCCTTTGTTATTCTTGCCCACTACTGCCAACTCGATGCAACTTCTTCTAAAATTACTAGAAAATTACTTCCAACCTCCTGATAGGTTAGTGACCCCCCTGGGGTAATCGAGATTCACTTTAGCATATCCAAGGAACCTCTTGTAAATACACTTAAACCTTCCCCAACCCTCACTATTAGTTGACTAGGCAACCTATCTGCGTGTAAACCAAAATGATGGGCCAAAACGCCAAACAACCAAATTTACACAAACTCTAAAAAAATAGGAAATTTCGTCACAAAACTCATTCAATCCTTCCCCATTCTCTGATCTTTTTTAAAATAGATGCCCTCTTACTCAAATTCCAAAATACCCCTAACTAAACTGGACTTTCTAAAAAAATAGGCTTGGACTCTTGGTTGTCGATTTTTTAGTCAGAATTACTTTTAGCAATATAAGACTTTAGTAAGTCTCATTTAGATTGAGGATCGTAAAAATTTGCACACAGAAAAACCAAATGCCTTAACTAAATTGTTCTGGCGTTTGCAAACTCAAGTTGGCTTCGGATTAACAAAACTATATAAATTAAAAAAAAACTTAAAAAAACATTCACACCCAATGTTTGGGGCATGGGATCTTATGGATGATTAAAACCTCCAAAGATGTTGAGGACAAACATATCAGCGGCTAGTGCAATCTCACCACAACATAAATTTTTTGAGATATTTTCATAACAAAAACATATTTCATTTGGCTCCCGGAAAAGTTTGGTCTTCACAATATAGACCCTATGAAAACCTGTCAATTATCTTCCAAATAACCCTCTTCACATCTTGAGGAAGTTATGTTATGTATTCCTCTCCTACTAGGTCAAATGATTCGTCTTGTCCAAGTTTGAGATAGAATCAATATCGAGTAGGTATTATTTAACAACCAGATGGAAAGGGATGGGAATCCTTCCACTAGGATACTCTCTTAGCCCCCTTATGCTTCAAAAAACTTGGCCTTCCGAAGCCACATTGGCCCAAGCTAAAACCTTATACATCCAAAGGGTAATCCATATATTCCAAGTGTCAGGGCACAAATATATCTTGAACGCTAAGCTCAATCCTGGATGGGGGCTGTACATGGAACAAGTGAAAAAGTTATAGCATGGGAAAATCTACAAGTAACTCTTCCTCGCCACGTGACCCCCGAGGTCATGCCGAGAACACGATGGGGCTGGATTATGTGTGGGTATGGCCTAAAAACTAAACTAGTTAGGTAAATCTACATCTTCGAAAAGCACTAATGGAATCTACACATCTAGTAAAGAAATCCCTACTAAACCCGGAACTAGCCATGATAGATGTTCAGTGGGATGCATGCTCGGAAGGGCCTCCAATCAATATTCGAGCTATGGCGTGATCTATCAAATAGGTTTGGATAACAAGGAAAATGACCTGGGATTTTGTATTCTCCAGACAAGTCATGGGATGGATGATGGATGTAAATGGTGGGATTCTTACGGGTGATTCTCTGGCTTAGTCCAGAAATCCTTAGTCGTTAGTACTTATCCAATTAGGGATATTGTGTGATGATAATAGGCAGAATTTAGAGTGGATTCTGAATACTAAATGCATAAACCCGTGTCAAATTCATCAGATTGACCTGTGGAGTGGATAATGGGGTTGTGGGATTTGTGATCAACCAGTAGATTCATGGTTGTTATGGGACCCACTTCATCATGTTGCGAATCAGGTCCCTAATCCCTAAATCCAATAGTCGTCTGCCTTTTCAGCCTCTAATTCAGAATTAATAGTTGGTGCAATCTTTTTAGGAGTATCTGTACAGGGATTCTTGCAAAACCCGAAGAATTCTTAAGTTAGTGTTATATTAGTGGGCATATCTCCTGCATTTTCTGGCTTGTGGGACCAAAGGCATAACAACTAATTTTTTCTCTCTTCACAGCCCTTATGACAATCATGCGGATTGTTTTATCTAGGGAACCTTGAAGGTGGGATGGTTGACCAGATATGTGTGTTTGGTCATTCGTGCTATGTTTAACACTCTTAATGTGAGATGATCGGGTGAAAAGTCATTTTTGTTAGAAGACTTGGATTCTAAGATTCTGGTCATATCGGTTATTGCTGCTTTGGCCAAGATTGGGTTGAGGCTGATAGGTTGGATACGTTATTCTCTAGGCTCCATAGGTCCTGTGATTTATCATGGCAAAATGAAGTGATATAAAGCTAATAATGACAGAATAAATCGACTACGAAGGATATATCCATGTAAGGAATATGATTATGGGTGTGTGATCAAACTAATAAAACGAAAGCAATACCAATGATATCTATCCGAAATTGGGACAAACTTAAAACTAGAACCACAATTAATGTAAAAAAACAAAACAAAACAAATTAGTCGGATAGCTACTTGTCTGTGTTGTTAGTTTAGTTGAAAATTATTCTAAGTAACCAGATACATCTATATCTATTGAAAGACTCTGGATACTACCTCTGAAGTGAGGAGTGAATTCATTATTCTCAGAAGAACAAACTATCAATCTCCCCACAGGCTTTCCCTGGAAAATCTCGGAAAAAGAGTATATTAACTTAAAATGAAAATGATGACTACTCTACTTTGGATATACTTTGTAACTAGAAACTTTGAACAAGTTGAAACCTAGATTGTGCAGGGGTCCCCAGGCCAGTGGCGACTCTGATGGTGTTGAGTGGCATTCCCTTAGTGTGATTTCTCATTCTTTCGGCTCATGTGGATCTTAGAAACGTGTGTATGCTGCATCACAGCAGTTAAGTCGCTATGAGGACAGTGGCAGCTTAGGAGTAGACTGAAATACAAGTGAGTTAGGAGAGGGATAGTGCACGAGGAAGAGAACAAAGCTGGGCTTTATGCAATTCTAGCAGGAATTTATTACGAGTCATGAAACATAACAACATCCAGAACTTGAAAACTATCCTGATTTGACAGCCGAAAAACCTACCACTTAATGGCTTCCTACTGTGAAAATCAATAAAAGATCCTCAATCCAATTGGTTGGATGTGAAATAATAACAGCATGGCACAAGGGGAAAATGTGGGCTTTTAACAATCGAAACAATACTAACCAGCATATAACAAATGAAACATGAATTCCAAGCAAAAATTGAAAGGCTATAAGCTATTGAATGAGAAATTAGAGCAAAATTTGCGGGAAAGGAAATTGTCTTGATCACAAAGCCCAGTTAAGTATCGAATACATTTACCCAAAGTTGAAAACCAAATTGATCTCTTAAACCAAAACAATGTCAAAAACACTCTTCTAGGGAAACTAAAATCACAAATACAAAGGGAAAAGGCAGGTTGAAAAAAAAAAAAGTTGGATTAAATTCTGAAAACACCATACATGAGTTGAATTTTAAAAAGAGTATTCTAGAAATATGAGTGAAGGGACACCACTTCCTTGCTGGGCGGTGGGTCACGAGAACCACGCCCAGGCTGGCGGCAGTGTCGTCACTGAGGACCTACATAAAAAGCACAGAGACAAGAGGGGGAAGGAAAAAGGCAAAGCAATGCAGGGGTCTAAGCGGGGCATGTGAGGATGTTAAAGCATTACTTGGGAGAGGCTTTTTCGGAAGATTCCCGAACACCTTATGCGGAGACCTGGATCATCATTGGGGAACGTTTGTATATGTTTGTTCGGTGGTTGTGGCAATACCCTACAATTTTGGGTACATTAATATTGTCCCCTGCAGAGAAGCATTGTAGGCATGATGAAGAGGTAAAATGGTGGGTTGGATAGGCGGTCCCAAAAATGGGAAGTTATAGTTATCCCCTGATACGGTTCGTGTGGGCGAATGATTTGCCATTCCAAAATTCCCACCACTGTAAAAAATGAAAAGAGGACTTCAAGTGCAGATAGGACAAATTAGATCGGAAAATTACTATTTAAAATAAATGAAATGAGAATACCATTTGTGCGGGGGATAAGAACATACAATCCGTTGGGTGCTCCAAACAAAACCGGAAAAAGGGCATTCAAGACAAGTAAGGGGTCATATAGGTAAAAGTGGGGCCATTTCATCTTCAATTTTGCGTATGATTGGTTGATTTTGAGATTGGGGACCCACGGTGAGGTTTCTATGTGGATATAGTCAAAAAGGTTCGGTACGATATTCATGATCATCCTCCACGAGCGGAACACCGACCCGGTGAGTTCATAGGCTAGTTTTTCTCGATTTACCATTTTTGCCCACAAATGTTTTTAAAAAATGGTGAAGTCTTTGTCTGGGGCGGGATTATTTTAAAAAATGTAGTTTTTAATGAGCTCAAACTAGGGGGCGCCTAATAAGTAGCTTTGTGTGAGTCAAAATGGTCTTGTTATTTTGCTTTTTAGACACTTTAGGGCAACATGACCCACGTGGGTGTTTTGGGACATGACTACCGCCCTAAGCAAGGGCAGAGGGCTTACGAGACCGCTGCCCCTGATCAGTGGAAGCAGTAGCGTCGCAAGTTTACAAGACCGCCACCTTAAGGAAAACGACTTACGGAACTTTCCGCCTTGTTCAAGGCGGCGTTTCTGGTTCTACACAGAATGTATAAATAAATAATAACTGTTATTTGATGGTTTTTACATTTTAACACCTTTCTGATTCATGATTTTCTATGCAACTTGGAGACTAAACTTACTTACTTTTGTGTATGTTTGGTGTAGCAGGAGGAGGAGGAGAGATCCGATGGAGTGGGAGAGTGGAGTGTGTGAATTGGCTTCGGAACAGTATTGGATTGCCCGTTCTCAGGGAGCAGGATCACTCTTCAGAGCGGCCTGTATACTGCTTATTTCACGGGCCCGAATGTTGCCACCGTCTACGTCAACATTTATTTGTGACCTATTTTCATATTGGGATGCAGATCAGAAAACACTTCCGATTAGACCCCTAGTAGCGCCTAGGTCTATGAAAGATATCATCCCTTATGGGAGAGGTTGTGGGTAGGGATGTATGGAGATCCCGGGCGTTGAGGGGTCGCTAGATGGAAGTCCATTGTCGGTGTCAAAGCACCTCACAATCCAGTTCCCTCCTTGACCCACTGATGGACATGGATGGCACACCTTATCAGGGACCCATGGCAGGTTATGGGGGGTAAGGAGGATCTTACTTTGATTTCTTACGCCCACATCGGGAAGCTTGTTGGACAGGATTGGGGGAGGAAGGTGGGGGATACATCCCGTTACTTGGTTCGAGTGCCCCAGCAGTTTGGCCTTCAGAGTGGGTAGCTTCCCCCAGCGGGGTACCTCTATATAGAATCAGTTTGGAGGGATTAGAGGAGGTGACAAGGTCCCTAGAGGCCGGGGGGGTGGGACAGTTGTTACTTCCTGCGTGTCACATGATAGCTAGGAGGGAAGCTGTAATGAGATCGAGGGTCGAGAAACGATGCTCCCTCAGGCACCACTTCTTCAGGATTGCCACCGGTCCCGCCCAACAGCATTGACGACCCCCATTGAATAGACTCTAAGTATAAGGAAGTTCACAGGGGGGGAGATGGAGGGGAGAATGAGGCTGCAGGTCATGAGTCAAGTTGGAGAGGGAGGGACAAACCAATTATGAAGTGGCAGACACTTAGGCACATCTTACAGGTTAAAGATGGAGGAAGACCGAGTGCGGGAGTTAGAGGGTGACTCGGTTTAGAGGAGCCACGTCTATCTCAGGAGCTTGGGTGGGAGAGGGATGAGTCCGGTTAGTAGACCGTTATGTGGCCCTAGGCACAGGAGGAGTTGCACCCGTCCCGTAGCTTGGCACATTGGCAGGTGCAACCCTAGAGATTCAATCTTGGACGGCCTAGAGAATCTGAGTGAGTTTATCATTGTCTTGCTTTAATGTTGTTTCTAGTTAGAATTTGGCCGTAGGTTCTACTATCCTTTTTTTACATTGTTTCTATCGCTGATATATTTCTAATTGATTGTTTCTCCTTTTCTTACAGAGACTGCTGATGAGTGGCGAGACCTGATTCACCACATATGCATTGATACCCTGATGATCCCTATGGAGAAGACCCGTGTGGAGCTATCCGTGGATGCAGGGGAGCCATCAGCATCCGGTAGGTATACCGACATTTTATTCCTTGTCTAGCATATGGCCAGGATGGTGACCTCCCTCCGTACTGAGCTAGCAAGGTAGAAGACAACAGAGTGCTTGATGAGGAGTCACTCTCATGGCGAGGCCACAACTACTCCTCAGGACCGTGAGACCTCTGTGTACTCAGAGTGCCAGCGTAGCCAGATTCCTAGACGTGGGCGTACACCCTCAGAGGGGTCTCATAGGGGTTGAGAGGCTGTTTGTATGATGTTTTTGTATTTTTCGGGCTCTTTGAGCATTTTGACCATGCTTAGCGCACAATGGCATTATACAGGAAACTTTGACTATATATATAGACATTCTTGTTTGGATTAGACTCTTGGTATCAATGTTCTTGTGATTTGCTTTCGTATGTAAATTACAATGTTTTTTTAATATGCCTTTAAGATTGTATGCAATGGAGAACAAATGATACAAATGTTTTCTTTCTTTTTATATTCCATGATGCTGATGTATGATAATGTAGACACAGCGTGATTTTGAACTTTAGTTTCTATAAGCAATTTTTGATACTTCATTTTTGTTTTGACAAAATGAGATGATAAACTAGTATGATGAGAAGATGAATTTGCCCCATTCCTATCTCCATGCAACTAGTAAGATGCGAGGGCTCATCACCGAGAGCTAGAAAGGGCACAAGTTGTGAATTTTTTTGAATGGTAGTGATAAGAGATAGACAAAGATTTGGTGGAACCAAATTAGGATGCTACAAACCTACTCTACTCAAGTGACTCCATAGTTTAGAATGCTACTTGCTTTGTGGTTTATCTAGACTTAGATCCATAGATGGCCACATGGCTAACAAAATCTGGTTTTTAGGGTTTTGAACTCTCTTGGAATTTTGGACATCTGATTCATTCGTTTTTTACTCAAGATTTCAAAGGTTCATTTGAGTTGTTTGCTGACTACCTTCAACATTTATTGTTAAGAGGACCCCCATACCCTGCCCCATGCTACTAGTCATAAGCGTGGGCTTATCACCATGGACAAGGTACAGGCGAGTAAGGGCATTCCCATCCTTTCCCAACCCTACATCACTAGTAAGAGACACAAGCTTATCACCGAAGGTTGGTAGGGCAAGGAAATGTGTAAAAATAAAATTTTATATTTGATCTATATTTGAATTGCTTATTTGAGAAAAATGTCAGTATGTTCTTACTTCCAAAGAGATATGCACACGGGAAAGATGTGACACAATGAAGCTTCTAGAACAGACCATAGGCAAGACACCTATCCTAGGGAGAAAGAAAAAGAGAGAACAAGCATGCAGACCTTGGTATGGTTACTGTTAAGACTTTGTCATATCTAGATTTATATGGATGAAAGGATTCTGAAATGGTGATGATGTTATGAACATGAAGAAGTATGATTTGAAAGTTAATGTCAATATCATCAGAAGTTTGTAATGAATTGCTTTGGGAATAAGTTCCTTGATCACAAGATTTGTACGAAACAAGTGGACGAAATGAACCTAACTACATGAAGATGTAATGTAGATATAATTATATAGATAGTGTTGGTCACTTATGCATAGAATCGCTTAAGGTGTAGGGAATTGACAGTTTCACCAAATTCCTCAACCTCCAGTGTGCATAAGAGATATGCACCATTTCCATAGTCCTTCATGACTCGGTATGGGCCTAACCATTTGGGCCGCAATTTCCTCCCTTCGCCGGTATTTTTATCGATCCAGCTGTCTAGTCTTAGAACTAGATCACCTTCATATATGTCTCATTCATAGACCTTCTTGTTATACTACCGGAACATCCGGTCAGCAAAGACTCTATGCCGTTGTTCAGTGTCTAGCCTGGCCTCATCTAGGATTTCTAGTTGAGAGAGATGTGCTTCTCTATAAGCTTCTTCATCCAGAATCCCTTGTAATGAGATGCAGAGACTGGGTATTTCAACCTCAAGTGGGAGAACTGCTTCCGCTCCAAATACCAGCGAGAAAGGAGTTTCTTCTGTTGGTGTTCTTATTGAGGTTCGGTGGGCCTAAAAGGCCAGGTATAACTTTAAATGCCAATATTTTTTGTTTTCTTTCACCATTTTAAGGAGAATGGATTTAAATGTTTTGTTTGTTGCTTCAGCCTATCTATTGGCTTGAGGGTAATACAGGGAGGTTGTATGATGGTTTATTTTAAATTTATTGCATAGCTCACGAACCTCATCATTCTTAAAATAAGTCCCATTATCTGTGATAATAGTTTGTGGGACACCGTACCTGCAAATTAACTGGTTCAAAATGAACTTGGCAATTATGGAACCTGGTACAGTGGTGAGAGGCATAGCCTCTACCCATTTGTTAAATACTCAGTGGCTGTGATTATGAATTTATGGCCATCTGTAGATGAGGGAGAGAATTTCCCTATCAAATCTAGCCCCCACATAGTAAAGGGCCATGGAGTAGCGATTGGCTGTAGAGCTTGTACTAGCATGTGAATCTCGTGGGAGAATTCTTGGCATTTATGACACCTGCGTACAAACTCTACTACGTCGTGTTCTAGAGTGAGCCAGAAATAGCCCATCTGATGTATTTTGTGAGTAGTGGCATGACCACCAAAGTGGCCTCCACATATTCCACTGTGAGATTCATGGAGAATCTTCTTGGATTCTTCTGTGTTAACACACCTTAGAAGCATTCCATCGAAAGCCTTACGATAGAGCACTTGTTCTATAATAACATATTTAGCTACGATAATGTGTAACCACCTTCTTTGTTGTGGCATAACACTTTCTAGATATGTATGGCTCATGATATAATTAATAATATCAGGATACCAAGGACATTCAGAGATGGGAGGTCTATTTTCGACGTAATATATGCATTCATCAGGAAAGTCCAAATCGACTAGATCGCCTCCATCTAATGGGTTGTCAGCTAACCAATCTGCTATGATTTGTCCCTTAACGGACTTTTGATTTACAAAATTTAATTCAAATTCACCCATTAAGGTCATAAAGCATCTAGCCTTTTTAGAAAAGGACCCTTATGAGAGAAAGGTTCGTAAATGGTCTATTTTTACAATGACCCTCGTTTCTTGATTTAGCATGTAATGTCTTAAGCATTTGGTTGCAAAGTCTATGGCAAGGCACTCTCATTCTACTTGCATATAGCGTGTTTCATATTTGAGTAACGTGCAACTTATAAAATAAATCACACGTTCTCTCTTGTCATCGTCTTCTTGAGCCAGCATGCAGGCTAGCGAGACTTTGGTACCTTGTGAATATAAGATTAAAGGGCGATCTGGTTTAGGTGGCATTAGCGTGGGTGGTGACAATAGGAAATGCTTAACTGCTTTGAAAGCCTCCTTACAGTCTTCAGTCCAACCAGTGCTGCACTCTTTCTTGAGTAGATTTTTTATTGGATTAATGGCAAAGCTTAATTCTGGTATGAATCTTCAGATTGCACTGAATTTCCCAAGAAATGACCTGATTCCATATTCATCCAACAGTGGGATCATTTCAAGAACAGTGTGAATTTTAACTGGGTCTACGTCGATCCCTCGTGACGATATAATGTAACATAGGATCTTCCCTCCTGTCACACCAAATATGCATTTTTCTGGGTTTAGTGTGACTCCGTATTCTATCAAATGTGAAAGAATGATATAGAGCACTTCCGGTGATCACATCATTTCCTGGCCTTGGCCAACAAGTCATCTACGTAGGATTCCACAATCTTATGAATAAGATCGTGAAATATGTATGTCATTGCCCGCTGGTATGTGGCACCAACATTCTTGAGACCGAATGGCATAACAGCATAACAATAGGTTCCCCAAGGAGTTATAAACGTGGTTTTGACTTGGTCTTGTTCAAATATTCTGATTTGATTGTATCTTGAGAATCCATCCATGAGAGACAAAAGCTCAAAGCCAAATGTTGCGTCAACGATGACATCAATGGATGGTAATGGGAAGTCATCCTTGGGGCATGTTTTTTTAATGTCTTGGAAATTTATGCAAATGCGTATCTTTCCATTCTTTTTGAGAACGGGAAGGATATTAGATATCCATTGAGAACAATCGACTGGTTTGATGAATCCTACTTGGAGGAGTTTCATTACTTCTTCCTTTACCATGAGAGCTACCTTGGGTTTCATTGGTCTCAATTTTTGTTCAATTGGATTTGCATCTGATTTGGTGATGAGGTTATATACCATGATGTGTGGTGTAACCCCTGTCATTTATTTATAATTAAATGTAAAAGCCTTCTGATGTTCTTTGAGGATTCGAGTGTGTATTTATATTTCTTCTAGAGTTAACGAAGATCCTAGTTTCAAGATCTTTGGGTCTTCCTCCATTCCAATGTTAATATCAATTGTTTCTTCGATTAAAGAAGTGTTACCTTCTTCAAACTCAGGCGGGGCTGGAGGTAATTCCAGATCATCTCCATTCTATACTGTGTACATGCTAAGTTCTTTTGTGGGGGAAGCTCTATCATGGGATTTCTGAAGTAGGAAGATGAATGTGGGATTAAGGATGAATCTATCTCATGATGGGTGAGATGTAATGTTGCATAGGCATTTAAGTAATCTAGAGTGGCTCTATCACTATCAACGTGGTCTAGGATAATAGAGTTGTTCTCAGCTATGTTCATTAAAAGAGGGTTTGACATTGTTTTCACTAATGGTTTAGTATGAAGGGATACCACAAAATGGGTATCTTCTAAATCACTATTTGGGGTGAAGCGTGACACTGAGGTTGCTATAGAATCCGCAAGAAGATTTTGTTCTCGCGGGATTTCTTCAATGGATATGAAGTTGAATTCTTTGCTGAAAGTTAATATCGTTGTTTTGTAGAGCTATAAGTTTTCAGCTCTGGTTTCATACACCTCAGAGACTTGGTTCGCTACTAATTGAGAGTCTCCTAACACCATGATGTCATTAACACCAAGTCTTTTAGCTATGATGAGGCCAAGGAGGAGGGCTTCATACTCCACACCATAGTTTGTACATTCAAAATTTAGTTTAAAGGGGAATGGTAGGATCTTTCTCTCGGGAGAAGTAAAGATCACACCTACCCCAGCCCCATAACGACATCTTTCTCCATCTAAATGGAGAGTCTAATATTTAGTTAGGAAGATGGACATTGGGACATTTGCTAAGTTAATTTTTTCTACTGCGGTTACTTCTACCATGAAGAGATCCTCTGCTGGAAGAGCACCAACACCTAGGGTATATCCCATACCTATAGAATCAAATCGTAGGAAACTTGGTAGATCCTATTCTAGTAAGTCAACAATCTTCGCAGTAGTTCCGAATGATACTATTTCTACAATGTTAGTCTCATCCTTGAGGGCTGGGATAGTCTTGACTAGGCTGATAGTCTCAAGATCTATTGTAGGTACCAAATTTTCCTCTGGTTTCGCGTCGGTTGGTTTATTAAGTTGGTTTTATGGGAGTTCAAACTCAGAGTGAATGCCCGGTATTTTCTTTAAGCCATCTAGGTGTATATCAAATGGTTTTGGATCACCTTTGGCTACGAATACCTTTCCTAAGTGTAAGAACCTTACTTCTTGAAATAACGTAGAAGGGATTGCCTTCATACAGTGTATCCATGGTCGGTCGAGGATGATATTATAATTGGTTTCCTAATCTATAATATAAAACTAAGTTAGGATTGTTTTGGGTCCTAAGGTAACTGGTAGTGTTATAGTTCCAATCCAAGTGGCCTTAAGGCTATCATAGCCTCTTAGTGTATTCCGAGTCGTGGAACAGTTTGTTTCTCCATACCCTAGCTTTTGAAGGAAAGAGAAGGGGACTATGTTAACTGCTACCCCATCGTCAACCATTGCACGTTTAACATAATTGTTATAAACCCACACTTGAAAATGTAAGGTTGGATCAGCTCTGCGTGTAATCTCAGCGTCTGTTGGAATTTTGTTTATTTCAAATATAAACTCAGTATCCCTATCCGACTGCCCTGGAGGGTAGATATCAAAGTCTATATGGTTTACCTTTGTTTCAGGGGGTGGAGTGATGTTAATTAAATGACCTAACCCTAATGCCTCTAAAAGATCAGCCCTATAGGTAGGAGAGTTCCTCAGTAAATCCAAAAAGGAGATGTGAGAGAAGGTTTTTGTTAGGTCATTAATCAGATCATAGGCACCTACGGGTTTCACTAATATTTGTTGGATGTTATCTGTCTCTAACGAGTAACTTGGATTTGGCTGAGAGGAATACTCTCGTGTCCTTGTTACAACTTCCATGGGTATTTTGGTATCTAATTCTACTAAACCGACTATCTTGGGCCATGGTTGACTTCCTAATTGTGGTGCACCAGGTGGATTTAGTGAAGTCGAGGCTTCATAATCTTTATTTCCTACCATTACACCTTTGTTCATCCCATTTGGATTTAATTTTCTGTTATTGTGACTTGGGAGCGGATCATTGAATATCTTGAGGGGAGCATTTTGAGGGGAAACTACCCCTGTAAAATCATTTGGTGCTGGTGACACAGGATCTACCAAGAACATATCTATGAAAAAGTTGTCTTTGCTCCTCTGGTAAATGTTGCATGAATTTATTGTAGTCATGGCACGTTCTAGTGTCGTGGCCTTGAATCTTGTGAAAACCACAATACTAGTTAGGATTGTAATTTCTAGGTTACTGGTTTGGCGTATATTGTGGTCCAAAACTCTGATCAAACTGCTGTCTATTAGGATTAATGTTTTTTATTTGTTGTTTTTGGTTTCGATTCTAATTTTGATATCTAGTTGAGTTTTGGCTTGAACCCTATGTCTAGATCCGTCGTCGTTGTTTTTGTTGTTGTTGTGGATGATTAAAATCCACCAAATTGATTGTTGGGGTAAAGTTTTTGTTTCGTTGATTTTTAACTAGCAGTGGAGTATTTAGAACATTGACCTTTTTAGCTTGGTCAATTACCCCATCAGTTGTTGTGCCGTGATTTTTGTTAAGGATTTTAGGTCCTTGATTGACGTTTATGGTAGTATGGTAAGTCATAGTATTCTGGTTGGTGGTGATTAACCTCCCGTTTGCTCCATACGTCTTGCGACTGCTATCTATTTCCACTTGATCTATTTGGAGAGTGCTCTCAAGTACTTCATCGTAACTCCTTAGTGGGAACTTCTGGACTTCTTCCTTCACCTCTCTGCTAAGAGAACGAAGGAATAAATTGCATAGCTCTATTTGGTCCATGTTTGGAGCACTGGCCGAAGAATAAAGGATTGTGCGCCATCTCTGGATGAAATGAGTGACAGATTCATTGTGCTCTTGTTTAATGTGCAAGAATTCCCTGATTCCTATTCTTAACAGTTTATTCATGTCAAATGCCTTAATGAACTCTGAAACTAGTTGTTTAAACGAATGGATGGAAGCTTCAGGTATTCTGTAATACCAATCGAGGGCAATGCCCTCTAAGGTTTTGGGGAATATTTTGGCAACAACCCCATCCCAAGGAAGTAGTTATCGAATGGCTGTAGCATAGGCCTTAATGTGTGTATGCGGGTCTCCCTCCCCTTTGTATTTGGGAAAATCAGGAAGAGGTCTCGGAAGCATGACACTTCGTATGGTTAAGTCTAAGGGCTCTTTCAAATACTCTGAGTAAGTCCCTATCGCATAGGTTTCAACCATTGATGGTGCCTGTTGAGGGGGAGGAGGTGGAATGGGTTGCTGATACGGTATAGTGTACGCATTTGCAGGGGAATAAGAAAGCCCCTGTGGTTGAGCAAGCATGCCAGGAGAGGAGAACATATCTTCTTGTGGTGACTTGGAGTACATGTTTAAGTATGAAGGAGTATTCCCCAAGAGTGGATTGTGTTGTACAAGACTGGGCGGTATCATATTCTCGACTCGAACAGTGTTGGAGGCAGCGGTTCTAGTTGGTGTTTATTGTGAATACTGAGGAGGCATCCCCAGCGTGCCTATTCCTGTGAGGAGGTCTACTTGGCTAGGATGATGTGGAGGATTAGAATTTCCTACCTACATGAATTGAGATGTTTGACTTGCTTGAGCAAGTTCTAACCCTCTAATTATTTCTACTAAAGTTGAAATGACTTCATTTGGTGAAGTCCCAGTATTTTTCCTTGGTGGTGTTTGTTGTATATTCTGAGGTTGTATAGTCATGTGATACCCCGCTATGAATTGATCATTTCCCTTCTAAGTTTCACTGAGGGCATTTCCTATAGGTAGTGGTATGGAGGTGTTTTCTTGAAAAGAGACCTCGGGTCGTGTTTGTAAACTTCCTATAGGTGGGTTCATACTCCCAGAGCGTTGTTCATTCCTGGCATAATGTACTGAATGTTCATCATCTAAAACTAGGTATGGATTTGATTGTCTGCTAATTTGTGGTCTAAGTAGCACCTGAGGAGATGAACCAGATTCTCCTGTGAATGTCATATTGTTTGAGCTTAAAGGCTCTGTTTGTTGCGTTTACACGAGTTGATCCAACTCCTCTATTTGGAAAGACGAACTATATCTAGTCCTTGGAGGTGGAGCTTGTGTTGATAATTGGTTATTTTAATAGTTGTCACCCCATACTGAGAGTGAGGGTGATGACTGTCTATTCAATTGAGTGTAGTATGGCTCAAGACCTAGGAGAGGTCTGCCATATGCATCGAATCCTGACATATTTGGGGGGTATATGAATACCCGTAGAATAATGGGAAAGAGCAAAGGTGGAAGAAATAGGTAATAAATAAAAGCGGAAGAACTATGTGTTCACGTTGGGTTCACCAATTTTGTACAATGGAAAAGTGACAAGCGAGCATGGGAATCTACAAGTAACTCTTCCTCGCACCCGACCTCCCGAGGTCGTGCTGAGACAGCCGGTGGGAATGGATTATACGTGGGGTATGGGTAAACTAGTTAGGCAATCTTATATCTTCGACACATACTAATGGAATCTGTGAATCTAAGGTAAAGAAGGCCCTCCTACCCTGAACTGGTGTGATAGATTGGCCAGCGAGGATGACTACTCGAAGGCTCCAATCAATATCAAGCTCTGGCATGATCCAATCTATAGGTTGTGGGATACGAGGAAAATGACCTGGGATTGTTTTGTGTATATCTCCAGACAAGCTCATAGGATGGATGATGGATATGGTGGATTCTACGGGTGATTCTTCGGCCTAGTCTAGAAATCCTTAGCTTAGTTAGATACTATATCCAACAGGCATAACTGTGTGATGATTATAGGCAGAAGTGGAGTGGATCTGAATACTAATATGCGTAAACCAACATCAGCATCGGATTGACCTATGGACTCATTGGGTTGTGGGATTTGTGAATCACAACCGTATATTCGTGGTTGTTGTGGAACTGCTATGGTCATGTGCAGAATCAATCCCTAATCCCTAGTATCCAATAGTCGTATGCCTTTTCAGCCTCTATATTCAGAATTAACAGTTGTGTAATCTTTTCAGAGTATCTTACAGGCATTCTTGCAACCATAATTCTTAAGTTAGTGTCTATATCAATGAGAATATCTCCTGCATCTGGCTGTGGGACCAAAGGATCACAACCGAATGTTTTCTCTCTTTCAAACCCTTCTACAGTCATGCGGATGTTTATCTAGGGTAACCTGTAGTTTGGCTAGTTTGACCAGAATATGTGTGCTTGGTCATCTTCTATGTTTAACCCTCTTAACTGTGAGTTGATCTGTTATAAGTCTGTTTTTGTTTGGAAAACTTGGATTCTAAGATTTTGGTCTATATCGGTTATTGCTACAACAAGATTGGGTTAAGGCACGATAGGCTTGAATACGTATTCTCTGGGCTCCCTAGGTCTCATGATTGTCATGCAAAAGGAAGTGATATAAAGCTAATTAATGACAGAATAAATTGACTATGCAAGATATATCTATGTATATTCCTAAATTTGATATTTTGATAAACTAAAAAAGAAAGCAATTATCTAATATATCTAGAAATTGACAACTAAACTAGTAACGAAATTAAAACAAACAAAACAGCCGAGTATAGATACTTGTCTGTGTAGTTGTGAATCTATTCTAAGTAACCAGATAACTAATCTAATCTATTTGAAAGACTCTCGATCCTACCTTTGAAGTGAGGAGTGAATCATAGTTTCTCAGAAACTATCAATCCCCACAGCTTCCCTGGCAATATCGAAAGTAAAATTAACTAAAATGAAATGATTGACTACTCTACTTGATATGCTTTTAACTAGAACTTTGAAAGCTTGAACCTCGATTTTGTAGAATAGTGGCGAATCCAATGGTGTGTGGCCTTGTCCCCTCAGTGTGATTTCCTTGTTCTTTCATGCTCACGTGGATCCAGAAAAGTATGTAATTCTTGCATCAACAAAAGTAGATATGAGACAATGGCAGCTTAGGATGCATACTGAATACAATGCGAGTAGGAGAGGTATAACGCAAGAGAACAGAGCTTGTCTTATGTAATTCCTAGCGGGATTTATTACGAGTCATGCAACATAAAACGTCCAGAACCTGAAACTATCCTATTTGACAAGTAGAACTTGTAACTTTAATGGCTTCCTACTGAAAATCAAACTATCCTACACCAATTGGTTGGATGAAATAATAACAGCACTTGCACAAGGAGAATATGTGGCTTTCTAACAGCTAAACAATACTAACCATGCATATAACAAATGAAACTATGAATCCTAAGCAAAATTGAAAGGCTAAGCTATTGAACTGAGAAATTCAAAGGCAAATTTGAGGGGCCATTTTCTTGAGCACAAGCCAGCTATTTATAGAATCCCATTTACCCAAAGGTGAAAACCAAATTGATCTCTTAAACCATAAACAATGCCAAAACACTATTCTAGGGAACCAGAATCATAAATACAAGCAAAGGCGGTGAAAAAATCTGGTAAACATTGAAAATTTACACGAGTCGTGTTAAAAAGAGCATTCTAGAAAATGCATGAAGGACCGCCGCCCTGAGCGGGGTGGTGGTTACAGGACCACTACCCTGCCTGGGCGGTGGTTTCGTCATTGAAGACCAAAAAGCAAAGAAAATAGGGGGGAAGGAAAAATCAAAGCACGCAGGGGCTAAGCGGGGCATGTGGGATGTTAACACATACTTGGAGAGATTTTCTAGATCCTAAACACCTTGCGAGGAGACCTGTATCATCATTGGGGCACGTGTAACGTTATTCTGGCAGTGTAGTACCCTATAATTTTAGGTACGTACAAAGGCCTTTAGAGATATCCATATCCACTAGGATACATGCATAGGTTGTGTGGGTGTAAGCCTTAATTTTTGATCAATGGTAAAAAATCTTCCCAAAGCATTTCTAATGGATCCAAAACTATTTTAACCCCAAAATTGTAGTGGAAGATGGGGTATATTCTATTGTTATTCCTTAACATGTTTTTAATTTCATAATTTTACTGCAATGTACTTTTTTTCTTTAGCAAATTTTTTGTTCCATGGATTTTATTCCAAAATTGGTGGCGAAGATAAATGTTTGCTAGGGGCGAATAAGCTAAAAAAAATTCCATATTTTTTAATAACAACTTAGTTCTAGATCTCATGGAATACAAAATTAAATGGGTACTTTTGAAGATTTAATATCAATTGATATTGGCTCATTGCAAGATTCATTTTTTTGTATTATACTTAGATTTTAAAAATGGGAAGAGGATCCCTCTTTAATGAAGCATCTATGACCACACCAATCAATCCATCAATCATATGAGTTCTAGAGAATGGTGGTTAGTAATTTATTCAAGGGATTAACAAGATTGATCAGATTGTAATTTGAGGTCTAGAACATTTTATACGATCGTATTAAAGAGTGAACATGTAAATAATAATATGCTTGATACAAAAAACAATCTAGGTCCTAGATAAAAGATTGAATCAAGTGAAACAAAAAAAATGATAATTGATCATATCATAAAGATAAAAGTGTTAATCTTTTGAAGGCTACCTAAAATGTGATTTCCCACAAAGTGTGGAAACCATATGTTGGGTGATCGATACAAACAAAATGTATGTGGGGTAAGATTGTCAATAAGATTATCCTCTTTATCTTTTTAATTTTATATATATATATATATACATACATACATACATACATACATACATACATACATACATACATACATACATACATACATATATATATATATATATATATATATAAAATAATATATATGTGTATATATGTATGTATATATGTATATATATATATATATATACATATATAGATATATGTGTATATATATATATATATATGTATATGTATATATACACACACACACATGTATATATATATGTATATATAAATTATATATATAGGGTGAATACACAAGCAAGATAGAATACTAAGTAGTGTGTGCATTATGGATCTAGAAGACAATAATAAAAACTCCATCAAATGTATAGGGTTCCAAATGTTGTCTAGGGCATGGTATGAAACCTCTTACTAGAATATTTGGTTGTAGGAATAAACAAAGAGGCAAGTACGTTCCAAATTTCTAAGCTAAGAGGAAAATATAGGTAAGTACCAATAGTAATAATAATGCAATATACAAGAGTATGATACAATATCCTAATTTAAACTATGATACATCAATCATAAATTAGTAAATACTAATATTACATAAAGGAAAAGGAAGGATAGATATACTTACCTTTTTGAAAACAAAATGGATCCATTAACACTCCTCCCCTAAAGTTAGTAGCACCATATGATGGAATTGTTTAAATGGGATGATTATTACTCGTACGAAATTCTTGTTCATGTATATATATTTGAAAATTTTTGGGAGCTATCAATCTCAAAGCCTTCATCTTGAATTTTTAACATTAGCATACCATATTAGTAATAACAATGATACCTTCTTATAAAAGCTCCCATCGATTGGTGAAAAATGGTTACACTCTAGCTACACTAATGTGTATGAAAAAAGTAGGATCCAATATGAAAAAAGTAGGATCCAAACTCCATTGTATATCCAAGATTTATGATTTTTTTATTATATTCTCAAATATATTTTTAAAAACTTTTTGGTGGCCGTATAATGCACATTAAATTTAAGATTGGGTTTAAAATTGAACACACTCATAAATAATGGTATAATACACTTTAAAACATCAATTTACACACGTATGTGGGAACTTGGACCACTAGTGCACTTTATGAAATTTATTATATCATTTTTCATGTTTTATTGCACTCTACACTACTTTTATTGCCACTAATATGCCCTTAGACACTATATGGATCATTTGCAAATTATCTACGATACTCAATACTATTATATTAAAAATAGGTTAATCTAATAAAGGTATAACAATATGTTTCATAAGATAAGATAGATAATTAATGATATTTAATTTAATATGTATAATGATAGGTAATTAAACCTAGTTCAATAGACCTTTTTGTTTCATGGGCATGTAGATGTTAGAATAGATTGTTTACCTTAGCTCACGTTCACCTAGGTACTTTATTTACCTTCTCTTTTATTTATCCTCACCCACTTATGTGTGGATATTTATTTTATCTTGTTTATATGTTAGGAGGATATTATATATTTTTCAGGTATAGTTCTTTCATAGATCTATGGTCGTGACCATTTCTTTGTTGCCTAGTTCTTTCCCAGCTCTATGGTCTTGACTAGTTCTTTGTTGTCTAGTTATTTGTTGTTGGGGAAATAATTTATGTTGCAAATTATTGATTTTTCACCAACGGTCACGAGGCTAATCCCCTCCTTATATATTTCATGATATATGAAGAACTTGGCAGAATTTCCCTTTGTTATGAGGCCTCTTACAATGTTTCACGGTATTTTAAGACCTTAGTGGTTTTTTCATGTATTACATGGACTTGATACCTCCACAAGTTTTATAATGTTGTGTGGACTTGAGACCTATGATAACCACACACAAAACTATCCTTGATTTATATTTCATGGAATACTTGACTTGGTATTGCGTGACTTTTTCCTTTCATGACCTCCACGGATTTATTGTTCCCCTATGTTGCACTTAATTTACCTTTTCCAATGTCGTGGAATCCTTCGTTCTTTACAATTCATATTTTTTTCCTGTACTTCAAATCATCAAAGACCCATGGAACACTAGGATAGTGTTCCGTGCCATTCACTTTTTCCACCCTTGTAACTTTCTATTCCCAACTACGTGGCCTAGCAAACCAACTTCCTAGTGCATTGCAGCATGAGGCCTACAAAACCTATGTTTTAGAATTTTCCCCTAAGCATTAGAATTCACCAAATCTACCTAAGTCCATGTTAGCCATCTCCTTAGTTTTGTGGCTTTATGGAATCTGTGGAACACTAATTTCCAAAAGTCCACAGTACATTGAGAAGCAGTATTACTTGAATTTTTCCCTGGAATTTATTCTATAACTCCAATTTTTTTTCTAAGTCCCAAATTATTTTTAAAATTTCCAAAATAACTTGGGGGTATTTTGGGATAACAATAGCCTGAGCCTTATTATAGATCATTTTGCACATTCATCCTCCAGGAGAATTAGTAACGTGACACATAAAACTAGCTATCCTACGTAAAACTATGAATGCTTAATGAAGTTCCACTAAACCAAGATGCCTTTCATCATATTGTAGAGCACTTGTTTCATGATGCACCAAGCCACAAGCACCTTTTCTTGAGCTTTCATAGCTATACATGTATTACATAGATTTATTTCTTAATTTAATGCCAAGAATTCTTGTGTGATGCCTCTTAATTCTTGTTGTGATGAAATTTGTAATCCTAAAACATCTTTTGAATCATTAAATATCATGTGGTACCACTACCTTGTCCTACCATGGATCTCATGTGGGTTTGAATATTATCTCATCATCGATGCACTTAGAAGGAGTGCATGTGGGAATTGATCCATTTTCCTTTCCATATGTGAAATACAAGCATAGGATAGAGCTTGTTATGGTAGAGGATATTTCATGGAAATATACCAACAAAATAGTTGACGAGATTAATGACAATCAAGGGCATGTTGAGGAATAATTGCAAGAGATATTTTATTGTAAAATTATGTCTACTTGATGCATAATATAAATTTATATAAAGAATGGATCATGATCATGTAAGGTTTCAGTGCACCCAATGAGATCTACACAGACACAACAACAACCAAATTTCAACCAACATCGTAGATAACATATACAAAGTGTATAAGCATGAGGAAAAATTAGAAAAATTATATTATTAAAAAATTTGGATTCCTCATATGGAAACACCTAAATAAATAGGTTTACAAAACAATAATCCACACCTTATAAATAGGTCTTGAAGTATAAACTAGGAGATAAGAAAATATCCACATATAAAGGAGTAGATAGAAACTCTCAAAAATATCCTAAATATATGTGCGTGAGTTGAAACAACTCGTTGAAGTTTATTAAAATGAATGAAATATATAAATCTCACTACTAAAGCTCATAAAGTGATCACACTAAATATCTTGTTAGGAAAGAGCCCATACTAGTATAGTGTGAACACATTACACCAACACACCCCCTTAAGTGAATTTAGGGATTGAAAAGGAAAGAAATGGGTCCTGAATACTATGCCTAATAAGGTACCCAATACAAACATGAAAAAAGAAGGACGTCATACAAAATTTCCCCCTTGTCCCCCAGCTATAACTTCTTTTACCCCAAGCAACACTAGCAATTAAAGATAATGAGGAAAAGGCAAGGGTTTAGTGAAGATGTTGAAACCCATCTTACTAGTAGGTACAAATTGCAAGTGAATTGCTCTAACTTGTATCAAATTATAAATGAAGTGCAGATGTATTCAATTTTCTTGGTCCTTTGATGTTAAATAGGGTTGCTTACAATATTAATAACACTTTAATTATCATACCAAATCACATTATTTAGGGAAAATGACCCCTACATTTTGATGTATGCATCTTATATTCTAACAATTTAATTTATATATCTATCTTGCATTATGTTATACATCAAATTTTGTAAATATTTCATTGGCATTTTCACTTCTACAATAACCATACATTTTTTTGAATAGTCATGTGTGGGGAGTTAATGTCTCGTTTGTTATAACCTATCCGACTATTATTTTTTTAATAATGTATAAAATTGTTATTTTTTCTAGAACCCTTACAATATTTGATGATAATTTCTCTTAGTATACCAATGTTTTCCTTTGTATTTTCTATTTTTTTTTGTGTTTAAAAATTTATTTAGTTATATTACTTTGACCTTTACATTATTATAACACATAAGAATGTAATTGTAGTTATCCAAAAAGATTCAAATGTTTATGCGCCTATGTTTCAACATATTTGTCTTATATTTTATTAGTATTAAAGTTATTTATTTTGATGTGACCCTTACAATATGTGTCGAAAGTTATTCTTTATATACCCTATTTTTTATTCTTAAGTATTTTCCATTTTAATTGTGTTTATATTTTTTGTTGTTGTATTAGTTCAATAATTGTGATATTAAAAGGCATACTAATTAACTATAGCAAACCAAAATTTACCTCATGTGAGTTTTGGGGTGATAAATCATAAAAAATATCACTTACTGCAACACCTCCAGTTAGTAGAAGTAACACTAGGTGATTGTTTTTGTCGCAGTAACATGGGGTTTCCCTTTTGGCAAGCTTCCAAGATGCATCACTTGTCAGCTATCTATAATCAACATGGTTCTAGCCCAATGTAGTGCCCACTTCCCTTCGAAACCTTTTTTATTATTGTTTTTAATACTATCGTCTGCACTTATGGATATATTATAGTTTTTGATATAGCATGTTAGTAGATATCAAAGATACTGAACTATTATTGATTTGATTCTTATATGATGTATATGGACTACTGGGTACATTTGATGATGATATTGATATACTTTTGACATGGTTATTTATCTCTAATTCCGACATGTGATATATTTAGTCATATTGAGTAGATCTTGATAATTGGATTAATGTGATGATCATGTTGACATGAATGAGACATGGAATAGAAATGTGCTAGAAAATTGTAAGTGATATTGTATCTTGCATAGATGATATTAATTCTGTATACAACTTGATTTCATATTTATATTACATATTTGACATGAATGTTTTAATACGGCCACGAGGGCGAAGGAGGTATTCTTTATTTTATAGGTATATTATATTCACAACAACATTGGAGGGATAGGAGGACCCAACCACATCGAGAATTCGAGAATAATTCAAATTGGGTCACCATGGTAACATGTAATTATGTGTGTATTAGAATTATTTAGTTAGGAGAAAATTTTGACCTAGGGGTCATGTGTTGTTTTGTTTTAATTTTCCCTTTTTATAAGGTTGGTATGTAGTTTCCTTTAGTATTGAAATTTACATGTTTTATTATTTAGATTTTTGGATTTGTGTTTACCCCTTCTATTTTTCATGGGTTGTAGTGTCTTAATTAAACTAATTTGAATTTGTCCTAAACAAATTAAGATGTGATCATAAAAGGAGTTCATTTATTAGAATTGATTAACTCTTGGATTTTTGTGTTGAGTGAAGTGTGTTTGATTTTTGAGTGTAGCACACTCTACCCTTCATGGGAAACTCGAATTTGTCCTTAGAGGCCAAATTTGGAAGCTTGTGGGACAAGTCAAACTTGTCCCACACCTCTTAAATGCCCATGCCAACCCTACCTATGGGTTGGGGGTTCAAATTTAGAGCTCTTTTAGGTGTTTTGGGAAGTTAAAAAGGTGAAATGTTAATTGTAATTTCTTTCAAATATTTATTTATTTTCCTTTGGGGGAGTGGGCTTAGATGGAGTGTGTAAGGTTCTTGTCATTCCTCCAACCACTTATTAATGGTGCTTTGGAATATGAGGTTGACCAAGTGATGTGGAGTGGAGAGGAAATGAGGTGGCATCCTACTTGGAGCCACATCATCCCTCCCTCTCCTTTCTCTATTTATTGAATTCTTGTTGCTTGTTTTGGGATTGGATGATCATTTTTAGTCTCTTGAATTTTTGGAGAGTGAGAGTATTTTTTGAGAGAGTTGTGGATTTTTGGAGCTTTGTGGATGCTTGCTTGATCTTTGGAGAGGCTTGGAACTTCATACTTGGAACAAGCTCTACCATGGAGAGGTAGGAGCTTCACCTTAGTTTAAATTATGCTCTTTTCTTTATTGTATGTGTTATATGTTGTGTTGTATGTTGTTGTCTCTTTGGAATGCTTGTTGGGTGTGGGTAGATTGCCTAAGTTGGGAGTGGGAGGAGACTATGGGGTTTTTTTCTTGTAGGGAGGCATAAGAGATCACTTTCTTAAGGAGGGAGTTTGGGTTGGGTGCTCCACCTTAGTTTGAGAAATGCTTGCATTTCCTTTTTGTTCTTATTATGAGGGAGACATAAGAGATGTGAGGGAGGCATAAGAGTGTATGGAGGTATAAGGGGTACTTGAGGGAGGCATAAGAGTTGGTAAGGGAAATTGTGTTTTGCATTGGAGGCTTTTAGGTGGGCACCCATTCCCATTGGGAGGCATAAGTGGCCTCCCCATAGGTCTTACTCTTTTGGCTTCCTTGATAAGCCTTGTTATATTGTTGTTTTGTTTTTACTTCTTGTTGAGTTTTTGTTGTGTTTGTATGTAAATGGAATGAATGTGAAATTTATTTTTTAAGTTTTGTGGAAGCTAATAGTTTCCATGAGTTGAGATCTTCTCCCATTGTAATGTGGTTGGGGCTTGGGGGCCAATGGAGAGGATGGCTTCTTCTCTCCATTTGATATCTTGGTTGGGTGGAAAGCATTGCCTCTCCCCCTATTTTGTTGTGAATCAAGCAATTTCTTGGAGGAGCTATCTTGTTAGAGTTGGAGAATGGAGTCTTGTTGGTGGCCATGTGAAACCTTCTTGTATTTTACCCACTTAGAGTGGAAGAAATTGTAATAATGCATTTCATTCTTGTATTTACTTTTGTATGACTTCCCACATCAAGTGGAGAAAATTGTTGTAATCTTGTAGAAAGGAGTTTACATTTAATATTTGTATATTGAAAAGAGAAAGAAAGATTTGTATGGTTTAGTTAGGAAATGGAAAAAGGAAGTCTTCTTCATTGTGAATATTGTAGAGTTAGTTTTGCAAATATAAAAAGCTATTTTCTCCTTGTTGAAATGTATGTACAAAAATAGTGCTTGTATTAAAAGATTAAGCTATTTTTACAATGGAAAGGAAAGTATATTTTCATTGAGTTTATTGTATTGTAAATGTGATGTAAAAATTGTTAGAAGTTGAGCTTGCTTGTATAATAAATTTGTATGGAAAATAAAATTATTATTGTCATTGGAATGTATGCATATCTTAGTGGAATGAGAGAGAGAACAAGTTAGACTATATTGTATCTAGGAAAGTTGATTTTATATGAGGAAATCAAAGAAATAAAACAGATTTACATTCCTTTTGCTCTTGTAATGGAAAGAAAGAATTTAGTTAAACAAGTAGAAATTATTCTTGTAAGTAGATGAATTTTTAAAAGAGTTGAAAACACTTTAAAATGACTAGAATTAACTAAGAAATGAGTAAATGAGCAATAAATATCAATTCTGGGACTTTAATATGAACAAAGACAACTCATAATGCATTTTTACATCCTTTGACAACTTTAAGTTTTTGTAAAAATCTTAGCTTTAAGGTTCTATTTCTCAGAAACATGACCGCCGCCCTGTGTAGAGTACGCGGGTCCCGTAACCTGCCGCTTAGGCAGTGGTGGCGGTCTCAAAACTACCTCCCAGAAAGGTGGAGGTCCTGTGTTTGTTGCCCAGGTAAGGTGGCGGTTTCACAACCATCGCTCTGGACGGCGGCGGTCCATTGTTTGTCACCCTGGTAGGGCGGTGGTCCCAGAACTGCTGGTCTGCTCTGGGTGGCGGTCCTGTCACTTATGACAGAATTCCACGGATCCACGCCTGTGCGTGAAATTTAACCAGTTTTCACTAATTCCTAAGTTGTAAAATTTAACCTATTACTACCAGTAAGTAAAATAAAGATAAATGCTTAGGAATGGGACAACAAAACACTCAAATGGTGAATCTAAAAACATTCTTTCATTTATATCAAAGGGGGTAGGGTTTGCCCCCAAATTTAAACCCAATACACCAGAATCTTGGAATAAAAACTAGATTGGAGGAGGAAACTCCTCCCAATCTTTGAAGGAAATAGATTACATAAATAAAAGACAAAACTAAGCTAAGCCTAGACTAAATCTTCTTGTAGAACCCTCCATGGCTTCTTCCTTTTTGCTCTCATGGCTTCCTCCTCTCCAACCTGCAAATTTAACAAAATAAAATGAATCAAATGAGAAGAATAGAATGAGAATAGGTTTTAATAGAATTTCATAAGGATTTTAGGGCAAGGATGGGAACCCTAGGATCTAGTGGCTTAGATGGATTTGATCCAATGGTGGAGGATTGACCCTACCTTTATTAAGTACAAATGTAATTTAAATGTTTAATGTAAAATCCTTAAGGGTATGTGTAGATGGGTGAGTGGGGCCATTTAATTGCCTAGGGATGTGATGTTCCTTTTAACCCTTAGTATGTGTAGAAACTTATTAAAGGATCCTTTAAGTCTATTAAAGTAATGGATTTAATAATTTAGCATAAGGTTAACCTTTTTAGGATTGAACTTAATTTGAAAGAAGAAAATATCTAATTAAGTGAATTTAAACCTTACTATTTTCCTATGGAACTATTGACGAATGTACCCTAGAGATAATTGTGCTGACATGTAACTTTCAACGCGACCTGTTTATTCAATCGTAAAATTGAGATAAGTAGTGTAAGTAAGTTAATGCACTCTAAAGGTTAAGTACCCTTGAAACATCCTTGTTTCGTAACATTCTCTTTTAACGTAAACAAAAAATAAATTTAGTCACATTTTCAAGTTAAGTATTAGGTTGAAGCGTGTTCTTATAACGTCATTTTTTCTTTGCGGGTGTTACATTTGGTATCAGAGCCGTGGGTTCAAAGTCTTAGACCCTTGGGCACACCTAGAAAACATGAACATTTAACCTCGTGCAAAGTTAATTCTTTTAAATCTAGAAAACCACAATGTCTGATAATTGTATAAAATAGAAAATTTAGAAAACTAAAACAAGACCTAGAACAATGAACTACCTCTCGCCTTCATCTATGCAAGAGGGGTAGACAAAATAAGGAGTATTCTTCATATAGACCTAGATATACCACTACTAGAGAAAGCTATACCAGTGGCCATTCTACCTCAGATTTTACATACGCCTTTAAGATGTCAATGCTACCATATGTAGACAACCATTGGGGGGATGATTTGTCTAGACACGGCATGGATCCGTTAGTAGACGCTTAGGCATCCCCTCGACACAGAGAGGAATATAGGGTAAAGAACTTACACATGCAGAGTCAGCTAGGATAGAATCACCACATGAGAGGACATGGAGATAGGATCTCAGAACATAGGGAATAGGTCTTGGAGCCCTAGACAAAGGGAGGAACATGAAGAGAGACCTAGGGTTTCGTCAGGACATCAGTAGAAAACCATATCAGGTAGATCCTGAAGCTGTGACCATTTCATTATTTGAGGTGATACAGGTGGTTAATAGGCAGAGGCGTGGTTAGGGAGCTTGAGTGGAATGCTTTAAGCTTTGCCCTGGTATTAGCAACATGAAAGCTCGTGTTGCGATCCATCTTCTAAGGGATGGAGCAGGAGTCTGGTGGAGGGATTGAGGAATAAAATCTCTATGTTGATTCAGAGATAGTCACCTAGGTGCTATATAAGGAGGAACGTTTTAGGAGTAAAGTATTTTCCTAGGAGGTTTATACAGCAATGGATAGATGAGTTTCATGAGCTCCATCAAGCATCGATGACTATAGCCGAGTATGAGAGTCGATTTCTGGAACCTACTCTAGCATGCTGACTATATGCATGATGAGTAAGTACGGATTCACAGGGTTCCTTCGGGGCTTGAACTTGGATTTGGGTGGTGGGATGTACGCATTCATTGCCCACAGTCATTAGCAGAAGTTATGGAGAAGGCCTTATATAATAGAGGAGACACAGGGGAAGACGCAGTAGGCTAGAGAGAGAGTTTGGAGTTGTATCTAGCAGATGCAAGATGGTTAGATCGAATTTGTCAGTTCCTCCTCCATGGGGTGGATAAAGTTCAGAACCAGGCTTCATTCAAGGCACAGACAGTAGCAGCAACAGTAGTAGACTCGCCCACCTTATAGACCTCCTTACAGATATTTTATGGGTAGAGAGGACGGAGTATGGGGCCTCCTCCTAGGGGGCACACCTAAGACACAGGGTGCACCGAGATCTCAATCAGCAAGGAGCTTGTCAGTAGAGAGCTCAACAGTCCGTAGCCAGATCATGTTAAGATCTATAGCTCAAACATCTAAAGTACCGGATAGAGTTGCATCACGTTAGAGAGGACTAGGACAGCTATTATCATTGTGGTGTTGCTGGACATCATTGGAGAGATTTCCCACATAAAACCATAACAAGGGTAAGATGTATATCTTAGAGCCTACAATTAGAGATATGCCATGGAGTCATAAAAATCTATGTAGTGGTCAAGAACTACTAGGCTGTGCACCAGAGTACCATGATTGAGACGACAGGTAGTATTGGTGGTATTTCAGCCTCTATATTATTTGATTCTGTTTCTTATAATTCATTTATTGCACCATTCTTAGTAGAGCATTACAGGCTAGTGGTAGTTAGGTAGGGTCGTAGATGGGACGTTGAGATGGATTTTAGAGCCAAGATTTTTGTAGGACTCCTTAGTTAAGGAGTGTATAATGGATTTGGGACCCTTTACCACTACATCAGATCTTCAAATCCTTCCATTAAGATCTTATGGTGTCATTGTGGGTATAGACTAGTTATCTACTCACATAGCTATAGTGAATTGTTACCATAACACTATTGCTTACATAAATGACCTTGGAGTAGAGTAAGTGATATCAGGAGTTAGGAAGCTCGTTTCCATTTACACCATCTCTACTATTCAGCTTAAGTGGTGTGCTTGACGGGGTAGTCAGTTGCATATGCTATTACAGTTAATGAAAAATTAGAGGATGAGTCTAGTGGACCATCCCTTGATGACCATCTCATCTTGAGAGAGTTCACTGATGTGTTTCTAGGAGAGCTATCAGAGGTTACCTCCCCCACATGAGATATATTTCCACATAGATTCTAGTATCCGGGAGCAGAGCATATCTCACAAGCACCTTATCGGATTACTACTCCTGAGCTATGTGAGCTCAAGTTGTAGCTTGAGGGTCTTCTGGAGAAGGGCCTAATCCATCCTAGTGTATCCCCTTAGGGTGCATCGGTTATCTTTGTAAAGAAGAAGGATGGATCTCTACGGTTGTGTATTGATTACCAT
Organism: Taxus chinensis; assembly: GCA_019776745.2. Lineage (NCBI taxonomy): Eukaryota > Viridiplantae > Streptophyta > Pinopsida > Cupressales > Taxaceae > Taxus > Taxus chinensis. The sequence goes on along the minus strand of CM034151.1, from coordinate 233,812,484 downwards.
TAGTTGAATAAAGTAACGATCAAGAATCGTTACCCCCCTTCCATGCATTGACAATTTATTTAATCAGATGAAGGGGGATACACTTTTCTCCAAGATAGATCTTAAGTCAGGGTACCATCAGCGTAGGATTATGGAGGCGGATATTCATAAGACGACTTTCTGCAAGAGATATGGCCACTACGAGTTCACCGTGGTACCTTTCGGTTTGACAAATGCCCCCACAGTGTTTATGAGTTTGATGAATGGGGTATTCAAGAATTTTCTAGATTACTTTCATGCTCATCTTCCTTAATGACATTATGATTTACTCACACACATCCGTGACGAGCATGACGAGCATCTTTGTCAGGTTCTTTAGTGTCTTCCTGAGTAGGACCTTTATGAGAACTGGGAGAAATGTGTGCATTCTTTTATAGAAAGGTGAAATAGTTAGGCCACATCATTTCTGTTTAAGGTATCGCAGTTGATCCTTCCAAGATTTGAGCCATCATGGATTGGCCAATACCCACTAGTTTGACCAATGTGCAAAGCTTCATGGGTTTTTTAGGATATTATAGGAGATTCGTTTCAAGACTTTTCTCATAATTACGCACCCCATCACATTCCCTTCGGAGGAAAGGGAAGAATTTTGTATGGTCATATAGATGTGAGCAGGCTTTCATTACACTTAAGGAATGCCTCATGAATAACATCTATTCTCACAGTACCAGATCCTCAGGGTGAGTTCTACGTTTGTACGGATGCTTCTTTAACTAGGACTTGGAGGCGTGCTTGATGTAGAAGGGCAGAGTAGTTGCTTTTGAAGTCTTGCAAAACTCAAGGATTATGAGCTTAATTATCTGACTCATGATCTTGTAAGCTTGCAGTAGTGGTGCACGCCTTAGTACAATGAAGACATTTTCTTCTTTGTTAGAGATTCACACTCAGGACTGATCACTTGAGTCTTCACCACCTTTTCACACAACCCAATCTCAACGCTCGGCAGCGGCATTTGATAAAGTTACTTTGTGAGTACAGACATGGAGATAGAGCATGTGAAGGGGAAGGAGAATTTGGTTGCAGAATTCCTTGAGTAGACAGAGACATGTGGCTATGGCCATTTTAGTGGGCACAAATTTACGGAGTAGAATTTTGTAGCATCTTCCTCAGGAAAGTTTCTACCTTGCATCCAGAGTAGAGATTGATTCTTAGAGACCCCTTGATGGGAGATTTGATGGATTTTTCATTAGAGGCATATGGTCTTATCAGACACAGAGGTCGGATACATGTTCCTAGGGATAGAATCCTGAGGTAAGGACATTTTGATAGAGGCTCATCGTGCACCATATTCAACCCATCTCAGGGTGAAGAAGATGCATGCCACCCTAAGACAGTTATATTTTTAGAGAGGAATTTGGAGAGACATGGCCTCATTTAAGAGGGTGAAGTCTGAGCATCAACATCTAGCTAGCCTTCACTTTCCTCACACCATATCGGAGTGGAAGTGGGACACCATTTCCATGGAATTCATCGTTGGGTTACCAACATCGAGATACCAACACGACGCCATCATGGTCATGGTGGATAAATTGATAAAGTAGCTCATTTTTCTCTTGTGAAGACCACCTATATAGCCAATGTAGTGGCACGAGTATATCTTGATGAGATTGTCAAATGAAATGGGATTCCATGGAAGATCATTTGACAACGTGATGCCTTGGTACATTCACATTCGGACCACCATGCAGTTGCTCTAGGACAAGGATCAATTTCAGCACAACACTATCACCCTGGACAGATGTAATGGTCAGATAGATGTGAGTATTCCTTCAGAACACTGAAGGAATGTATCACGCTAGAACCTATTCTTGCAGTACCAAATCCTTAGGGTGATTTCTATGTTTGCACAAATGATTCTTTGGCTAGACTTGGAGGTGTGTTGATACAAGAGGGCAGAGTAGTTACTTTTGAGTCTCGCAAACTCAATGATTATGAGCTCAATTATCTAACTCATGATCTTGAGCTTGTAGCAGTTACACATGCCTTAGTGTGGTGAGAACATTTCTTCTTTAGTCCGGGAGATGTTAACACTCAGGACTAATCACTTGATTCTTCGCCACCTCTTCACGCAACCCAATCTCAACACTCGACAGCGGAATTGGATGGAGTTTCTTTGCAAGTGTGACATGGAGATAGATCATGTGAAGGGGAAAGAGAGTGTTATTGCAGAATCCTTGGGTAGATGGAGACATGTGGCTATGGCCACTTCAGTGGGCATAGATTTGTGGAGCAAGATTTTGCAGCAGCTTCCTTAGGACAACTTCTACCTTACAGCCAAAGTAGAGATTGAGTCAAAGAGACCCCTTGAGGGGAGATTTGATGGATTTTCATTAGAGACAGATGGCCTTCTCAAACACAGAGGTCAGATATATGTTCCTAGAGATGGAGGCTTGAGGCAGGACATTTTGACAGAGGCTCATCGTGTACCTTATTTAGCCCATCCCGGGGTGAAGAAGATGCATGCCACCTTGAGACAGTTGTATTTTTTTAGAGGACTTCAGAGAGATGTGGCCTCGTTTGTGTCACGCTGCTTAGAGTGTTAGAGGGTGAAGGCCGAGAATCAACATCCAACTGGCCTTCTCTTTCCTCATGCCAAACCGGAGTGGAAGTGGGAAACCATCTCCATAGACTTCATCATTGGGTTACCAATGTCAAGATACCACCACGACGCCATCATGATCACGATGGATAAATTGATGAAAGTAGCTCATTTTTCTCTAGTGAAGACCACCTATACATCTAGTGCACTGGCATGAGTATATCTTGATGAGATTGTCAAATTACATGGGATTCCATGGAAGATCATTTGAAACCGTGATCCTTTGTACACTTCCCATTTCTGGACCACCATGCAGTTTGCTCTCAGGACAAGGATCAATTTCAGCACAACATATCACCCTGAGACAGATGGAAAGACTAAGAGAGTGAATCAGATCATGTAGGACATGCTTAGGATATTCGTTATGGATCACCAGTCTTGATAAGCCTTGTGACCTTGTTGCTTTTTTGTTTTGTTCTTGTTGAGTTGTTGTGTTTCGTATGTAATTGGAATTAATGTGAAATTTTATGTTAAGTATTGTGGAAGCTAGAAGTTACCATGAGTTGAGACCTTCTCCCATTGTAATGTGGTTGGGGATCGGGGGCCAATGGGGAGGATGTCTTCTCCTCTCCATTGGGTATCTTGGTTGGGTGAAGAGCATTGCCTCTCCCCATATTTTGTTGTGAATCAAGAAATCCTTGGAGGAGCTATCTTGTTGGAGTTGGAGAATGAAGTCTTGTTGGTGGCCATGTGAAACTTTCTTGTTTTTTACCCTCTTAGAGTGGAAGAAATTGTAATAATGCATTTAATTCTTGTATTACTTCCCACATCAAGTGGAGAACATTGTTGTAATCTTGTAGAAAGGAGTTTATATTTAATATTTGTATTTTGAAAAGAGAAAGAAATATTTGTATGGTTTAGTTAGGAAATGGAAAAAGGAAGTCTTCTTCATTGCAAATATTGTAGAGTTAGTTTTGCAAATATAAAAGAAAGCATTTTCTCCTTGTTGAAATCTTGGATGTGTTGTGAGAAAATTAGTGCTTGTATTAAAAAACTAAGCTATTTTACAATGGAAAGAAAAGTAATTTTTCATTAAGTAGTTATTGTATTGTAAATGTGAGAAAGAAGAAAATGAAGAGATTGTTAGAAGTTGAATTTTGTGTACAAAATATCATTGTATGGAAAATAAAGTTTATTGTGGTTATTTAGAATCTATGCATATAGTAGTAGAATGAAAGAGAGAACAAGTTAAATTATATTGTATCTAGGAAAGTTAATTTTATATGAAGAAATGACAAAGAAATAAAATAGATTTGCATTCCTTTGCTCTTGTAATGGAAAGAAAGAATCTAGTTAAACAAATGGAAATTATTTTTGTAAGTAGATGAATTTTAATAGATTTGAAAACACTTTAAAAGGACTAGATTTAACTAATAAATGAATAATAGAGCACTAAATCTCAAATCTGGAACTTGGAATGAACAAAGACAACTTATAATGCATTTTTACATCATTTAGAAACTTTAAGTTTTTGTAAAAATATCAGCTTTAAGGTTATGTTTCTCATAAATAGGACCACCGCCCTGTGTAGAATAGCATTCCTACAACCATCGCTCAGGCAGTGGCAGTGGTTTCAAAACTACCACTCAGTAGGGTAGCGGTCTTGTGTTTGTTACCCAGGTAAGGTGGTGATTTTTCAACCACCGCTTTGGAGGGCGGTGGTCTACTGTTTGTCACCTTGGCAAGGTGGCAGTCCTAGAACCATTGGTTTGCTCTGGGCAGTAGTCCTATCACTTATGACATAATTCCACAAATTTGCGCCTATGCGTGAAATTTAACTAGTTTTCACTAATTCCTAAGTTGTAAAATTTAACATATTCCTACCAGAAAGTAAAATAAAGATAAATTCTTAGGAATGGGATAACAAAACACTCAAATTGGGAATCTAAAAGCATTCTTTCATTTATATCAAAGGGGGTAGGGATTGCTCCAAATTTAAACCCAATACACTAGAATCTTAGAATAAAAAAACTAGATTGGAGGAAACTCCTCCCCATCCTTGAAGGAAATAGATTACATAAATAAAAGACAAAACTAAACTAATCCTAGATGAAATCCTCTTGTAGAAGCCCCCATGGATTCTTCCTTTTTTCTCTCATGGCTTCTTCCTCTCCAACATGCAAATTTAACAAAAGAAAATGAATCAAATTAGAAGATTAGAATGAGAATAGGTTTTAATAGAATTTTATAAGGATTTTAGGGCAAGGATTGGAACCGTAAGATCTAGTGGCTTAGATGGATTTGATCCAATGGTGGAGGATTGACCCTACCTTTATTGAGTACAAATGTAATTCAATTTTTTAATGTAAAATCCTTAAGGGTATATGTAGATGGGTGAGTGGGGCCATTTAATTTCCTAGGGGTGTGATGTTCCTTTTAACCCTTAGTATGTGTAGAAACTTATTAAAGGATCCTTTAGGCCATTGAAGTAATGGATTTAATAATTTAGCATAAGTTTAACCTTGTTAGGATTGAACTTAATTGAAAAAGAAGAAAATATCTAATTAAGTGAATTTAAACCTTACTATTTTTCTTATAGAATTATCGATTATTGTACCCTAGAGATAATGGTGTTAACACGTAACTGTTAACTCAACTTGATTCTTCAATCATAAAACTGAGCTAAGTAGTGTAAGTAAAATAATGAACCCTAAGGGTTAAGCACCCTTGTAACATCCTTGTACCTTAACCTTTAACATCTTTATAACTTAGACAAAAAAAATTAGTCACATTTTCAGGTCAAGTGTTAGGTTGAAACGAGTTCCTAGAACATCATTTTTGTGGGTGTTACACCTAACACATGTTTTTTTACCAAATGCTTCTCAATATTTTTAATGCTTAGGAAATTTTCAATGACTAGGAAACATTTCATAACAATAGGCTTAATCTGAAATGTCAACGTTATAAATAAGAATTTAACTATGCACTCTTTTTTGACTTGAAAAATCCATCTACTTTTCCAATTTATAATTTAAATGTAGTATAAGCCCACAATATTCTCTCTCCTTCCTGACACTCGCAAGCATGTCACTCTAATTAGTAGTAAATATTCCATAAAATTTCTTTCTAGAAATTTTAATGATGAGGGTCATTATTTATTGTACATGGTTTCAACTATTTTAACTGAAATAATAGGTCCCACCAACTATGACAACATTTATTTGAATACAGTGGCTAGATAATACCTTTCTTTTATTACACATGCTTGAATGATCTAGAGAGGTATCTAACTTACCTAATTAGATGATGGAGAATTTGTTTAAGCGATTTATCATGCAAATTATAAAGCTACATGAATACCTACTAGAAGTTGAGCTCACAAGAAATCATGAGACAATGGAACTCATGCGAAGTAATCCAATGTGATGAGGAGTTCATGACAGTTGGAAATGAAGAACCAAATATAACAATGAGGGCAGATCGGATCAATTCAAATTGGCATAGTTTGAAATCAATGTAGTATGTGAGAGCTAAATAGAAGTTTGGTAGCCATTAAGATCATGATGGATTAAACTCCACTACATCAAGATAGCATGAGTAATCTTTAAGTATGGATATTGATAAGTCTAAATATCTAAATCAAACCATAAATACATAGAAACATAACATGGGGTAGCGAGTCCAACTTGAACTGCATATCATATGCTATAATTGAGGGGAGAAGAAATTTAATTTTTAGTGTCATAAAGTCGAGTGAAAAAATATTTATAGGTGACAAAACTATGATGAGATAGATGCATAATGCTACATTTAAAGATGAAGATTGAGTGGAAACTATCAAACTCAAGAAAAAATATGATACGAAGTAGTCATATGGGAAATTTGAACTCAAAGAATCTTGTAATCAAATCTCAAAATGAATATGGCCCATGAGACATAAGTGAGCGAAAATCTTAATTTAATTAATTGTTGAGCATATTTAACAATTATATTATGAATATTTGTGTAACTTATTTAAGGGCACAAAGGTGGCATGTGTGGATTGTGAAATGGATAAAAAGGGGAAATGCACACATCCTCAACAGGTCAATACACAAAACTAAGAAAACTAAGGATTGCAAAATGGACTAAAAGAACTAAAATATAAGTCCCAAAAATTACAAAGGAGTAGGTGAGGATCAATGGTTAGGCCGCATGTCAAGGAGACAAACCATCAACTAACAAGATGATGTGGATGCTTATAGAAGGATTTCTCAACTACCAAACCCAGGTAGTTCAATTCCATTAATGTGTATAATTTTATTTTGAATTTGAGCAAGTTGTAGAGAAGTGTCTACAAGGATATTTGAAATGAGGGAAGAGAGGGAACAAACATGTACAAGAGTAGGACTAACATTCCGTTGGAGCTGGTTGAAAGTGGGGAGGTGTTGAGAACTTGAAGATTTGAAAGTGGGGGAAGTATTGAGAATTTGAATATTACTGAGTAAGCCTGAGCTAGAGAGGATATAGAGTGAGCCTATATGAGTCCTTAGTGTGTACCACCACCCTTTTATTAACTAGAGTTATGTAAAACAATATGTAACAGCACCATTTGAGGGAAAATATTGTAGATTCTATTAAGGAATTTGAATTAATAAATAAATTAATGTTTTTGTTATCTATTATTCATGTTGACCCTAAAAATGACCCACCCGGTCATGTACCATATGTCTAGTTTCATAAGAACACAAATTTTTGACCCTTATTGCTATGATTCTTGTTGTGTTATTTTTTTAGTTGTATATAATTATGGTTAGGGTTATCATATGGTGTTCTTTTTCTAGGTGTATCTCACCTTATTGTTTAGATTTATTTTCCACTCCTTATTAATGCATTGTAACAAAATTAAAATCACTCTAAAGCCATAGTTATATTTAGTATGTTCGAATAAGTTATTTACTCAAGTATTGTTACAAGTTTACATGTACTCCATATTTTTCAATGAGTTTTATATTCATCTAAATTTAATCTCAAATAGGTTTTGGGTAATATATTGTATTAATTGTGAAGATCATTTTTTGTATTTCAAAATAAGATGTGATTCATTAAGAAATCTCACATTAATATAAACAATGATAAAAACAACGCTCATCCTTCTATATTTTGGATATATATTAGTATACCACTCAACATCTCATTAGAATTATGTCCACACAAAATGATATCTAACAAACTCCACTTAATGGATTTATTGATGTAGTATTGAAGTGGAAAACAAAAGATGAATGGATATTCCATGTGTATGGTTTAAAAGTACGGGTTAAATTTGACAACCGTTTTCACATTTTTCATGATTTTAATCATAACATATTTTCAATTTTTAAAAGAACCATAACATATGACTTGCATATATAAAATATGGCCATCATTTTTATTTATATTTATATTAAAATTATATAAATATAGGTTGGACCAAATAGATTTATTAGGTTTTTTTAATTTAGAGAAACTCTTTGATCGTACCTGATAATTTTTATGAGGCACTGGTTTATTAAATGTGATTTTGTGCATCTAGCTTACATACTACCAAGAAGAGAAATTGATGGTGATCTTGTAAACATTTGTTAGATTTTATGGCCACTTATACCTCTTAATCAATTTTTGGGCGATAATAAATTTTTAATATTGTCTTTCAAAAATATAAAACGAAACATTGTTTTCTTAAATTTGCCCTTGAAAAATACAAAAGAAAAATTATAGATTAGTAATAAAACACAAGGTGATTAAAGTCGGTGTAGCATAACAAGTCAAGAAAACATGATCTTAATGCAGTCCTCAACCAATATACATGTATTAAATACATTCCAATTATTGAAAATCTTTGGCTCATCGATAGATGATAATCTTCAAACTAGTTAAATGAATTATAATCTTCAGATTAATCAACCAACTTATATTCTTCAAGTTGAAGCGCTCATATTTTATAAAATTTGGTGAGCCAGAGGATCGAAGGATGACCCAAATGACAAAAAAAAAATCAGGTGATGTGGGACATGGAAGTATTTACTTCCAACATACTTATTTCCTGATTTCCATTCATGTCTTCACCTTATCTAAAAAACTTAACGTTGTCCAATAAAAATCCTTAATCTAAATTTCACTCATCTGACTAATCACTTGAAAGGTTATGTTTTCAATGCCTTTCCCTGCATCAATTATTTCCTTCACTTGCTCAAGCTTATAGCTAGAAACAAGTGCTATAATGTTCTACTAGAATGAGGCATTACGGTCACATCACAAACTTGGAAACTTTTGGATTCTTCCTTTATTCGTTTTATCCCATTTAAGCATAGATTGCATCACATTAATAGTTTAATTGAGCTCAAAACTATAAAGTGGAGTGCATATAGTAAAAATTCACCATGTTGGAATTATCTATCATGTGTAATAAGTATAGGGCATGCAAATATTTAATTTCCATCATTTCATTTCCAACTTTTCAATCCTTTTTCTTATCTAAAAAATTAAACATCATCCAGTTGACGGACTTGAAGCTACAATACAATAAATTAAAAGTGAATATTATTGATTAAATAAAAATGTAATATGTAGAGGTAATAGTTAATCTAAGCTATGAACATTTGTAAATAAAGTAAATAGATGTTGTAAATAAATGTAAAGATGACCCAAAAAATTATGAAAAGTGGAATGTTAACCCTAATGTGCAAGAGATAAGAGGAAATAACTCAGCTAATAAGAGGAGTTCACTCAACAGTGTCACAAAGGTGATTAGAGAAACTGAAAGTAGGAAAGAACATTCAAAAGACCCAAAAAATATGGGTCTGGAGTATCTGGCTAAACTGAAGCACCTAGAGAGGGACTCGAGCATTTTATGTGCTTTGGTCTGCAAAATGGGCGCCCTAGTCTGTGTAGAATCTCTAAAACTGATCTTCATAGGTTTTGGTAGATGGTTCAAAACCCTCAATGTCTGTCACATTAACTTCACCTCAATAATATTAATGTTGTTGATATTTCGAGATGATGAAAAGACCTGAAAAATACCAAGAAGGAGTATCAAAACCCTAAAAAAGAAGAATGAAAATGAATGGGTCAGACTGACCTCATCTTCCACAACATTGGGCTTACTAACTAAGAATTGCACTAAATTTCAAACCCAAATGTAGTTTTGGTGAGTGTGTGCATAATGTGTCGTAGGTTCTCTTGTGCCAGTCACACTTTTTGAAGTAGCGAGAAATAACTAGATGTAGAAAATGTAATAGAAGGTATGCATGGAATAGAATAGAATCATCTCACTATGTTGTGTGTGATGAAAATGTCCTATCCTTATGCCTTGTGATAGATTTATTGTTGTCACAAAATTATAGCACCCCCCGATTTTTTGTCACGTGGTGAGGTAATAGGTGTAATTTTCTAACATTGGACCATCTCTCAAGCTATGGGACTTGTGAACTTGAAATGGTACTTCAGAGAGATTCAACTTCCTATAGCTAATCATAATGCTAAACTACTCCTATATGTAGAAAAACACTTAATCTAAACCTACACTAACACTTCCAAGGAGACAGGGAGAGAGAGAGAATAAATGGGGAAAATAGCACCAGAAAAACGGGGCGAGATACTCTACTGAGGGACACAGAAGAGGGAAAATAGAGCTGGGAGAGGTGACAAAATCAGTGACACAAACCCAAACTCCACTCACCTTTAGATCTCCATGAAACACAACATCCTGTGGCTGCAAATGAAAGAAGCATGCACAAAATAAAAGAAAACAATAGAGAGGAAAGGAGAGACAATAAAATATAACAAAGGGCTGAAAACACCACAAAACCAAAAATTTATTGCTCTATAACATGCACATACCATTACATTCTTGAATGGAGGCACAAATACGCTTGTCATGGACAAGAGAAGGTTTACATCTAATTAGAGTTGAGGAAAAAAATTTGTCAGGGTTTCCCCAGCTCTCAGAATGTCTCTACAAAAATGAGGGGGTCGAATACATTATATAGGAAATTATCTCACCTACTATCATTAAAGAGGTATGTGCCACCATAAAAATCACTTCCCAAGGGTACCTTTTTTCATAAAATACATGGGCATCATCCTGCATTAATGTCAGTTGTTGAGTTACCATTCACCCACCTACCTTCGCCTAGCCTGTGATTCATGAGTCATCCAACCCTCTATGTTGGTTTAACATTCAACTGTATTGGGTCCTTTCCTTATGTTTCATCTAACTTGGGTTGTATGGAAATTTATCGTCTATCCTTACAACCACCAATCCATCCAACATGTGTACCCATCCAACCTCTTGTCCATACAACTGTTGGGTCGTCCAGCTTGGGTCATCATAAGAAATTTAACTTGGGTTGGACAGCTGTCCAACACCCATCTAACCCCTTAGGTTTGATGGTCATCCAACCCATCCATCCAACCCCCTGGTCGTCCATCCTAGTCATCCAACCCATCCACCCAACCTCTCGGGGCCATCTTGTGAAGGTGATATCTCAAGCTCCTAGATGATTTTTAGGGAAAAAAATTATATGATTTCACTTTCAAACAACCCAATAAATCTATTATTGATGGTCTCAAGACTCAATTTTTATATTAACATCTCCAAATGGCCCTTTATTTCTCAGGGTTGTCGATTATGCACCAGAAGAATGAGCTACATCATGAAGTGTATGATGTCACAAGATGTCTCGTCTTTTACACCATGTAGGGCATGGAAAATGAATTTCATAGGAACTTGTTTGTAATTTTAATTCCTCATGTGGCTCCCGTAATATTTCGTTAAATCTCATTTCCTCTTTCACATTGCATGTTCCTTTAGACCTGAAAGCCTGCTTTTGATGAATCGGCTCTAAAACCTCTGAAACTTCCCTAAATTTTCCAAAATCATCTCCTTAGTGTTCCTATCTCTTGAATAATCCTGTATCATTCCATGTTTCTCCTTGAATCCTTTTCCATTGTTCAAATCCATCCTCCCAAGTTATCTATTTTACCTGGGGATAAAACTAGATAACAATTTGGTGACCTCTCGGGGAAATCTTCCTGCTAGATGTGTGACCAGTTGCTTGAAGCATCCATTAGGCATGGATTCATCCTAATACACCTTCAAATTGATCATAAACTCTGAATTCTACCCTTGAGCTATTTAAACATTACTGCGTGAACCTAGAACTACTAGCCACTACTCAGATTTTCCCTCGCATTTGCAAAATTCTTTGAATTAGGGTTTTGTGAGAGTGGAAAATTATCTTAGACCTAGAATTTTCCTCTCATGCAAGTATGACCTATGGGAAAAAGGATGAATCTATCTAAAACATTCCTAAACCTTATTTATTTCCAATTGTGAAGCACAACCAATTGGTGATTTATTGACAAGCATAACACTGCAAAAGTTTTAGGGACACAAGCTGATTGAGAGAGGCTGGAGCTGTTGTTAAGACCTGATTCTTCATTGAGAGAATGCCTCTTCTAAAATATATTGTGCAAGAGAAACAACCACCACACAACAAAATATGTACAAAAATGAATATCATACATGTTCCAAGTGGAAACATGCAAAGTGTGCACAAGCATTTCGTCTTCTAAAAGCAAACCTACCTACTCTACTCTAACTAAAGAAATGGGAAAATTCACACAAACCCTGACACTAATAAGGAAAAATAGATTCCTTTCCTTAAAATTTTAGACCATGCAATTTATTTAACAATGGGCATGTTCATGGATGAGAGACTCACCTAGAGACAATCTTCCACCCAAATTTCCAAGGTATCAACAAACAAGGATAATACCTCCTTTCGGCTGATCTGTATTTGGTTGGAGGCGTTATTACTGACCCTTGGTGCACTGAAAATAAACCCCATGATTTGGATTTAATATGTTTGTTGGTAACTCTAACCCTTTCTCGAGTGAAGCTAAGTACTTTATTGGGCAAGGCTCGATTCTTTGATTTTCCCATTCATTTGCTACTCGGCCCCACAATTAGGGATCTTATGCAGAAATTCTTCCTGAATATGGTTGTTTACAGGTTGATCTATGTTTTTTTGTGCCTCTAAAAACAAATTTGTTTCAACCTTCATGTCCATTGTCAGCATTCCTTGGGTCTCCTCACTCCCTACTCCATATTGCTCTTCTACCAAAAATGCAGCAAGTCCTAGACAAGTAGAGCAATGAGGATCATTGCATTCTGTAGGAACATCTTGCTCCCCTTACAATTATTCCTCCTTGATGCCTTGGGTGCCAATAGTGTTTAAAAAAACTTCCTCCTCCTCAACCTTTCCAATTTTAGCTTCCTTCTCACCTTCCTTCTTCACTTGTTGGTTCAACGCCTTCTTTGGGAAATTTTGAATTTCCTCATCCTCCCAATCCAAATCATACTAGTGACCTATTGATACAAAATTTTCATCCTTGTTAATATTGGTCGATGGAGAGGTGTAAGAAAGAGGTTGTTTCTTTATCTCATGTTTAGGCCGAGGTGTTTGATGCTCAAGGGATCTAATTTGATCACTTAGGGAAGCCAAATGACCCTCTAGAACATAACCCCTATTCTGGTAATATGTTGCCTCTGAAATAGCTACATGATTCTACCTGAATCCTTGTTGTTTAGGGAATTGTATGGGCATAGCCCTCTCTTCAATGACATAACATGTATCTCTCTCTACCAGCATTATAGGATAACCTGGTTTAGTAATAGTTGGGTAGAAGGTAGGTATACGATATGAAATACAAAAACTCCTAGGGACATTGGTGTATGGCTTATGATAGTTGGGTAGTTCCCTGAGTTCAGATGGGAGGGATATTTTTGAAGCTTGGGGAGTGATCTAGGAATTAAAAACTTGTGGGGCATCAAATGAAGGATAATGAAGCAAAGGAGCTTCCTTATTTTGGCAAGAAATGATGTATTTTTCTCTATTTTCATATGGGGAAGGAATAAACTGAGATGGTGAGGGAGGGATTGTAGCAACATGGATGGGATTTATTTTTCCGGATTGAATGAGGATCTTCTTGAATTGTGATGCATTAGCAAAAGTATGAGGAAGACTACTCCCCCCTAGAGACTAAATTAATATAGCTAATTCAGCATCAAAGGACCTAAAATTACAAGAATGTCATACCTTTTAGGGGTTTCTATTGTTGTGGGATTTGGTGCCAGGTCCTTGTGAATATGTGATTCAAATCTAGGATGGATTCCATTAGAGCTTGTTGTATTTTGTTGAGGTGTTCCATGAGGAAAATAACATCTACATCTTCCTTGAACCAGTTATGAATCTGTTCCCCCAGCTGATTCCATGTGGAAATGGATTGTTGAGCTAAATTTTTGTACCAATCTTTCACTTTTCCTCATAGATATGTAACCAAAAGTCTGAGGCAAACATTCTCCTCTATGATGATGTGAATGGCACAGTGGTTAGCAACATCCTAAATGTGATCAATCAGAGATTGATCTCCATTTCCATATAAGAGGGGTAGATTTTTTTGGGCCACCTTGGGGATGACATCCAACTATTCCAAGTGAAGAGGACTCAAAATGAAATGAGGAAATTGAAAAGCTCCATGGTGAGCCATGGTTGGAGTGACAACATCAAAATGAATAGAAGAATAAAAGAATATATTTGCAACAGAGATAATGGGCTCCTTGAATTAGTGGAGTCATCAGATATACTTGAGATTTTCCTCCAAAGGCTATAACCTTCACCAAGATCAAATCAAACTTGATTAAGTGAAGTGGTAAGGTGTTTCAAACCTATCTGACTGGGCGTGCCAAAACTGTTATCACAAAATTACAGCACCCCCTGATTTTTCATCACGTGTGTGGGGAAATCTATGTAATTTTCTAACATTGGACCATATCTCAAGCTCTGTGGCTTGTGAACTTGAGATGGTCCTCTAGAGAAGGCATACTTCCTCTACCTAATCCTAATGCTCAAATACTCCTACATGCATAAAAACACATAATCTAAACCTACACTAACACTTCTAAGGAGACATGGAGAGAGAGAGAGAGAGCATAAAAAGGGAAATCCTACACTAAGAGGGGTGATAGCACCAGAAAAAGAGAGCGAGGCACACTGATGAGGGATACAGAAGAGGGAAAATAGATCTGGGAGAGGTCACAACAACAGTAACATAGATCCAAGCTCCAATTGCTTTCATATCTCCATGAAACACAACATCTTACACTTGTAAACAAAATAAGCATGCACATAATATAACATCAAAATAGAGAGGCGAGGAGGCATAATAAAAAATGAAAAAGGGTTGAAAACACCAAAAAAGCACGAATTTATTACTCTATAACATGCACAAACAATTACATTGTTGAATAGAGGCACAAATATGTATGTCAGGCACAAGAGAAGGCTTACATCTGATTAGAGTTGAGGAAAAACATTCATCAAGGTTTCCCCAACTCCTATAATGTCTCTACGAAATGAGGGGGTCGATTACATTAAATAGGTAATTATCTCACCTTCCCTCATTAAAGAGGTATGGGCCACCATACAAATTGCTTCCCGAGGGTACCTTTTGTCAAAAAAGACATGGTTGTCATACTACATTAATGTCAGTTTTTGAGCAATCATTCATCCACCTATCTTTGTCTAGCCTGTGATTCATGAGTCATCCAAACCTCTATGTTAGTCAGTCATCCAACTATATTGGGTCCTTTCATTGTGTTTTATCCAACCTCGGTACCCGTCTAACCTCCTGTTTATACAACTATCAGGTCTCTAACATCCCAAAATTTCTTGTAAGTTAAATTAACTAAGGTTAAGTCTAAACAAGATAAGATGATATCATCATTGGGTGTAAAATTGATTTGGTTCGTCTTATCATGACCCACAGCTTCTGCTACGGGGCATGACACTGTAGAATGAATAACCCTGCACCCACCTTGATGATCCTTCCTAAAACATGATTAGCCCTTAATCATAGTGTAACATCCCAAAATTTATTGTGAGTTAAATTAACTATGGTTAAGTCTAAACAGGATTAGACGAGATCATCACTAGGTGTAAAATTCATTTTAGTTTGTCGTATCATGACCCACAACTTCTGCCCGCAGGGCATGACATTGTGGAACGAATAACCCTGCACACCCCACCTTGATGATCCTTCCTAAAAACATGATTAGGTCATTAATCATAGGTAAAACAGTTCATAAATGATAGTGAATCTTTTCGGTTATTTGTATTCCAGTTACTTTATTTTAATCGATTTGGTAAGTCTTTTATTTTGTTCGACTTTTGCATGACCGTGATGATAATTGTCTCTGTTTAATTTGACAATGCTATATCAAGCCAACTTTATGAGAATATTCAAATTATTATTTATGGACTGGGTGATTTTCGTATTGAAATGTTTTATATAAACTTGGAAATTCAACTAATTTTTATGGTAATATATTGTTGGAAATATGTGGACTTGTATTATGAAGGTTAATTTTAACTTAACCATTAAGCTGGGTAACAACTAAAGTAAAAAAAATGTATGAAATATTAATTAGTGTATATATATATATATATATATATATAAAAGAGATTTGATATGTAAGCCAAAAGTTTTATTTAGTTATTGAAATTTATGGGTTTCATAAATTGAAACGCCTTCACATGGCACAAATGTGCGGCATGCACTAAAACACGTACCAACATTGGGAAGCCCAAAAATTCTTCAATATGTCTCCCAACTATAGTTCTTTCATTATATTTTTCTGTTATTTTTCCTTTGTCTATTTTCATTCTCCCCCTTCTGGAATACATGCGTGAGTTTTGGAGGAAAGAAGGATTCAACTTGTTGGAGTGGGAAGAGTAGAAGGTTATTGATTCTAGGTTTACTTCAGGCATGAATATCTTCTCCTTTCTCTGTTGCATTATTTGTAAAAAAATGAGGAAATACACATTCTATTTTTAATGGAAATCAAGGAAATTGTGGACAACTTTTGATTTAATTGTTTGGAGACGAAGTATGAAAAAGAAATTGATGGATTCTATATTCTTTTTAGTTTTTTTTTGTGTGGTTTTAACCTAACCTAGAAAAATATGCAGATGGGGTTTTGAATTTTGATCAGCAAAAATAAAGTAAAAGAAAGGTTAAAAATTCCTTCTTTGTATTATAATAAATTATACCCAAAAGGAAAAGAGTTGGTTTTTTCCTGTATAGGAAGAAGGAAAATGTTTTGTGAATTTTTGTTTTTAAAATCGATTTGTGCTTGTGGGTTTTTATTTTGTTAAACTGAAATTTGGTTGTGTGTTTTCTGTAAACAAATTGATTTGGGTATGCAAATCAATTTGCATAAAGGAATCGATTTGGGTAACTCAATCAATATGGGTATACAACCGGCTGAGGTTTTGTATTTTTCTTCTTGGTTGTTATATATTCAGGGCTGATTTTTAATTTATTGAGATCTTTTGAATGATAATTTATGGTTGTCAAAGCTCTTGAATGGGGCTGCATTTTACAAAAAAAAATTTATTATGGACCACTAAATCAATTCATGTATAAATGAGGGTGTCTTGTTATGTGTGAATAATTAAAAAAAATGGCATTTAGCCTGTAACTTCCAGCCTGACAATAAGACTTAGATTCTTGTAAGACTGTGAAAAAGAAATTGCTTGTCTTGGTAAGCGCATGAAAGCCATGACAGATTGACCGAGATGCACCAAGGAGTAATTAGAGGCATGATTGGATTTAAAATAATGATATCTTATGAAAGAAATTATTAGTTGTTCTTTTACTAAAAAGAGTATGTTTAAATGATGTAACCATGGTGCTGCTATATTGTTGGTTGGGTTGTTTGTTTACGAGATAGAACATGTTAAAGTGATGTAAATATGGTGATATTTGTGCTAATTTGTAGAGCTGCTCATTGACTGAAAAAATTCTCTTCTTAATCATATTATTTTTACGAAGTTATGTAGAAAATTTAAATGTCAAATGCTTATTGATTGAAGCTGGAATACAGATGTATTGACCTTTGTGATTAGAGGGAAACATAATCGCTGAAATAGAAATTGGTTGTTCTATTTGTGTGCATCCATAGTTGTATCTTTATAGAAACCAGGTAGTAATACATTTTCAGCTATATTACCATGTGCCTGTTGATAAAACAACATGTATATCCTTTCATATTTTATTAATTAATTGCATCAGAAAATGGAGTTAATATTCATGCCAGTTCATTTTGAACTGACATCATACCACTACTCCAGTCTTGTAGGACCATTAGCCATTACGTTTGGATGTGCGAAAACTCATGTCTTGTGAAGTTTTATCGTAGCATGGATCTAAATGAGATACTTGGATTTCAATTGGTGAAATGATGATATCCTCAAATTTTTTGCTGAATTATTGGGATCTTGGACCCATTGTAAATATTCAAACCTCACTATGTGAGAATTATTATACCGGTTATATATTTCGCCTTAACGACATATGTAATATATAATTTTAAAAAAGAGATGATTACTTTGTGTGTAATAATATCTTAATATGAGTAAATGATGAATACTTGAGTTGTGAAATCTTACTTTTCATAAATTGTTGAATACCTTTATTTGATAGTTATCAATGTATGAAGCCGATAATTGGGCAATTATTGTAACAATCAATTGTATTTAATTTCTAAATTAAATAAGCTATCTAGTGGTGTAGCTAATCGAAGGAATAATTAAATATACATGTTTTAATACATATTTAATTCAGCCTTCTGGTAAACTCGGTATTAATATGATAAGATTGTAAATCCTGTTGTATAGAGAATGGAAGAGTATCATTGTAAAAGGTAATTTAAGGTTAAAGAATCAAACATCAGGAAAAATAGACTAAATGGGATGGTAAATAGATGAAAATATCCATTAGACTTATCTTCTAAAGATCCTAGTTGACCTTTGGCATCTATCTCAATATAAACTCTTGCAAGATAGGTTTAATTGGAAATAAAATAAAAACAGACTATAAAGATCTAGATAACTGTGAAAGGGATAGTTGTGAGGTGGCAGAAGACTTAAAACTCATAAGACTAGTGTGTTGTCTTGAGTTTAGCCATAACCTGCACGACGAATAACTTTGGCCAAAGTAATGCATTAATGGATATGCATTGTCTGATTACCTAGTCCTCCAATTAAATTAAAAAATGTCGGTAACCTGATCATGGGAAGTTGAAATAGTGAACATGAGGTAGACAATGGTCGGATACCAGAATATGAAGTTGGGAAACTAGCTTCATGGTATACCTAAGGACTTTCACGTAGTTCCCATGACCTTTAAAAGGTTGAGTCGAAATGCTAGTAAGCATTGTCACTCGAAGTAGTGACAAAGGGAGATCGTGGAGATCTGGATACACCCTTCTCAGCCACACATGGCTTACATGGATGTTATCGAATAGATCAAAAGAGAAAAATTGATTAATGAATTTGATTAAATAAATTTGTACGATTACAGCTGTGTAATTTGTTATTTTGTTTATGTGTTAAAAAAATCCTCATTTTCAGCTCTTGTAATTTTGAGCGTTACACTTGTAGACTCAGATGTGTGGGGACCATTCCATGTAGCTTCTCATGGAGGATCCTAGTATTATGCTACTTTCATTGATGATGCTATAAAAAAGGTATGGGTTTATTGTATTAAGCATAAATATGATGTTTTTGATACTTTTAAAAAATGGAAATCCCTTGTTGAGAATGAATCAAATTCAAAGTTAAAGTGTCTTAGATCTGACAATGATGGTGAATACTGTAGCAAGGCTTTCAATGCTTATTGTTTAGTGGATGGAATACGTAGAGAAAGGATGATTCCATGAACACCATAAGAGAATGGTGTTGTAGAAAGAATGAATAAGACAATAATGGAACATGCTAGAAGTATGAGGATACATGTTGGATTGCCCTCAAGAATTAATTGACACAATGATTTATTTGATTAACTATGGGCCTTCAAGATGTCTCATGCTAGACCCATGTATGGCATGGATACATGACTTGGATTGGCACCTAGTTGCAATTATAATTGGGTAGAATTAATTGACCACAATGATTTATGTTGAAGCTCATGGGCTCTTTCAAGATGCATGCTTCTTTAGATGAAAGCCTGAATACTAGAGGAAGCTTGGCTCCGAAAAAGAGTCTAGATCTTCTCCTTTTCTTAAATTTTTTAGTTCATAAGCTTTTTTACATATTGATAAGGAAAATAGAAAAAAGTTGGATGCAAAATCCAAGAGATGCACTTTCATTGGTTATGGATCTGGTGATTTCAGATTCCATTTTTGGGATTTAGAGAATTCCAAAATTATTAGGAGTAATGACAATGAATGGAATGAAAAGAGAATGTACAAGGATCAAATTTTGGTACCCAAGGACGAAACTGTTGAGAAGTTTGTGAATCAAAATAAAATCTCATATTTATAAGTCATACCTACAGGGTTACATAGTAACTGGTGTCAGTTGACCCATGACCGACATCGGTTAGCTGAACCGTTCAGTTACAAAATATCCAAACCAACATGACCAGAACTGGTGTCGGCCACAGGTGAAGTCACTATCGAATTGGAAACAAATGCCTAGGAGGTCCAGATGACCCCAAACTTCTGAGAATCACAAAGTAAGTAAAACAAAAATATTTACCAAATTATTCACTGAAATGGTGATTTTGAAGGATCTAAGCAATGGCTAGGATAAGAGCCACAAAAGTGCAGTTGAGTGTGTCATGTATGAGAATTGGAAACAAATGCCTTGTGGGACCAGGATGCAGCCTCATGGTTCCCCAAACTTCTGTGAAGGCTGCACAAAGGGTAAGTAAAGGACATTGTAAATATTTACACCTTGGGCTATCTTATTGTATTAGGTTGGGAATGATGAATGAACGTGAACATAAAAGAAGAAGGCAAAAGTACGGGGGTAAGTAATCACATGCATTTACACTCAGAAAGCAGGTATTGAGGAGTATGAAATCTTTGGACTCAATAATGTTATAAACTTGCATGATTTTGTTCATACTGTATTGCCTACAGTTGTAGTAAGAGCGATTTTCATTCGATAGCACCATAATGTGATAGACGATGTTATTGTAGGTCAAGGTAGAAGTAACGTAACATAAAAGATTTACATGGCAAGGCTTATAGGTAAAACGTGAAGTACAAGAAAGTAGGATAGAATTAGTGTGAAATATTTTCTAATGATGAAAATGAGCTCTATATTGATCACTGTAGTGAAGCTAGGGTGGCAACGTAGTGTGATGATGCTTGATAGTTTCATGTATGAGCACCTAGATGGTTAAGATGAATTGTGCTTCATGTGTTTTAGTTGAAGAAGCTTTAAAATGCAACCCATACAACTTCTTGTTACTCAGTACAATGGGACCTATAGGATAAATGTAGTGATCAAGTATGCAAAACATTGGTGAGTCTATATGGGAAAAATGCAAGCTCCAAGGCAATAGTGCTATGAGGATTTAGGAGTATGTACAAATGAAAAGTGGTTACTTAACATGTAACCTATGATCATTGTCCAGAGAAAGAAGCTTTAAAATGAATCTTGTACTACTAGGGTTTTGTTCAGGACTGATTATGGATCTACATAGGTTATTGTTAGGATCTAGTATAGGGAGGAAATACTGGTAGAATTCCAAACCTATAAGCTAGCTTCACTGACTATGTGCTGTGAAGAGATCTTCAGGATTGTAAAAAGCAATCCTCGGCATGTAAATCCAGAGACCAGGGAGAAAAAGAAATTGTATTTGTCTCAGGAGGTCAAATACTGACATTGTAGACCATCCAAGCCTTCAGTAATGTCAGGATTCCATGTATTATAAGTACACCTATGGCTGGATACTTCAAATTGAGCAAAGATCGGTGTCCTTCATCACTTCAGGAGGTCAAATACATTGATCATGAACTCACTCATATGCTTCAGTAGTCAGGAGTCACATGTATGCTATGGTTTGTAAAAAGTGCACTAACATTGCACAAGCAGTGAGAGTTGTGAGTAGATTTATGGTTAATCTAGGTAAAGAACATTGGAAAGCAATCCAATGAATACTCAGGTATTTGAGAGGGACATCTAGCATGTAGTTATGTTATAGAGGCTTGGATATTTTTGTATGTGCCTATGTTGATTCAGATATGGTTGGAGATCTGGATGGTAGAAGGAACACTACTGAAGATATTTTCATAGTCGGTGGGGCGATAATTAGCTGAATTTTGAGATTATAGAAGGTTGTGACTTTGTCTACTAACAGAGGAAAAGCTATTAAGCAATGTAGTGTAAACACACAAGAAGACAAAATAAGCCACACTAAGTGGGTTGCAAACATGGGACACCACTCACGATGTCACAAGACATGCAAAGGCCATCATGGCTATGTAAAAACAAACAAGTGTGCACACCAAATATAGGGAAAATCCCACATACAAGAAGAAAACAATAGCAGACAATGTAATAAGAAAATATGGAAGAAAATATTTTTGCATAAAAAATGTTGCACAAGAAGCACCCATTAGCATGTTAGAAAGATAACTAGTATGTCAAAAGTGTGTAGAAACAAATAATATAAAGTGCTAAGTACAAAAGGAAACAATAGAATTTGTGAGAGATGAATTTGGATGCCCACAACGACCAGTGTAGGAAGGGTAGAAGATGAGAATCCACGTTTCATGTAAGAGACCTGTATCTATGAACACAACTAGAAAAAGATGTGAATGTGTATGTGTGGATGATATAGATAAAATACATACAAGCAATCTAAATAGCATGTGTAATAAAGTTACCATGAACACGAAAAAGTAAGCAAGAGTAAGAGCAACCATAGTATGCAGTATGTTGTGGATGGATAGAATGGAATGCAAAATGGAATGAAAGGAGCTGCATGCCCCTCGACTAAATTGAAATGTATGCAGTAATGTTTATTTAGTTTTCCCCTCAACATTCAAGAATGAACCGTAAATGAGAGTACGTCATCGAGAAATGGTCAAAGTGTGTTGTGTGTCTAACGTGTTATGATGAATGTGTGCGTGAAACCTATATCCAAATTATATATCATGACCAAATGAACATATAAGTGATACGTTATCCCTAGTGTATGTCACTATAAGATGAATGGATGAGTGATGATTTATCCCTAAGTGTATATCACTACAAGATGAAAAGAGGAAGTAGTGATGTAACCTAAGGTGTATACCACTACAAAATGATAGAATAGGTGACAATTTAGCCTAAAGCGTATGTCACTAGGCTATAAATTTAACATGATCAAAGGTCAAATAGTAAATGTATGATGAGTGTAAGGTCATTTTGATTTTTAAACCCTTGGCAGTCGAGTATGGACCGAGGAACTAAAATGTGTCACAGGGTGGTGAGTGTAGCACGTATAAGATAATGTAGTATATGTAATGGTGAAATATGACCATGTGATGAGTATAATGTGTAATGTATGATGCATAAGATATAATGTATGGTGTAAACTAAAAGTAGTAAGTATGAGGAGTAGTATGGAATGTTAAATGCAAGTATGTATGATGAATACTAGTATGATATAAGATGTGTAAATGCACAAATGTCAACATTTTGTAGTTGAAATATAGAATGTATGGTCTATGACGTGAAAAATGTGAGTAGATGCATTGTGCAAGTCCTATAGTGTAGTGTGTGGGGTTCATGTGTGGTAATCCCTCAACAGTCAAGTGTGGATCGAAGCACAAGAGTGTGTTATTGGGTAATAGCGATGTTAATGTATGGAAATTCAAAGATGAAAATATTATGATTGGAGGGGGAGAGTGTATTAGGTGCAATGCTCTCCAAGTATCCATGAATTAAATGAACTAACTAATTATAAGGAAGAAAAAAGATCCATCATTCGATGTATGCAGTGGTGAAAGCATATGACTATGGAATGTATGTATAATAATGTGAAAATGTGGTATGTGTAAATTCTAGAAGTGTGATGTACAACCATGTAAGGATGTAAATGAATGATAATGCAAAGATACTAAATGTTCCTATGATGATATGATGATGAGAGAGGGGCATTTGAATACTATGCCCCTAATGTATGTGTGATGAAAGAGGCTATCATGTAATTTCATCTAGGATATCATCTTTCTCAGGATCATAGTCGAATGGATAAGCATTGGTGACTTGATAAGCAATAGTGTCTGGTTGATCACGTAATGAGCCATTAAGGCGTAAATTATACATGCCCATAACATACTCCTCATCAGGGAATGAAGGAAGTGTACAACCGTGTGCATACCAATGAGTGATATTGTGAGTGTATCCTAGGAAAGAGCTATTGTAAATGAAAATATGTCCAAAGGGAATAGGAAATGATATGTTTATATGATCTGTATTTAGAGTGCCCCCAATATAATCAATCCATGATTTCACTAATGTAATTGGTTAAGATTGAGGAGTGCGTGTGAGAAATATCGTGAGGTGAAAGATAACCAGACCATAAGTGGAAGTGATAGTGACATACCCATAATAAAGATGAGGAGCACATGGTGTAGGATAGAGGTCCTCAAAAGAAAATCCTAAGCAAGAAAACTCATCAAGTGTACATTTAGTGTCATCGCATGTAGGATCAAATGGAATATGTTCCCAGTATGAATTATTCATGAAGAGTGTGCAAGTAAATGGTGGGCGTATGAAGGGAGATGGTACATGTGAAGGTGTATGTGATAGAGTGATTTCCATGGACTAGACATGAGCCTAATGAGGAATCATAGAAGTAGTAGTAGCAAGTGGCACAAAAGAAATTTCATCCATCACACAGGTAGTACCATCAAGCGGTGGTAAGTGAAGTGGTTCTTCTTGAGGATGAGGCTCATCTGTAATATCTATACATGGAATAGGAAGGTTGGTATTAGGATCCCTATTGTAATACTGAAAGGGGTCACGGTCGCAAAAAAATAGTGTACTAAATTCCTTCATGTAATAATTTGACACAACTATGCACACTAGAGGCAACAACTTACATGGCATGAAGTCATGGCCTACCAAGTAGATAGTTGTAGAAGACTGGAAAATCAATGATGAAAAATACACTGTGAATAGTTTTAAGACCAACAGTAATAGGTAATGTAATGTGACTGATACATGGGTAGATAGAACCATTGTAAGCACGTAGTGATATAGAAGATGGACTAACATCACAAGAAGAAAAACCTAAAGATTTAAGGAATGACATAGGACACAATTTAACTTCAGATCCATTATCAATCAAAGTATGTTTAACAGTGACATTAAGAATATGAGAGATGATATGTAGAGGTGGGTCACTATCAAAAGTGTGAACGTTGGTGGAAAGGTTAGACTTGAATAATATATGTGAAGAAAATGAATCGGAAAAGGATTTGTAAACTAAGTCTGGATGTATGTCAGCACAAATGCAAGTAGTAGCAACAAAGTGTTTGACTCTATGTAGTAAATCAGGATTTGAAAGAAAATAATCATTGATTGAGATACTCATAATGACCAAACAATAAGATGACCAGTAAGGAATGAAAAAACTAGAAGCGTGTATGATCAAATCAAGGTCACAAAAATGATTACCTAAAACTATAATATAGGTACTATAGATAATCGAAGCTATGAATAATTGTAAATCAAGTAAATAGATGTTGTAAATAAATGTAAATATGACCCAAGAAACTATGAAAAGGGGAATGCTAACCCTAATGTGTAAGAGAGAAGATGAAATAACTTAATTGATTAGAGGAGCTTGTTAGATGGTGTTGCAGAGGTGACTTGAGAAATTAAAAGAAAGAACAAGCATTCAAAAGCCCCGAAAAGGATGGATCTGTAGTATCTGGATGGACTGGAGCACGTGGAGAGAGACTAGGGTGATTGCGGGCACTCTGGTATGAAAAATGGGTGCATTGGTCTATGCAAAAGCTCTCATACCAATCTTCACAAGTTCCACAGATGGTCCAAAACCATTGATGTCTGTCACATTAAATTCATCGCATTTATCCGAATGTCACTAATATTCTGAGATGATGAAAATACCTGCAAAAGACAAAGAAGTATCAAAACCTTAAAAAAATGCCAATGAATGAGTCAGACTAACCTCAGCTGTCACAATAGTGGGCTTACTAATTGAGCATTGCACTACATTTCATACCTAAATGTAGTTCTTGTGAGTGTGTGCATAATGTGCCCTAGGTGCTCTTACTCTAGTCGCACTTTGTGAAGTAGCAAACAATAACTAGATGTAGAAAATGTAATAAAATGTGTGCATGGGATAGAATAGAATCCTCCCTCTATGTTGTGTGTGATGGAGATATCCTAGCCTTGTGCCTTTTGATGGACCTATGTGGATGTAAGTAATATCTAATGCAATATATGGATGATATTAGTGACTAGTGTTTGGTCCCTCATTATGGTCTCATAAATTTATATTTATAGGGTTCTCTTGATCTAATTTTGTAATTGACCTTAAAAAGGACCACTAATAAGATAAAGATCTAAAACAACTATAAAAATATTAAAAAGTGGCGGGAAATATGAAAAGGATCGGTGTGCCCCTGGTGGGACCAGGGTGCCCGTGGGTGCCCCAGTCAAGGATAAAATAATGCAAAGTGATGAAAAACTACTGGGCATCTAGGTGTAAAAGGTCGCGAAAGATGAAATAAAAATAAAAGAATATGGCAAAAAGATGGAGGTTAATTAGTACTTTCTTCACTCAAAAACCTTCTAAATAGTAGTATGATACTGGGACTAAATAATGTGTAAAGTGCATGATTTTATGTCTACAAATGAAATTGGCCAATATTTTTATTTTATATAAAAATTATTTGTATTACATGTCACACGTGAACATGAATGACATAGTAGAGAAAGAATACAACTAAGAAAGAGGGACATTAAATTGAAGTATAGGTATTAGACAGGGAGGCGAAGGGTGGAGTGGGTGTAGATGAGATGGTGTTGGATGTTTTTTCATGTACTACTCTTTCAAAATGACTTTGGTGATAAAATATGAGGCTCCCCTGGTGGATACCATTTTTTTTCTCATCTTCAGACCAATCAGAACCATAATACCCCTCCTATGTTACACTGTTGGCTTTAGAGGCGGGAAAAAACATGCTTCCCCAGTAAGGGTAGTGCGCCAAAAACACTCGAAACATGCACACAATGATCATCACTCCCATATCATAATTCTGGTTTCGTGGGAGTAACACGAGCTTGTGAAGAACAGGAACTAAGTTAGCCCCAACAAGAAATTCCCTCCTGTACCTGCCATTCCCGAAATCACAGTTAGATACCTGAAAAGTACAATATGTAAATGCATTTAATATATAATTTATTTCATATATGATCACTGATTAAATAATTAATTATATTCATTATATGACCATCAATATTATGAATTCACCTACAGGAAATGAAAGGAATGATGTCGAATGTTTCCCCCTAGGCATTTTGCATGCAGATGGAGAAGGTGACCATGATGAAGATAGAGAGGGGAAGTGATCCTGTTTCCCAAATAAGTAAATAAAAATCCTCCTATCATCTGAAAAATCTAGAGGACCCAAATACAACCTCACATTCTGAAAATGCAATAACTCATGTCATAAAGGTATCCTCCCAACGGGTGAGCCACTATATTCACCAACCCAAATAAAGTACTCAGCAATGAAATTGTTTGTTGTGATCTTGAACCCTATGGAATATCCGTAGAGCAGTGAAAATATCTAGTTTCCATAGTTGTCAATGCCATACCAGAGTACCTGCACTATCAAATCATACCCATTGTAAGATTTAATTAAGTAAGAGAGCTAGTTACTTATAGTATGCTAAGAATTAATTAAGTAATTAATTAATTAATTTGGAGAAATGATCATTGACTTTATTCCCACTATTTTTGAGTGCCTGGAAGTTATTGTAGGGAAGATCTTGGTCGAGTGTGAGGACAAGGATACTCATGAAGATTTTGAGAGATTACAGAACAAAGAAGGTGACATGCCATGCAATGAAGGGAGTGGAGTGGAATTTAGTGTGAATTAAATCATAAAAAAGAGGCATAATAAGTTGAGTGGTGTTACCTCTCATGTTTCCACACCCGACAGTGGTGCCATTTGCAAGGCCAACAATGTTAGTTCTGAACATGGAGCTCATCTAATAGTGGCATTATACAAAGGTGGTCAGAAAGAATCTAATGAAGAAGTGCATCACTATGAACCCCGAGGCAAAGGATATGAGTGAAACTCCAATCATCTTGGGTGCCACCATCATTATGGAGAATTTTCATCCATAGTGAGGGCCCAGCAGATCATAGATTTCTCCCATCAAAAATCGAGTAAAAATGGTGTAATGCCCCATTCATCATTGTTCTTTTCCTTCTTCGATGACCGTGTTGCTAAGCATATAACGTTGTTGTGCTCCTGTTGATCTTTTGTTGGCTTCGCCCTTTTTTATTACCCTGTTAAAGAAAATATTGTTCTCAAAATTTTTAGGTGGTTTGAATGATGGCTTGATGTTGTTAGGCATGGCCAGCTAGAGGGAACATCTACATAATTATAATTATTATTTTGGTCAAGCTTGTAAGTGGGTCCTTGTTAATATGATTAATAAGTATTAATAAGTTGTAATAAAAATAATAATAATATTATTATTTTAATTATCGATCGATGATAACTTCATTATCTGATTGTCGATTTGTTATCAACTTTATTGTTAATTATCAATAAGTGATTTTATTTTTTGGATTGGTCGCTTCGCGGATTGAGCCTCAGTTCATGCAAAGAAGAGGGTCTCTTGTTATGACACCATGGTTGGTCCTTGTCTTGCATTCGATTTCAAACTCCTACCACTTGTTCCTCCTTGGTCGACTAGGCTTGCTTGCATACTTGTTTTATTTGTCATTTTAAAGGTGAAATGATATTATTACCACCTGAGCTGACCAAGTCTCCTCTCATATTTTTTATTTATCTAATTTAATGAGAAAATTTGGATGCTTTCACCCACGTTGGCCACTTTTTTTGGCATCCCACCATTTCATGGAAATGTGCATTGTTTTTTTATAGACATTGTTGGTATGGAGGCACCATGCACCCCCTACCATCTTTTCTTCCTTGCGAACTACACACTTTAGTTTTATTTAATTATAGTCAGTTGTGGAAGTGTGTTGGAGGATGGGAACCTGCATTTCAATTAATTTTTGTAAGGGGAGGACGTGTTGTTCTTTGTTTTGGTCTTAAAGCCTATTGGGAGGTGACCACCTTTTGTTTTTGTCTTTCTTTTCTAGTTGTCTTCCAATTAAATATGACCTGCTACCTTTATTGGCCCATGTTACCCTCAATATTTTATTCACGCCTTGTTTTTAGCCCACGTTTGAGGAAAGGAAATGCGTATTCAAGGAGTCTAAGTGTTGTTCTTTTTCTATAACTTTTGTTTTATTTAAAACCTTTCTCTAGTATCCATGATGGTTAACAACGTCTGGCCTGGCCGTAGGAATGTGATTGGGGGTTTGTAGAAATAGGTCGACCTTATAAAAAAATGTTGTTTTGGTGTATACTTTCCATTGCTATGCCTTCATCCTTCCAGCTACACCAAAAAGAACAAAAGACTCATAACATAAAAGGCATCTTACAGGCTAAAACGAAGAAGTTATCACCACATGTGGCTGTTGCATGAGTATTGTAGAAGTTTTTACTTGTGCTGGAGAGGATTAGTAGGCTGGGAAAATCTGAAGAAGCTCCTTTCTATCATTGGCTAAGTGACTTCTGGTGACGATGAATTGATCATTTTGAAACCTGTTGGTTGCTTTTGGCAGATTTGGTTTCCCTTGTGCTAAGATGGCTATCTTGTCCCGCTCTGATCACCCATTTTAGACGCAGGTTGGGAGTACGTTTTCAATTTTGGGAAGTCTGACTTTCCTCCTGGAATAATTGTTCCCCTTTTGAGTTCCTGGGATTTTCATTAAACCCATTTTGTGTAGTTACTACAGTCTTAGCAGTCCTAGAGACCAAGTTTCCTTCAAGGTATTTTAGATCTGTGTTTTGGGAACTCCATACTCTTGTTGTAACTTCATGTGCCATATTTGGCTATGAGAAGAGTTTGAACCACCCAACAAGCTGGAGGAGAGTGGAATGTTGGTGCCTTGCATGCTACGAATGAAGATTCAACTAGAGGGTTGTTGTTGCTGTACTTTAAGGTGTTTAGGTGCCTCGTCGAAGCTAGAGGAAAAGGAAAGATATTTCTACACTTTGCTCCTATAGCTAAATTTAAATTGTTATGAAATTGAACCAACATTTCCTTGAATTGGTTTGTCATTTGGATGCCTTGTTGGGATATCTCTCCTTTCTACTTGTTTTACTCTTGTTTTAGCTTTTATTGATGTTAGTGTGTTAGTGGAAAGCATGTGTGTGTCCTCTCCTCTGGGTGTTATGTTTTTATTTCTTGAGTGATCGACCTTCATCTTTATATATATATCTTCTTCTCTACGATTGAGTTTCAAGTTTATTATGTTATTCAAGCTAGTATTTCACTATCATTAAAGTAAGCTTGTGACAACTATGAAGCTCCTTCCTATCACCCAAGTTTGTTTCTCTTTGTCTTTTTTCGTATGTTGTTAAATCTCTCTCAAGCCCCTTTGTTAACCCTTTTGATCTCAGGAAAGAAAGGTTATAGGGCTGGAGTGATCAATGTTTGGGTTAGTCGGGATTGGAGGTTGGGTTTTGAACTTTTAGAAGGAATAAGTTTGTGTGCAACATTTTTTTTCGGACCGCACATGTTTGAGACTCCTGTTTATCATTTATCTTGTTCCTAGGCTTTTAAATCCTTCCTCAGGAAGTACCTTGACCATCCCCATCATCTTGAACCATAACTAGTTATCGGGTCACCTAAGTTCGAGGGTACATTTGTGCAACCTTGTATCCTGCAAATATTAGACTTGTTTTGGTCTTTTTCCCATCTTGGAAAGATTTTTGGTGGCGTTTCCTATTTTCCTAACTTGTGTACTTTCTCTTTTATAATGTTAATGCTATTAAATAAGATTGATTGGTTTCTATGCACATCATTACCTTAATGTTTTGAGATGGAATTTGTCTTGAACGCTATTAATCTTGGGATAAACTAATCTTGTAATTGAAATTCTTATGGATTTATAGTGGAAGGATTTTGTTTTGTTAACAATAGTTAGTAATTTATGTTTGTACCTATGTTTGAACGGTTGATTTTTTTTCAAGGGTTTCCTTAAAATATTTCGTTTTGGGAAAGAGATAATTTCTTTTAAATTAGCCGAACTTTAGATATGTTTTGGAGGATTGTAAATCCTTAGTGATATAAAATTTGGATGATGTTTTATATACTCTTGTTTGATAGAACTCCCTTTTTTTTTGGCGTGTTGTTACTAGACTCTAAGGGAATTGGCCCTTCTTGAATGATTGGGGAATATCTTGGAGTTAATGGTCAATATTGGTATATTTTTTCCTTCGCTTTGAAACTTATGTTGTGTGGTGTCCGTGTATTTAATTTCAGTCATATACTCTATGTGATTATAGGGTTGAAAATTCTAATATACTTGGCTTTTCATGT
Source organism: Taxus chinensis (assembly GCA_019776745.2). NCBI lineage: Eukaryota > Viridiplantae > Streptophyta > Pinopsida > Cupressales > Taxaceae > Taxus > Taxus chinensis. The sequence continues at coordinate 233,781,368 of CM034151.1, read as the reverse complement.
TAATATTTGAACCCCGTGGTTCCTCCTTGTTGGGCATGCCAACTCTTGTCTTTTTAGAAATCTAATATTAAAGCCTATGCTTTTGGGATATTTTGATAATTTTAGACGGATGGCATGTATATCAAAATTCAACCTTGTAATTATTTAACTATTTGATGGGAATCCCATTTCCACTAGATGGTTTATTTCTTCTTATAGGGCCAAGGACCCTTCTCGTATGATTGTTATATTTTCGTTTCTTTTGTTCATAACTGAAGCACAAGGTCTTTCATCTTTGATTGGCATGGTAGAGACTTTATTATAACTTGAGGTGTTGTAAGTGTTTAGAGCAGTTACCCAATTCATGTAATAGAGTATTTCCTTTCATGGTATTGTTAGATTATAATTATTGTGGCTTTGTGTATCCTTATCTTGTTCAGTTCTCACGAACTGACTCTTGTGGAAAATTTGTTGCAAATGGCTTATGTGAATAGATGAGGGATAGACTTATAGATTTTTGCATCAACTTTAGTTGAGAAGCTCTTTTGCATGAATCCTTTTTATGTTGTTCAACTATTGATAAGGTCCAATGGAAATTCTTAGAAGAGGGTTAGTGTCTTAGTATTATGTATTGTGGTCCACATCTTCTTAACTTTGGAAACCTTGGATTGTTTGGCTATCATGGAAAATATAAGAAAATTGGATTACCTCTTTGTTGAGTGACCTTAATGGATTATCAGAATTCTAAGAATAGTTTAGCATTTCTTGGTCAATGTTTTTACCCTCTTGTTCCCTATTCATGGTTCCTTATGTTTGGTATGTCCTTTTGGGTTGTGTATCGAGCTGGAAATATTTGATGTAACCTTGTGTGGTTTTAGTAAATGAGTATTGTTAAAATTTACCCTTGAGAATAAATGTTGAGTTAAATATTTCTAATACTTAGTAACAATGTGTTATTAGTGAAATAAAATGGGTTGGTTAATCCTTATAGAAGTTAAAATAAATTTTATATTCAAATAAATTAATGTAGAGGTGACCTACTAGAGAACAAGTACTTTCGTAAGTGATCAAAGATGGAACTATCCTTGTAATGTAAAATTATATAACTTGCTGAACTAGTGAACATTATTCTTTTATGGTGGATTCTTAAACGATCTTAAGGGAAATCAATGGTTAGTATTTGGAAGTTAATAAGATTTAATAAGTAGGAGGAAGTAGTTTGGAAACGACACAATTTATCTCTAGCCATTTGGAAGGTAAATTTTTTTCTTCTATAAAACTCATTCAGTGAAGCCTAAGTAAAATCCTTAATAATTCTGGATAAATTATCAAGCTTCAGTTAAGTCCTGGTAATAACTAATGAGGTCTCAAAGATGAATTCAACTCAACCTCCTTCCTCTAACTTTTTCCAATGTGCTTTGTAATTTTCCCTTAAAGCATGTTGAACGTGAACCCATGTTATAATAAGGGTATGAGCGAGTTTTAGTAACATAAGTGTGGATAGATGGCCTTGTGGAATTAAATTACCTCCTTTATTAAATAAATGAATTAAAAAAATAATTGTCATAATAGAGAAGAATTTAAGTTGATTAATCTATAGTGTAATGGAAAGAAACTTAGCTTTGTAAGATGAATATCCAGAATCTCCCTGAAAACGTAAGTCAAGAATTGCATAATGTTTTATCAAAATAAATAACCTTCAAGAATTTAACACTATGGTATACCCTAATGGTAAGTGTGTTATGTGGTTGGACTTCTATGTTGTCTTGTAAAAAAAAAGTGAATTATCCATGATGGGTGTGATCGTTTCCGTGTTATCCTTGTGGCCATCCTTGTATCGAGTTGTTCACATAGCTATTTATAACCTTGGTGATGACATGTTGTATCATGTTATGTGCCAAGCAAGTTAAAAAAAAAGTTATCATGTATTTTACTATATTTTTAAGCGTGTGTGAAATTGTGGTTCGTTACACTTGGTATCAGAGCAGAGGTTCATGCTCTCGAACCTCTTGGCCAGTTTGGAGTTGTGATGTTGTTATAGGATGGTGCTGCATGATGGTGATGGTGTTGCTTGATGGTGGATGATATTGGAAGAGTAATGTGATATAAGCATGATGTGAACTATGTTGTAATTGTGATGTTGTGTATGTCACTTAGTGCGTAATTGTTGGCGTGTGAATGTGTTGGAGATGAGAGTATTCTCTCTCCTTTTCATGAATTCAATAAGAACTCAAGTGTGATGTACCATCTTGTTGTGTGTGTGAAAGGAATTTTATTGTGGATGACATAGTGTTGGAGCATTGTGGCATATTGTGATATATAGGTGTTTCGATGTATTGTATGACAAGATTGATGTAAAGTGAATTTAGTTGTATCATAATGTTTTACCATGTTTTGAATAAATGTGTGTAGCACCTTGTTATTTAGCAATTATTGTTATGTTGTGATGTTACTTATTATGTTCATCGTATGTATGATTTGTGTAATATGTAATGATTCATGTTGTGATATAGGGGCATATAGTGAGCATATGAACCCTTTTGTATAGTGATTGCACTTTAGGTGCATAATGTGGTAAAGTGATGTATTGTACCTAGTGAATGTATGATTGTGATATACCCTGTATATGTACCATATGTAAGACGTTATGGTAAATATGTACATACCACCATTGTGTTAGTGATGTAGTTACATATTATGTTGTGAACATTGCACTAATGATCCTAAAAAGGAAATCGGTAAAAGAGTATGTCTAGAGTGAGGAAAGGTGTACGGCTGACCAATCACTAGAGCCAACCTTAGGCTCCGTGGATGGTGGCCTATTCTCCTCTCTCTCTCTCTTTATGTGGTTTTTTTATGGATATAACCTTAGTGCAACTATGACCATGTTTAACCTTGTCGAAGTGGTGGCGGGATGATTAGACAGTTGTATTATTGATATGTATTTTTATGAGATGAGGCTCGATGTTCTGAGTGTTAGTGACTCATTGAGTACCCCTTGGTGGCCAGATAAGGCCACACAGTTATCGTAATGTGATATTACTATAATTGTATTTTATTCGTAAAATGAACTTTTTAATTTGTTTTGCAAGGACTGTCGACACTAAAATTTTCCTCCGTAATTTCTATTTCATTAATGTATGTATTAGGAATAGGATGTTTTTAAGTGTAATTAGTAGTAGCGTCTAATAGAAGATAATAGCACCGTCAGTACGGTGCCGCCAATAATGTAGAGTACGGTAACATTCAAAGTACAATAGGAATGTTGTAAAAAGTAAATATTTGTCGTAAGTGGTCTGGTAATGTTAAAATGTCAAAGTTGGGATAAGTAGAGAAGTAGGGTCTACATGATTAGGAATTAGAAATATTATATTTGTAATAAGGACAAAGAGTAATGTCATAAATATTTTTTGTATTTTATTTGTGGAAAAGTCTAAAAAGGTGGAACCCATGTGAGATGATAAGGTTTATCTTATCTTAGAAGATAAGCCTACATGTAAAGGCAAGAGTTTAGGCATGGAATATGATTGGCTAGAAGAGATTTCCTATCCTATCTTAGAGATAAGGTGGATAAGCCTAAATTCCTATAAATAAAGAGGTCACCCCCCCTCATTTAGCATAGAAGGAAGTAGTGAGAAATATTGTATGAGTAAGTGTGTAAAGGAAGCCATCATTTTGAAGGTGTGTTAAAGAAGCCATTAAGAAGTGTAATTGTGAAGTTTCTCCCATAGTTATTGTTGGAAGGCAAGTGAAGTCAGTAACACTTGAAATACCTCATGGGTGAGATTGTAACAATTTCATGTTGATATTATAATTTACACTTATATTTCAGATTTATCATCATTCCTTCTTATCATAGTTTATGGTATTCTTTTGTTATATTTGTTGTGTTTCCAGATTCCATCCACCAAACTAAAAGTTGTGCATTAGTAAATAATCATAGCATGAGGAGTTCCCGGTGAAGAATTATCATAGTGCTGGATTGGTGATGACATTTTGGTTCCGTTGCTGGGACCATTCCTCGTTGGTGGATTTTCTAGAGAGATATTCCCACTTAGTCAGAAATCATTTGGAGAGTAACCTTTTTTTTATTGTGCCTAGTAGTTACCCAGTGACCCTATCCCTCACACAAGTTCGCAGGGGGTAGTGAGGTGGCACAGCGGTCTACGTGGCGTTCGCAGGGGGTGGCCCACGCTCCGTTTTCAACTCCGTCAACTCCGTCTCCGTTCCCCTCCTGACAAGCTAATGAATACTGCAGCTTTTGCCAGCTTTTGTCGGCTATCATTTCAGCGACTCCTGTCTCCTCACCCGCAGCTGTCAATCGGTTCCACTTTGAAAAATCATAGCTCCGCCTTCATCAAAAACACATGACCCGCCATAGCCCCCTGTTATTTTTTGCGGTTTCCAAGCGGTTTCGGGTCCGTGGTTTGAGCTGTTCTCTGCTGCACAACGAACAGATTTCAGAGGTGCTTCTCTTTTATATGCTATGTTGTGCTTCTATGATTTGTGGTTTTACATGCTTTGTGGTTTTCAATGGACTTTTCCTGTTAATATTATGCTATTTTCCTGTTAATATGAGTTATATTCTTCATCGTCCTCGAGTCTGAATGTGAATGTGAACGAGCCTGAAGGTTTAACAAGCTGTGTGGGTGCATCGTAGTCACCGGCATTATATATCAACACAAAGATTAGAACTCTAGATATTAAGAACCCTGCACATATGTTATACCCTAAAACAAAAATTGAAAAGCTTTGATTATATCTTCTCCAAATGATATTTATTCAAACATATTGGTCAGTAAGGATTGATAATCCTGTTAATGAGCAAGCTTCCAAAGCTGAGCCTGGATCTGGATTTCTGTTAGAAAATATACAATGAACATATACAATTACTCTGCTCCATTTTCACCCAAGAACTAAGTTTTTGTCTTGGACTTACTTTGACATGTAAATGTATCCAAGTTCAAATTCCAGTTAGTTATTCCAGGTGAGTTGTAAGGACCTGACCCAACACCTCTGCTCCCATGAGGGTACACGAATTTTTTTTGAGTTCTGAGACTCAGGTAGCCAACTCTGGTGATGACTCCCTCTGTTGCAAGCACAGAATCTGTTTGTAGCAAATATAAAGTGGTAACAGTCTACAAGCATAATCAACAGACCTAACAGAAATCATAAACTTTTTTTTTGGGACATTCAGAAATGAACAAGTTAGCAATGTTGTAATTTTCCATAGTACAGAGGTTTTGTACAACTTTCAAACCATAGTATAGCATTCTACACAAATTCAAGTATTAAAACTCTCCGTGTGGGAGGCTAATATATAAATAAATACAAATAATAGAATCTCTGTTTATTCTCAACGGCAAGCAACAGCCTTTTCCCATTATAAAAATGTTGTCAGAATTTTTTTGTTGATGAATTCAAATTAGAAATTCCTTGATCTTGGCTTTAAGTCATCAGATATGCAAGTGAAGTCTCTTCTAAAACTAGAACATAAGAATTTCTACCAAATGTATAGAATAAATTGTTCAAAATATTTGGATCTCCACCTGGTCATTACCCAGAATGGAAAAAATGATGAATACAGTGGCATCTAGGCATGGACAATCTGATGTGCCCTCAAACCATCCATAGATGTGAACAGGCAGCCACATATATTACACTCTACATACCTAAATCCAGTATTTATGGTCACAATTTCAGTCATCATGACTTCGTGATTGAGCCTCATAGCAAAAGGGGTGGCCGTTTTCACCATATCAAAAGCAAATTCCAAATCTTCTTCCTCCTCTGGTGCTAGCTGGTTGAGATCAAGAAGTGGCTCTCTCACTTGGCTTCTACCTCGCAATAGCTTTAATTGTTTTTCTGTTGAGGTCACATTGCTTGCCGTCTCTGTGATTCTGTCAGCAGTGCAATGGGATCTCTTGTGGCCGCCAAGAGCTTGACCTGATGGGAAGACCATGTGGCAGATATGACAGTCGTGCACCTTTCTCTTATTGACTTGTATTACTGGTTCTGGGGGTCAGTTCTCTAGTCAAGCAAGCGAGCCATCTTCCCTTCTCTTCTCGTCTTGAATCCATATCATCCACAGCGGCAGGATAGTAATCTATCAACAACACACTGCTACCCTTTTCAGTAATTTCCTCCTCCCTCACCTCCTCTATTGCAGAAAAATCCTTGAACTTCCTGTGACTTGATCTGCGGCCTCCCAGAGCTTGATGCGTATTGAAGAGCTTCTTGCATGTGCTGCATTTATATTTACTTGCACCTAATTCAACAGGTCTACTACTTTTATCAGTCCTCCTTTTCAACTTCTCCTTCCAACCCAAATCCTTTTGCCCTGCTTCCAAAACCTCAAAAGATCCCTGAAGCTCATGCTTCCCTGTCCTAGAATGATAAATTGATTCCTCTATCATCTATCTCTTAACATGTCTATCAACCTTAGGAGTATCAATGGTATTGGTAGCACTACAGGCAAGCATCACAAGGAAATGGACAGTGCCTCTATCATCCTCAAGCTCCTTAGTATTCTCCACCTCTTCTTCTTTTTCTTCAACAGCATTATACCCCAGTTGAGGTTGAGTCGGCCTAATTGGTCTTCTCGTACCTCTTTTTGCAGTCACAGACCAGCTGAGCAGGCTTCTGGAACCAATAGATTTGCATCGTAGTCACCGGCTTTTTGATCCAATAGATTTGTTCTTCAGGTAGGGTTTCCTTTTAGCACCTTAAATTCATGAAAGTGCAGCAGATGCTCTTGGATCATGGATATATGCTTGAGGCAGCCAGAGTGCATGGGAAAGTTAAGCGAATCTTCTTACCATGAGGGAGTCAATTAGTCAATGTGTATTTTGTTGATGGTTCAGCCTTAACTTTTTAACTGACTCGCTAATCGGTAGACAGTCTTGTCCTTTGCTTGGACAGATTTGTTGAATCTTTTGGGACAATTGCAAATTGGGAAAAAATGAAGGCCTTTCTTATTGTTGGCCAAGATGAACCTCCATTTTGCTAAATAAAATGTAAACTTATAAACTTAGGTGAGATCATAAGATGCTTCGGTAATCCTTTTAGTATGCAACTCTCTATTGTTGACCAATGGTAATGGATAATGTTTAAATTTGAAAAAAAAGCTCCTATCCTAGAATAGTCACAGTCTCCTGCTAGTTGGGGAAATCACAATTGTGGCGAAATCCTAGCAGCAGGACATATCTACTCTTCTTCTTGTCCTTTTCTCTTATCAAATAGATTATAAAAGGCCATGGATTGTTTTAAAGATTATATGGAGCAACCAAGAGGGGTGAATCCCATTGATAGATTGGTGCTTTTGCACTCTTCCAATTATCCAGGAGGATTTGAGGCTTCCAATAGTTCATGGCATCTCGGTGTTCTCCACTTTATGATTTGGCTTCACCATTGATTTCAAGTTTCAACATTATGTGCATGCCGCAGGGGCCTAAATCCTCCTTGCAGTTCAGAGATCTTCAAATAGCTTGGGGCACCACAATGTTGCTTTGTCATGATTTGACTACACAAATGGATTCATCATCATGCCACACACATGTTTGCCTTCTGCAAGGTCCTAACTCCTCTCTACGGCATTGCGTGGTATGGCTAGGTGAAGATGATGATTGGTTATAAAGCGCTTGTAACGGTTTTGCATTGTTTCATATCCTCCATTGTATATTAAGGCATCATTATATTCCTATAAAATAGTCATATATTGGAGATAGTGAGTAGAGTGATAAGATAACGTACTACATCCTACCTATTGGATCTTGTACATGACTTTGCATTGCAATTCTGCATTTGGTGTCTAGTGTTTCTTTGTTTTCTTCTATGTTGTACAAGCGCTCTCATATATCTTTTGGATTTTGTCATGTCATCTACATTTTCCACATATAACACATCTAGATTCACATTTAGAGTGTTGTCCACTGGGTCTCCTCATGGGTCCTTAGATCAGTGGTATTAGAGCACATACTCACTTCATCATATCCTAGTGGTATTGAAGTTACATCTAAACTTTCTCTCTTTGTTTGTATGCCCACTCACACGAGGTTTGAATACAGGAAATTAGGACTAGAAATCCGTGATCCTTCTTCATACTTCATGTTTCTAGATGGAAAACCAAACAACTTCAAAGATTCCAACTTTGGATATGTTCAAACAAATGGTAGAGGATGGTTTGCAATAACAATGAGAAGAATTGGAAGAATTTCATGCATGTGAAAGAGCGGGGATCGTCGACCACTTCTCTCAACTTCTTAAACATGTACAAGCGACTCCCAATCTTACTGTTCCACAACGATCTTTTGGTGGTCACACCCCATATAAGTTATAGGTCAATTTAGACATTCCTATTTTTGAAAGAAAAATAGTTGTAAATGCCCTAGATCTAGACTGTCTGGAAACGCCTAAGGCCCCCCCGTACCAGCCTAGAAACGTACCAGGTACTGGTACGGGGTATGGTACGCTGTGGGTACGCTTGGAAACATACCCACAGGGGACAAGGTAAGGTCCGGGTACGGAAAAACCGTATCCGGACCATACCCTATCCCCTGTGGGTACGTTTCCAGCCGTACCCGTCCAAAAAAAACCTGCCAAAGACAACGTTTCTTTCCTTTTTTCGATTTTTGGTGGAAAAATCACAAGGACAGAAAAAATTTGCCATTTTTGGAAAGGGTCCGGGAAGATGTAGTAGCAAAAACTTGCTTGTGCCATAACTTTCATTCTGTGACTCCGTTTCAAGTGTCGTTTTCTCTAAAAGTGTATATTTTCTCGAGCTCTACGCATTGATGGCAATATTTTTCTTATTTTCATAAAATCCATTTTTGCACCTTTTTGGACCAAGCAACTTCTTGCAATCTTCTGAAAGAATCATGAGCTTTGATCGCTTGTAGACAGATTAGTAATTAAAAATACTGGATAGCTTTCCAAAACTCGGCGAGTATTCTCCCGTGCTCGGACTAATCGTCCCACCTGCCAGCTTGGATCCATATTTTTCCTTCTTAGTTATGATGTATCGGGAAATATGTCAGACAATACTATCGTGCTGAGTGGATCAAGGAAGGTCACCATTGAACAATCAAAACTCCTTGAATCTTATCACAGTCACTAAGATAAATAACTGTGATAGAGAAATAATAAATTTCAATAAGTATGCCATGTATGAGAATTAAATTTCAATAAGTATGCATATGCTTCTTTAAATTTATATATATATATATATATACTATAACGTACCCAAAAGCGTACCGTACCCAAGATTTTTAAAAATTTGTTGTATCGGCGTACCGTACCCGTACCCGTATCCAGACTGTCTAGCCCTAGATAATTGACTTAACCTTACCCTAGATAACTGACTTAACCTTATTTGTTCATACTATGTGGTAAATTTCAATAGTGAAAAGATTACATTTGCTCTTTTGAAAGTTTCTTTATCCGTAAAGAAATGGTGGGACAACTACTGCACTGTGCATGAAGATGATGAACTGGGACTTTTCTGTAGAAACATGGAAAGGTTTCATTGAAGCACTCAAAAACATGTCTAGTATCTTGCTGGAAAGTATGATGATTAGTACATCAAGTTTTCCCCAATTTTGCCAAGGTCATGATCAAATTGTTCAAGAATACATAAACATCTTTCACTCCTTTTCCATGAAACTAAATATCCAAGAATCTAAGCAAAATCTCATCTTGAAATATAGGGCAGGCTTGAGAGGATACATTCAAGATGACATAGATTTCTTGCAAATCTCCTCTTTGGGGGAAGCCTACAAATTGCTTGCAAATTCGAAGGAAAATCCAAGTTGAAGTCTAAGCTAGCAGAATCCAAGTCTCAAGACAAGCCACAATTAAAGAATTCCTAGCTTGGAACGAAACAGAAACCTAACCAAGGGAATGGCCCTTCGAAGTAGTCCCAAAAGAAGGCAACATGGTCAAATGTTCAAAACAAACAATCCAAGAGTAGTAGGTGCGGTACATTCCATAAATCTAACACGCACTCCATAGATGAGTGTCGCGCCAAGAAAACTCTACTTCCACAACTTGAAGCAATTGGTACTACCTACGTGGCATTGGAAAGGGTAAACGAGTCATGGTATCTGAGCCTAATGCCATGGTCGGTACCACAAACATTGCCTCTTCATCCAATTCAGATTTGGAGAAAGTAGAACATTCGTCTCTTTCTCAAATGTGGGTTAATGGACAAACAATACATTTCATAGTTGGCAATGGGAGACAAAATAGCTTGATTTCTCTTGAAGTAGTTTGTAGACTGAGTTAGCCATTAATGCTTCACCCACAATCATACTCAATTGGATGGTTCAGCTTGGGTTTTGGGAAACTTGTTACTCAACACTATCATCTAGTGTAAAAAATCAAGCCTTTTCAAGATGTAGTCCTTTCCAATGTTGCACCCTTAGAGGTATGTGATGTTTTACTTGGTCAACCATATCTTTAGCATCAACATGGAATGCTGTCATAGATGTTGGTGCTATAAGATACCACATATTGGAAGTAGTCCCTAAGTTGACACTCAGTAGTGCCAGACAATACATGAAGGTAGTCAGCTCTTGCTGAAAATTTGTGCTCTTAGTGGTCAGACGAACAAAACCACATCCTTATGGAATTTTTAGATATTCCTCAACACCTTTGGAGGAAGAGATATCCCTCAGTAACTTGGCACCAAACCAAAAGAGACCGATTGTTTGTGCACCCGATAACAATGGGATGATGTGCATGGGAAGAAACCACTGAAAATGAAGAAGCTATTTCATCACTTGGTGCAAGTGTTGTAAAATCTGTCAAAGAATCTTTGATGTACTTGTTGGCATAGATCTGTCCCATAATACATGACCTCCTCTAGTCTGAATCTATCCCATCATCTGTGACCTCCTCTACTCTGAATCTAGGGTTCCCTTCCCATCATTTGCCCCAAATTCGGTAAAAAAAATAAAATTCCACTTATTGTTAAAATTAAAAAAGGGAAACAAGTTAGAGACGAAATTCATTTTCTGTCTCTAACGTTTGTCTCAAAAGAGGGTCCCATGCAGTAGTGTTTCTCGCTTGAGGATTGAGCATTTGTGATTGTTAACAATTTCAAATGTTTGCCAATGCTTTCAATATTGTTAGCATTATTTTGGTTACATGGTGCATCACTTTAATATTCACAAAAAATTAATAAACAACGGATTATTCAAATTGTAACCCATTTTTGGGTTGAGAATGCTCCATTTCTGTGCTGAATCTCTGCTTGACAGAACCTGCAAACTCAGACAGAGAATTGCAGTCACATAACACAGTATTGATCTTTGAATCTATACACACAAAGCATGAGCACAAATCTAAACAAGGAATAGGTTAATTAAGTTACCCAATAGGCATTCTGGAAAGCCCACTAGCTTCGGGTGCATCAATAAGCTCCTGTTTCAACATATAATCCTTTCCATTTTTGAGTTTCCCTGTTGATCACACAAAAACTCGTATCAATAAAATGCTAAGTGAGATTGATAACTGTCAGTCACTTCCCGTGACACTGCTTTTCAAGGTAAGCCTCTACACGGCATAGAAAAAGTATGTTTGAGCTGCTCCAGAACCATGTATGTTGGGGGTAACAGCATCTCACCTGTAAAGAGTAATCAAAATTGCATATGGTGCTGAACTCTTTTGAGGCAGATATCGACCCGAACCCCTACCCTTCTTGGCTGCAGTCAAAGCTTCATAAGAGTTAAGAACTCTTGGATTACATCATTCATTGAAAACTGCTATTCCGAATTTGGAACTGTTGTTTGAGTATCGCCACAAATGATTTCTTTCTTTTTACAGGCCCTCAAGAAAATTCCAGGTGCCTAATATTAGCCATTGCCGTGTCCTTTCAATGTTCTTTAAATAAATTTGCCGATTCTAAATTCAAAAGGTTGACATATTTTCCCATATAATATTTCAGAGTTGGGAAATTTTATGAAAAGGTACTAAAATTTAAAGAAGAAAAGTTTTTCAATATCAGATGCTCAACAGTGTCTACTACTAGAATACGTTAACTTCCGTCAATGAAGTTGTTAGGTACTTTAGGAACTACACAATTTAATCAAATTTGTTTACAATAATGCTTAACTAAAACCTTAAAAGCAATGCAAGCCTGCTTAAAATCTTCCTTTAATTCCTGTGCATAAGTTTAGAGTTATTTTTAATCTTCCTATCTCCTGCATGTATAAGTTCTTTCCATGTAGAAGTCACACTCAATTTTGGCATTCAAATGATTGAGTTTAATAATTTTGCAATAAAATGGAAAGTCTTATTACGAACATTATATGATTACATAATAGGCCCATTATAATTTAGGATATAATGTTCCTCATCTTGGATATTGCCCTCGCCCAATCACAAGCCTGATTGCGTACACCTTTAAGATTAAGTTCATTGGTCGGTTATTTACCTCCCTCTGCGGCGAAGTATATCACCTACCCCTTGAGAGCAAAAAATACATCACGTTGCATTTCTGGGACGGAAAAAAAAATCCTAGATTTTGGGGATGGAATGGGACGGCTATTAAATAATATTTATATGTTTTTAACTTTGTTCAATGAAATTTTAGGGGTTTAAACTATCTTTAATGCTTTTCAAAGTACTTTCAAGATTCAAATACAATGTTTTTGGTAAAAGAACAAAAAAATTAAAAGTAAATTTACATCAAAATAGTTTTAAAAAATTTAAATTAGGGGATGTCCCCTCCTCAATAGTCCCAAGTCCCAAAATGTTTGGAACATCGGGGACATCACCAAAATCTATGGGATGCATTCCCTGTGTAACATTTTTGAGACAGGCCAAATGCTGAAGACTGTTTTGAGTCAAGCCCAATGTCGTTCACAGTCAGTGCATGAAATTTTTTTGTAGCAGATAATAGCCATATTAAATCTTCTAAACATCTCTGTACCTCTTACAAAATATTGTTTTGAAAAATCACCCCCAACATACGGGTACCACATAACAGATGAAACCCACAAGTTTATGATACAGGAGTTATTTTACCAAGAATTGTCGGCAAACTTAAGTTGCAGATGCCACAATTCATATTTATCCCACACATTTGCAGTAGCAAGAAGTAGTCCACCCCTTAGGGGCTTTAGAGGAGTGGGGAATTATTGAAAGCGCTCACCAACACTTTAAAATACATAATACAAGTCCCATCCTCAGATGGTTAAGAAAATCAGTGATAGCGAAAGCTCACTATCCTTAAGTAGGTCATTGGTTCAGATCGTAGTGCACCCACATTTTTATGGCTGGAGTTTTCCTTTGTAGATCTGTGATGACCCTCATTCAAAGAAGGATTGAAGCTTAGAGGATAGTGTTAAGATTGTAATTCATACTTGTCCCCGCTTTGTTGAAGCAAATAACAAATTGCCCTTAACAGGATGTTGGAAGTGCTTGCCCACACTTGATAATCCATGCTAAAAGCCCCAGGGAGTTGGGGAAGAGATAGTCTTTAGGTACTCATCTAACATCAGGTAGTTGAGGAGTGCATAGGGAAATATGTCTCCTCTAACCGATAAGATGGAGAGGAAAGGTGGGTGCTTGACAAAAAGCTTTTGAGGAGATTGTGAATGGCACAAAATCTCATTAATATAAGATATTCTTCGTATAGCACGAGATAGCCTCGATGAAACATTCTATGAGATAGCAATAGAATCAATGGAATAGATGTCACCCAAATGCCTCAAGGCACTCTCCATTATACTATCAACCAACTATTCTCACGGCCAGTTTTACAAGGCAAAAAATATGCATAACTAAAGGTAGGGTACTCAAAAGTGCTCAATTACACTTGAAAATTTGTAATAAGAGCCCCATGATCCATCATTAGATGGTGATAGTGAACGAAAATTTCCCACAAGTAGATCACAAGTTAAAATCCTAGTGTGCCTATATATTCAACATGGTATTAGAGCCATAGCTAGAACTTGCCTTGTGAATGTGCTATCCACCCTTGATCAAAGAAGGATTAATCTAGGGTGGGGAGTGTGGTGGGTGTTTGTAGGTGTTGCGATCACAGTCCATTACTTGTCCCCACTGTCGAAGCAAAATGGAAACTGATGCTTAGAGGGTATTGGATGTGCTGGCATGCGCTTGAGAACCCATAATAAAAGCCCCAGGAAGAGATGAACAAGTAGCTCTGTGGTAGAGCAGCTCGTCGTCTACAAGTAGATCCTGGATTCGATTTTTGTCCAAATTTTCAACATACCTTAGCAAACTTTGTCTCCTAATATTAGTCCATAAAAATTTCTTTTGAAACTCAAAATAGAATGTTGTGATTGCAAGTCAATTCACATCCAAAATGACAGACTAGGATTTGTGCACTGGGGCAGCAGATCTATTCACCCCTAAACGCTGGTAATAAAAAAATATTGGAATGCGGAGCAAATTTTAATAGATTAGGGAAGTAGCACCACCTATGGGGAGCCAGAATCCATTATAAAATCACAGCACGGATTTGGGATTTTACATCCAACTAGAAGATGAAATCATCCCAGTCCTTGTTAATCAATGTAACCGTAATACCATTATCCCTGCAAACTTTGAATGTCTTGATCTCACTCCTAATCACTCCGAGCAGCAAAAATCTGCATCGTACTCATGTGATCATTTCTGACTTGCTCATTTCCAGGTCAGCAATAAGAATCAATTCTGTATACCAAGTTGCTATCATCTGTTCAGAAAAGGCCTCTACATCATCACTGGCATCTTAATCCTTAATTGACCCAGAGAATTCAAGATCTGTATCCCCGCTTAGATACAACTTCCCATTACTTCACTGCGAAATTGGAGCTAGAATCTTGTATGTCTAGGCTCCACAGAGATCATAGGCCCAAGTTCAGGTAATACGGTTAACATGAGGTAAAATCCTGCATACATGCTTGATGGCTGGGTATCACAGTGCAAGACACCTTAGTAAACCTGGGTGTCCCAATGCCCTGTGTCAGAATTTCGGTTTTGCCCATCAAAGTTTAAGGGTGATAAGCTGAGCTAAACTGCAATTTTGTGCCTAGCACTCTCGTTACCACTAAAGTCTTCCAGTAATAACCTTGGAAATTTAGTATCTCTATCTGAACGTAATTGTCATGGGTAACCCATACAACCTCACTTTGACTTTCTAAAGAATCAGACTTCAGTCACCTTACTTGTGCATTACTATGTTTTTGTGCAGGGCCCTAAAATGACCAATCTTAGCAACAAGCGGTCAGCAACCACGAATGTGAATACGATACTTGATTTTGCTAGCTCCTTTGAGTGTCGAAGCATGGGATTCCAATACTAAGTCACACTGATTATGTCTTCCCATAGGCCTATTTGAGAAAGTAAAATGTCATAACGACCTTGTTTTTAAGCTACAAACCTTGACGGCCATTTCTTGACAAATTTTCAAACACAAATTTGTACATATAGACGGTTTCATCCTTCTATACATGAAAGCCAATAATATCCTTCTGGATGCCATTATAGCTTGAGTCTTGATGGAGTTGGCCAAAGCGACCTTCTAAACCTCAGTGTATGCAACTGCCTAGTGATCATTTAACTGAGCTTCAATGAACATTTCAGGAATATTAAAGCTATGAAAGTGTTCCTGTAGAATAGCATAATCACTCTTGCATAAGTAATCAAGATATGGAGTTGCTATCATAAACGAGAAAATGCTTGCAAACCAGAAACACTGCTAGCAAATAAATAAATGAGGATCTTTATACAACTCCTTGGAATCATTTCCATTAAAACCCAGCTACCTCACTTGAGGCCATTTTGGCAGCGATGAGAAAAATCTACTTTATCTTGCTCAAGGGCTACCAGCTACTTGATTTGTTTTTTCCAAATTTGCTGTATGCTTGCGCAAGTGTATACCCTTGAATGACTGACTGCTCGAAAAGACGGGTGTATGCATGCCTCTGATTTAGCTTGAGGTCACGGTGTTTGTGAACTTCAACAGCTTGAATGATCTGTATACAAGAAATGTTCCTTGAGGAGGATCTACCGAGCTAAGAGGTACTCCAACCGCTAATCAATATAGCTTCTAAGAATAATGGTTTTCCATCGAATTAGCCCGGGGTCATAAACGTGAATGCGTTGTCTTACCTCATCGAGCTTAAATCACTGAAAGGATGCAACTAGAAAGTTTTCCAGTCTAATGGAATCAAACAACTTCACATAGAGTATTCAATAGCTAAAGAAACTTTATAAATGGAGGTCGTCAAAGAAACAACGTATTATGTTGACAATCCCCCTTTCTTAGATATAGATCCTGTTGGCGCACAAAGATCTTAAATTATAGTTTTATACAGTACACCATGTACCTTACGGAGCCTAGTAATGAGTCAGGTCTTCGTTATCGCGGGAAACAACGTAACGCGTTGTTAAATTGCTGTACTCATAATAGCTTATTTCAACCTATATTATTAATAATGAGTTGTTTGATAACTCATATTAATAATATCACACTATTTTGTTTTTCCCACACAAATATGATATTAAATATCACA
The DNA here is from genome assembly GCA_019776745.2 of Taxus chinensis. Classification (NCBI taxonomy): domain Eukaryota; kingdom Viridiplantae; phylum Streptophyta; class Pinopsida; order Cupressales; family Taxaceae; genus Taxus; species Taxus chinensis. The sequence goes on along the minus strand of CM034151.1, from coordinate 233,764,866 downwards.
ATATTAATATCTCACTAACTCACTAATGTAATATATGAATATTACATTTAACCCTTACAAATAAATATTTGAGCACTAATCCTAAGATATTCCTAACAATATTAACAAGTGCATTTACCTTGGTTTTCTTGATTTGGAACAATTTACTTGTCTCCTTTTTTCTTGTTCTTGTTGTTTGTGTTGGTAGTTGTGCAACCGAACTTCTCATCAACAATTGTCCTTTATCTACACCTTCGACTTTTCTGTCAAAGATACCATGGCCTTTTTAGAGTCCTCTTTGGAATAATTCTTGGGTGCAGTTCCAAATGCACCTCCAACACTTAGTGTTAGTATGCCCATCCACATCACAATGGTTATTTGGGATCCTTGCAATTTTTGCAAATTGGTAACATTTCTCTTACCTTTTCACTTACCCTTCTGCTAAGGCTGATTTTGCTCTTTCTTGAAGATTGCTGGCTGATTTATCTCTGAGGGCTCTCCTCTCTCCTTGCTTTCTCTCTTCCTCAATGCATTATGCTTGCACACATGCGTCATCAAAGTCCTTTTGCTTACTTGAAACGATCCGTCTCCCTAGGTGTGTATGGAGACCTCTCAAGTATTTGGTCAAGTGGTCTTCATCTTCCAAGTACATGCTCATCAACATGGTTTGTCTATGGGGTATAATTCTGCACACTTTGACCACTTCCTCGAAATATCGTCACTTAATTTTTTGATCAGTTTTTTCCCAATTGGATACAAATTATTACATAACAATTCTTTGAATTCATTCTACCTAGCTACAACAGGATTCTTCTTTTCAAAAGATGCCTTATAACTTTCCCTCCAAATTAGAACATGACCTTCCATTTAGAATGTGCAAACAAAATGATTTGTGCCTCAATGATTCTATGCATATTAAAATATACCTCCAATTGCTTCAACCATTTGTTTAATAACTCTGCATCTACCTGTCCTTCAAAGCTTCTAATTCAAAGCTTCTAATTTTAACCTTGGTTTCAACTTTGAAAAGGACATGTACTATATATTTTACATTACTGTTACCCTTGGCCTTTGGAGGCTGCTCATCCTCATACTCATCCATTGGTTTTTCTTCATGGGGTTCCTCTCCTTGTTCCCCGCTAAACTTCTTAGCGAGAGCATGGACCGGCATATCCATGGATTCTTGATTCCTAGATATGAGCTCTTGCTGTTTGGTGATGGTATGTGGGGACTTCATTGCATTTTCTGTACATGATTGTAATGATGCAACTCTTGGGAAAGTCCTCTGCCTTTTTTGGCATTTCTTTCACACCTTTGATTCTACCTTCTTGTAGATATCTCCAGTTTGTAAGGTAGCAATTCTTCTTGCTACGATCTCATCAGTGTCATACAAAAATCAGTCAATACTTTTCATAATTCCGGAGATACGAATCAACTTTGATACCAAAATGATCTGTTAACTCCTAAGATTGTTGTCTGCTTATTGAATTCACTGAATCACAATCTGCTGCCCTACTTCGATTTTACTCAAGATAACATATTGTAGTCTTAGTGATGTATAGAATTAGTGTAGCTTGTTGCTGGAAACTGTGTCACAAGGTACATCGATTTTTATGGAAAGAGTTTGAACTTCTCCGAACTTTGTCCTTGCCAAACATAAACTCAAACTTTATCCATTTTTTATACAATAAGTTTTTGACATGATTTTGTATTATATATGTGCCGAGTGAAAGCAAAGGATGGATAACTCCCCCTCTACTCCATCTCTTCGACATATTTGTGCATATTTTAGAAAATTAAAAAGATAAAAATATTATTTTGTTTCGAACTTTATCCATTGGCAAACTTGGACTGAACTTTATCCTTGTCGAACATGAACGTTTGAACTCGAATGTTGTAAGTTTATGCTGGAAACATATGGTACTGAATGTGAATGTAAAATCACATGTGCAACAAGCATAAGCATGGAATAATAGACATGAGATTTTGATCTACAAATCCCCAACATGGGAAAAATCAGTTGGTAGTGGCAATTGCCCACTTCCCTTCTCATTGTGGCCAAAGGTGGATTACAAAGCAAACTAGAACAACTACAACACTCCTGCTATCTTGCTCACTAAATATTTTTATAACCTTTTAATGAACCTTGCCCCTTGTATATCACCTATTCCAATCTTTGAGGGTAGTTATACTGAAATTCATTTATTGTATCTTGCCCTTTTCTTTAGAGTCTTCTGAAAAGTTTTGTAACATCAATATGCATAGATGTGTTAGCATTTAAAAATGGAATGGCTGATATAATCGAAACACTGTTGGGATAGTGAATACACATTTAGCACTTCGTTTTTATTGGTGAATCTTCTTTTTCATTCTGTGAAAGATATCTGGGATACCTTTTATTTCACTGTCAAACTTCTCTAACAAGGCAGTTAGTGTTGGATCATTACTTCCCAATAAGTTGCTCTCCAATATGAGCCGCTTGCTCTGCATTTTAGTGCTTGTTTGAATTTTGCATTGATGGGAAGCAAATTTAATGCCATGTATCGACTATACCAGACATGCATTGAATTAAGATCTCTTCTTTAGCAAAGTAATGCACTATTATTTGGCTCTGTGCAAAACCATACGCTTTAGTTTATAATTTTTCAATATGCATTAGACTGTGCTAAGAATTATGTTATATTTTGATTACGAATGTGTTTTAAATTTTCATTTGCTTCTATAATGGGATTGTTTGTTTCTGTTGAATATTTTCTTTAGTTCCACACCTTCTATATACTCTTTTCTTCCAAACCATTTTCTTAAGCCATGGAAAGTGTTTTGTTTCTTGGTGATTGCAGTCATTCATTACCCAGGATCCATATGATCGAGACTTGCTTGTGAAAAACTTGAAACCATTTGATATTCCTGTTCTGAACTACACTGGAAATAGACAAATGCAAAATAAACCTCTGGTGGTATCAGATATGGTAAGGTTTATTATTTTATCAAATCAATCTTTGTATCTAGAGTGGTTCTTATGCAGTGTGATACGTAATGTTCATTAATGTATTATAGATGCACAATCTGGGGATCACATCAAGGCTTGATGAAGTATTTGAGGCCCCATCTGCTGTGAAGGAAGTTTTAATCAGTCAGGCTGCACTAGATCATTCGGTATGTTCATATATGCGTTGTTTATCACAAAGACAGTGGTGTTTTTATAATGAGATTATGAGTTAGCATTATCTGACATGTATTATGTAAGCGGAATTTGGTGGAAATGCAGCTGAATCCCTAGCAGACGCGGGATAAGACCACAAATTAATTTTGGTGAATATTGTATTAATTTGTATGATGTATGTGAACTATTTTCTTTTCTCCTCTTAGTTCATTGGTTCAGAAGAGACCAACCGTAGAGCTGATGATGCAAACAAGTTAGGAGTGATGGATCTATGGACTCCTGAAAATCACTATCGTTGGTCAATTTCTCGGTATGGAGGCCATGTCTCGGCTAGTGTGAATCCAGTACAGGGATCACGACTTTTTGCTTCCAGTAAGTGACAACTTAACTTTGGGGTCCCATTAGTTCATATATTGACTTGCTTGGCTTCATATGTTTGTATTATTTGAAGATATTTTTCGCATGAAGAGGTCTCATTTTTCTCTATTTCAGATGTGGATATGAGAGAAGTCAATGAAATCACCTCCAAAAAAGAGAGAATGTGAAGAGCATATTGCAAAAATAGGTGAAGATATTAGGTCAATATCAAGTTAACAAAGGCATGTAGAAGATGAAGCTGCAGATCTTCAAAGAAAACGGGTGGGATGCAAAGCTAGAATGTATCTTTGTTTAGCACTTTGGTTTCCTTTAGTTGCAAATAATGTATGTTACTAGATTTTAATATTTAATTTAAGGATTCTTTCGAGGATTAAGTCTTATTTGTAACTCCAGGAGGAGATTGTCAACAATATGAGATTAGAACGAAGAAAGCAACAGGAAATGGCTAATCGGATAGGTATGAAACATCTCTTACAAAAAAACATGTGACATAGGCGAGCATGTATTAGAACACATAAGCACCTTTTTCATGAGATTAAGAAAGGTATGTGAGAGTACCACATAGATTTACATGGTTCATGTTAAAATAAACGTAACTAAGTGCCACAACTAAAAATGTCATCGCTATCAGTAAGTATCTTATGGTTGTAGTTTTCATTCGATCTCTAATAGATCAGCATAGGAGGAAGCTTGAGTCAATGGAAAAAGAAGAGGACTTGGAAACAACAATATCTAGGCTTACTGACATGATAGGCAAGCTAAATGTGCAACGCTTTAAACATGCAATTGAAATGAAGGTAAGAGGAAAAGAAGCAATACTATTTTGGTAGATTAGAAATATAGAGTTTAAGAACAAGAAAGCATAATGTACCAGATATATGTACCGAATCTTTCTATTCAAATTTTTGTTTGCATTTAAAGATTAACTTCATGTTTATTATTTAACCATGAGTATAAAAGTGAATTACATATAGGATTTGTTGATTGAAGTCGTGTCTCTCAAGCGATGCTTTGCAGAAGAACAACTTACGACTGTCGAGCTTGATATGAAGGTGATTATGTTGCTTATGATCTATAAAAATTATTTCAATAGTGTCCTCTAGCATTTGATTTCATTACTTGTTGGCATTAACTAAGAATATTTATTGGTAGAAGGTGTTTGGAATGGTTCTATAGAGCCTTGGGAATTTATGCAAATGAACGAGTGCTTTTGTTCTATGTTTTTTACGTAAAAGGTTCATTATGTTCAAACATGGGCTTTGCTTGAAGTGTATAATACATGAAAAAGGGGTATCGATTCTTCCTAAGACACTAGTATCACCCAGGACTTTCCTTTGGGCTTGATGTCAATGTATGATTACCAAAATTGTGGTCGTCAAGGTCATTGGGAAATGTGCTCTGTATCTAGTGTGACTTCAAGGAGCATGCTCATCAGGAATTGTACTCAAATTATTTGTATATAAGGTGGCCCATCTTGCCACTAGACCATAAAACAACCAACACATTGTCCAACTATTCCAGTATTACTTGTTTTAAAATTTCGAGTTATGGTAAATCCCTAGACCTTAATGAGATTCTAAATTCCATATCCTAAGATCCTTTCTTTTTTTTCTGGTCCCTTGATGTATTATACTTGTTACGGTTAGCAATCCTATTGACTGTAGGGAAGTCAGCGACCTCACTAAAAGTACTTGTCATTGGCTGTATGCTTGGAAGTCAGACTTCAATGCTGATTGCTCGAAAAGATGGGTGTATGCATACAAAGAAAGATTGAGGGCATGGTGGTAGAGAAGAACAACAACATGAATATGAGAACGTGACATGCTCGTTGAGGAGGATCTACCGAGCTAAGAGGTACACCAACCGTAATGAATATAGCTTCTAAGAATATCGTTTTCCACTGTTTAGCCCAAGTGACAACGTAATGCGTTGTCGTCATGTCGAAATTAAATTGTGAGAGGATGAACTGGAAAGTATTCCAGTTTAATTGAATCAAACAACTTCACATAGAGTATTCAGCGCTAAACAATCTTTATAAATGTCAGTCGTCAAAGAAACAACGTATTACGTTGAGAAACCACCTTCTTAGATATAGATCCTGTTGGCACACCAAGATCTTAAATTATAGTTTTATACAGCACACCATGTACCTTACGGAGCCTGGTAACGAGTCAGGTCATCGTTATCGCGGGCAACAACGTAACGCGTTGTTAAATTGCTGTACTCATAGTAGCTCAGAGTTAAAAGGTAAATGTGGACAGTTAGGGCAGTCAGCGACCTTACTAAAAGTACTTGTCATTGGCTGTATGCTTGGAAGTCAGACTTCAATGCTGATTGCTCGAAAAGATGGGTGTATGCATACAAAGAAAGATTGAGGGCACGGTGGTAGAGAAGAACAACAACATGAATATGAGAACGTGACATGCTCGTTGAGGAGGATCTACCGAGCTAAGAGGTACACCAACCATAATGAATATAGCTTCTAAGAATATCGTTTTCCACCGTTTTGCCCGGGTGACAACGTAATGCGTTGTCGTCGTGTCGAAATTAAATTGTGAGAGGATGAACTGGAAAGTATTCCAGTTTAATTGAATCAAACAACTTCTAATAGAGTATTCAGCACTAAACAAACTTTATAAATGCAGGTCGTCAAAGAAACAATGTATTACGTTGAGAAACCACCTTCTTAGATATAGATCCTGTTGGCGCACCAAGATCTTAAATTATAGTTTTATACAGTACACCATGTACCTTATGGAGCCTAGTAACGAGTCAGGGCATCGTTATCGTGGGCAACAACGTAATGTGTTGTTAAATTGTTGTACTCATAGTAGGAGGGAAAGGATTTGAAATTATTTTAAAGTAATATAATGAAACAAATTTGAATAGTTTCATAATACTATGATGTGCAAAAAAATCTTTAGAACTTCATGTCGTTGATGCAACAACGTATTACGTGGGAAAACAACCTACTTTTATATACATCCCGTAGGCACATAAGAATGTGGCATCATAGTTTTATACACTATAATGACCATAGCCTGTAAATATACCGTATTCCTTCATTTAGATTGGGCGACAACGTAATATATTGTTGTATTGTTGTAACAAAAACTCTCTCAGGAAAAATCTTACCTTGAATATTAGATATAAGAATCTGAATTACCATTCAACTTATAATTTCTTTGTTTTCAATTAGCCTTGTTTCAAATAAATCTTACAAACACTAACTAGAATTGTTATTCCTTTTAACTTTGATAGATGACTGGGAAAGTAGTCCAAAAACTTAATAAATTAATAAACAAGATGAGTTGAACTTATCACTGATTTTAAAAAATATAATATTCTTGCCTGATTTGCAATGTACAGATTATTTCCAAATTTTCCCTGTCATGAGCAATATTCTCCTTCAGAAATCTCCTTCAACTTCCATAGCCAACCTTCAGAAATCTCCTTCAACTTCCATAAAACTGAATGAAATATGACTACTGTTCTTTTTTACAATACTTAAATAAATCATTTATGTAAAAATAATATAAAAAACAAAACAGTGGCGCCAAAAAGTGTAGTAAATAGTTTAATGAATATAATTTAAGTGGTTGCATTCAATATATATTTGAAAGATACTTTGAAATGGTGCAGCATATTGAAAACAATAAATGTGAATGGGTATGGCTGAGCAGTCAGGGGAGGCATTGAAATGACTTGGGTTGGTGGAGCAGTTAGTGGAGGCGCTGATAAGACAGGGTCCGTTAACTTTTATTTTGCTCCGTTAAACACTGGACAGTGCCCAGTCAGCGGCCAACTCACTATCCCCTGTGAACTTACGTGAGGGATAGGGCCAGCCGTAGTTACCATGTAAAGTCACTTTTTACCATGCATAGTATTTACCACAGTAACTTTACTTTTTACCGTGAATAGTATTTACCACAATAATTTCACTTTTTACTGTGAATAGTGTTTACCACAGTAAAGTCAGTTTTTACCGCAGTAAGTCAAGTTTTACCAAAGTTTACCGTGGTCATTTCTATTTTATTGTATAAAAGTGTAAAGTCACTTTCTATTATAGTGATTCCAATTATTTGTGCACATAAGTCTTGTTGATTGTACTTGTGGGTTAGTATTTCACTGTGGTTACTTTTGAAAATGGGGAAGATTCCTATTTTTTCAGCTCAATCTAATGAATATGCTTCCTCTTTCATTCAAGAGTTTAAACGATCTTGTATTTGTAATGGCCTTATAAGAAGGGAACAATGGACTGAATTTTTTCAAACCTTTTTGGATGGTTTAGCACTTAGGTGGTTTGAAACACTTGGTGAAAATGTAAAAAACTCATGGAATTTATTAACTGAAAGTTTTCTTGAAGAATTTGGTGAACAGGAATATGTAGATCTCATGATCGAGATCACAAAGCTAGCCCAAGGAGAGAAGGAGAAGATAAAATATTATCATGCTCGTGTTCTAGAGCTAAGGAGGAAGCTCGATGCCCAGATCCGGAAGTAAGGATTAGTGGATGGGTTGATGAATGGCGTGGATAATCTCCTCTGTAAGCACTTCATTCTTGGGAAGAAGCTAGAGATTAGACAACGAGTGAAGTATGACCACCCAGCTACCATTGAACAAGAAAAGGAGATTGCAAGAAGGCTAGAAGAAAGCATGGAAGAGGAGCCCAAAGAAATTGTTGCTAAAGTAGAGCCTACACCAGCACCTTTGGTTCAGAATTCACAACCACTCTCGATGAGCACAAATCTTTCTCCTAGTACATCTACTGAGTATGAAGATCTACTCAAGAAGATGGGACATTTAACTATAATCTTCTTCAAAGAAAAGAATTTAGTTCTTAGGGAAGAGATAGAGGTCCAAAAATAAATATTTCTGAAGTTTTCTGTTATGGTTGTTATAAAAAGGGTCATTATAAGTATAATTGTCTAGATAGAGCTTCTACATCTGGTACAAGAGATAATGACAAAGGAAAAGCACCTTTGAATTCTTTTGATGTAGTAGATAAGAGCATAAATAATGAAGTAGATGTGTTTGTAACAAAAAGAAAGAAAGAAAAAGATAACCAAGATGGAAATGATCCTAAGAAGATGAAAGGAGAAACTAGTAAGAAACATAGGAGAAAAAAATTGGGTGTGCAGGATTTTCTGATTTCACAGGGACAAGGACCATACTCCATCTTAGAAGATCTATCCAAAAGGCTTGCAAATATTACATATGGTCAACTCTTGGCTATGTCTTCTAAGAATAGGCGGGAGCTGTGAAGTGGACTCAATGCTCGACGAAGGAAGGAGGTTGAGGTCCATGTTTTGGAGGCAGAGGTGGATCCCTATGCTCCACAAGCTGAGGTACTATGTAATGGTATTTCAATTCATGATGTCTTAGTTGATGGAGGTGCTGCAGTTAATGTAATGACCGAGTTTGTAATGAATATGTTGGGTTTAAAAATTGATCTCCCTCAACACTTATGTTAAGGTCATTAAATAAGGGAAAAACTAAACCAGAAGGTGTAGTTTCAAATGTGGCAATATCTGTTATGGGTGTTATATGTGTGGTAGACTTTCAGGTGATGAAAAATGGTACTGTTGCGTATCCAATGTTTTTGGGAAGACCATGGCTAAGGAGAGTTCATGCAAGAAACTACTGGAATGAAGGCTTCATGACACTTGGATGTGGTAGAGAGAGGGTGAAAATAAACGTGATCCCTCAGCATCATAAGGTAGAACCTATCGATTCAAGTGATGAAACTGATGATTCGACATCCTCAGATTACTCTAGTACCAGTGAAGTGGACACAGAAGATGAAGAAAGTGATGTTGATGTTTCGGTCATGGATATCCTTCCAGTCACACCGACTCATGACCCCATAAAATTATCTGAAGAATAAGTTGATGATCGACTCCAGCAAATAAAGATTGGTGATGTTGTGATGGAGAGTGAGAAGGAATCCTACCTCTAGCTCTTTCGAAGGTACATACACATATTCACTCTTGATTACAAGGAACTCCGTCAAGTAAGTTGGGTAGAACATTCTATTGAGCTGGTAGATGGTGCTAAGCCTATAAAGAAAATGCCATATAGAATGAATCCTAATTTTTCCAAGACTGTAAAAGAAGAAATAGATAAGTTGCTTGATGCAGGATTCATATTTATTATGGAGAATTCAGAATGGGTTTCTCCCATTGTGATCTCAATTAAAAAGAATGGGAAGCTACGCATTTGTGTTGACTACAGGAAGCTCAATAAGGAAACAAAGAAGGATCATTACCCTCTTCCATTCTCAGATAAGATCTTGGACGAAGTAGCTGGCCAGAAGTGCTATAGTTTTGCTGATGGATATAGAGGCTACAGCCAAGTTCGTATAGCAGAGAAAGATCAGTTGAAGACCACGTTCACCACTCCTTGGGGAACGTTTGCTTATAGAGTTATTCCTTTTGGGTTGTGTAATGCTTTGGCAACATTCCAGTGTTTGATGAATAGGGTGTTTGCACCTTACATTAGGAACTTCATCAGAGTATTTCTGGATGATTTTTACATCTATGGGAGTAAGATGGACCACCTACACCAGATGAAGACAACATTTCAAAGGTTAGATGAAGCACAAGCCTCACTAAACCCTACAAAGTGTGTCTTTGGATGTTCTAAAGGTGTTTTGTTAGGGCATGTTGTATCCAGAGATGGTATTAGTATTGATCCTGATAAAGTTTCAAAAATCAAAGAGTTACCATTTCCTATGAATAGAAGTAAGTTGAGATCATTTTTAGGCCATGTGGGTTACTATAGAAGGTTCATCAAGAATTTCTCAAAGATTTCACAGCCACTAACCCAGTTCTTGAAGAAGGATGTTACTTATGAACCAAGAAATAAGGCGCATGAAGCTTTTGAACAACTAAAGGAAGCCCTGGTGTCTTCACCTGTTTTAAAGAATCCAGATTGGAGCAAGCCATTCATTGTGTATACCGATGCTTCAGATGCAGCACTAGGAAGTACTCTGAGCCAAAAGGATGAAAATGGGAATGATAATCCAGTTTACTTTGGGAGTAGACAAATGAGTAGTGCTGAGGTAAATTATACTATAACTGAAAAAGAGGCTCTGGCTATCATTTTTGCTATAAAGAAGTTTAGGAATTACTTGCTAGGGAAAAAATTCCTAGTTGTAATAAATCATCAGGCTCTAAAATATGTTGTAAATAAGCCTAACGCATCAGGGAGGATAGTAAGATGGATAATTTTGCTACAAGAATTTGAATTTGATATTATAGATAGGCCAGGAAAGAAGCTTGTCAATGCAGATGCACTCTCTCGAGCCTATGATGGTTTAGGTTCATCTTGTGATTATGATGATTTCCCAGATACAACATTGTTATCCCTTGACACAATCCCTAGTGAATACATAGATATTTGGAATTATCTGAATGAATTCAAGTTTCCTAATGGTGCTAATGCAAAGACTAAGAGGAAGATTACTCAAGCCAATCGTCCATATTCTATTCTGCATGGAGTATTATTTCGAATAGGAACTGATGGACAGTACAAGAGGGCAGTTGGACATGATCAAGGGAAGGAGCTGATAGAAGAATTCCACAATGATACATGTGGAGGACACTTCTCTGGACAACTTACAGCAAGAAGGATCTTGGATGCAGGTTATCACTGGCCCACTCTTTTTAGAGATTGTTATAATTATTGTAAGACATGTGATATTTATCAAACACACGGTAACCGTAAGACTTCATCAGCTCCATTATGCCATATTCTTCCACTTGGCCCCTTTGAAAAGTGAATAATAGATATTGTAGGTCCACTTCCAACTACCCCATGCCAAAATAAGTATATTGTAGTTGCCACAGATTATTTAACTAAGTGGGTTGAAGCTAGGCCATTGAAAACATCTTCTATGGATGAAGTGGAAAGGTTCATATATGAATGCATTATCACTAGATTTGGTTGCCCATTAGAAATTGTAACAGATCAAGGAAGCCACTTCATTAATGAGGTAGTAGAATCCCTAGTCAATAAATTTTCTATTAAGCACAGGAAGGCAACAACATACAAGCCAAGCACAAATGGACATGTGGAACGAACAAATTTTGTGTTGTGTCAAATTCTAGCAAAAGACGCAGCCTTGCAGGTACATAAGTGGGATAAAAGGATTCATGCAGCATTGTGGGCATATAGGGCAACATCAAAGTTAGCAACAGGATACTCCCCATTTCAGTTGGCCTATGGCATTGATCCAGTTCTTCCTATTGAGTTTGATATTCCCACTATGAGAGTTATGAAAAATGAAAGGGTGGATGAAAGTGATTCAGTAAAAGAAAGGTTGGTACATCTTCATTTTCTAGAGGAAATGAGGGAAATAGCAAAGGATACAAGCTATAAGAAGAAAATGAAGCAGAATGAATACTTTGATCAAAAGATCTGTTGGTCTCCATTTCATGTGAATGACTTGGTTCTAGTATATGATTCCAGATACAAAAAAAGAAGACAGAGAAAATTTCTTCCAAAATGGATGGGGCCCTACAAAATAACAGCTGTGCATGAAAATGGTACGTACTGACTGGAGGAATTGGATGGTACTCCCATTACAAAATGGGTCAACCATGACAAGTTGAAGATTTTCCAAGCACCAGAATAGTCTACTCCGAGGACAGAGTAGAAGCTAGGAAGGGGGAAGATGTTGACACTAAAATTTTCCTCCGTAATTTCTATTTCATTAATGTATGTATTAGGAATAGGATGTTGTTAAGTGTAATTAGTACTAGCGTCCGATAGAAGATACGGCGCCGTTAGTATGGTGCCACCAATAATGTAGAGTACGGTAACAGTCAAAGTACAATAGGAATGTTGTAAAAAGTAAATATTTTTCATAAGTGGTCCGGTAATGTTAAAATGTCAAAGTTGGGATAAGTAGAGAAGTAGGGTCTACATGATTAGGAATTAGAAATATTATATTTATAATAAGGACAAAGATTGATGTCATAAATATTTTGTGTATTTTATTTGTGGAAAAGTCTAAAAAGGTGGAACCCATGTGAGATGATAAGGTTTATCTTATCTTAGAAGATAAGCCTACATGTAAAGGCAAGAGTTTAGGCATGGAATATGATTGGCTAGAAGAGATTTCCTATCCTATCTTAGAGATAAGGTGGATAAGCCTAAATTCCTATAAATAAAGAGGTCACCCCCCCTCATTTAGCATAGAAGGAAGTAGTGAGAAATATTGTATGAGTAAGTGTGTAAAGGAAGCCATCATTTTGAAGGTGTGTTAAAGAAGTCATTAAGAAGTGTAATTGTGAAGTTTCTCCCATAGTTATTGTTGGAAGGAAAGTGAAGTCAGTAACACTTGAAGTACCTCATGGGTGAGATTGTAACATTTTCATGTTGATATTATAATTTACACTTATATTTCAAATTTATCGTCATTCCTTCTTATCATAGTCTATGGTATTCTTATGTTATGTTTGTTGTTGTGTTTCCAAATTCCATCCACCAAACTAAAAGTTGTGCATTAGTAAATAATCATAGCACGAGGAGTTCCCGGTGAAGAATTATCATAGTGCCGGATTGGTGATGACAGTTCCCTTTTTCTTTACGACTTAATCAAATATGTTATCAATTAATGATGATATTAAAGGTTACAATTTCGATTGGAGAAAGCAATAACAAAGGTGAATTATTCTACCCTCTATGTGTAAAATATGTATGTTAAAATAGCCCACAAAACCCTAAATTAGGACAACCTAATTATCCAAGGTAAACACATATATAAGGAGGAATAATTGTGTAGTGTCAATGTATGAATTGAAAAAAAAACATTATGTATTTTTTCAGTATCAACTAATGGAACCATGTATTCATTTTTACATTAGAGGAACTTCCTGTTCTTAACATTGAATCAAATATAATCACAGGTGAAAAACCATTTTAGTTAATATTACCTTTTAGCTCAATAAAAAGAAAATTTGAATTATAAAAAATGTAACAAATCATAATGAGTTATAAAACATGAATGATATCTTAAAAATATGATTACCAAATTCAAAAAACCATTTTTTTACATGTTGACCTTATTTGCATAGAGTGAAAATGGATTCTAGCTTCTTCTGAAAGAGATGAATCATTATGTAAAAATATAGATATGACTACTTAGCATAGAAAGGGGGAATTAATCTCTTGTTGATATTAGTTTAGTAAGTTCTTTTTTTGTCTTATGACGTCTATCCTGAAGCATTTTTTAGGAAAAGAAACTTCATTGACCATCAAATGGCTCTTTGGAAACCCATACAATGAAATTGAAAATCAAGAAACCATCATGTTAGATGACATATTCATGTGTTGTCATTGATGTCAAGTAGTCTATGATGTCATATGATGTCCAAGGTGTTCAGGTGTCTTCCCAAGTTTTCCAAGTTACCTCATTGGATGTCAAGCCATGAGTTTAGGTGTTCAAGCATGGTCTAGATGCATGTTCAAGCAAGCTAGCTATGTGAATATTTCCTCCCAAGGTTTTATTAAGGATTCATAAGGTCAAACATAGTTAATGAGATATGTGTGAGGTATAAATGATTCTAGAACAAGTGAACATGGAAAAATCTTCAAGAATCAGGTAGTTCTAAGCTTAATCCTAGTCCTAGACCATGTAGGCTAGAATGGAAACATGAGAGTTAGATCAAGAATAATCATGTACAATATTTTTGGAGTAGTATGATGTGTAATAACATGCATAGGAGGTGTATCAAGTAAATAATTAAGGTTATAGAGCATAAATATGGTTATTTTGAAGCTCTTTAAGGTGAAACAGGTCTAATAGGAAAGTAAGGATGATGAGCCAAGGTAAGATGATGAAAAAAAAGTATGGAATGAGAATTATATGGTAGTATATGAGATTTAAATGGTTTTACAAGTGACTAAGAAGGTGAGTTGAGCACTCATACGTGTTTGAATATTACTCTTGCTCAGAACTAGAAAACTAATGTTGCAAAAATGAGATGGGATAGACCTTTCCAGGGAAAAATATGATAAATTTGTAAATTTAATTCATGTAGGGGTGATTTTTGAAAGTGTGATCAAAATTTGAGGTCCTACAAAGGTGTTTTGTGCAATTTATTCAAGTTTTACAAAAATTGAGTTTTTTGGAAAATGCAATCTGAGCACTTCAAATTCTTAACATTTAAATTTTTTTTTATCAAGCCTCCTTTAGATAAATCATAGAAGTAATTTTTTAACATCAATAATATGAATAACTTTTTAAAAAGTCAAAAGGAGCAAAACAAAAGGTTCTATTCAATTTACTAATAGGGTTCTTCTCTCTCTAAACCTCATTTCTGAAGTGATGGATATGAAATTGAATGTTTTGAATCCAAATAAATTTTTCAAGCAATGAAAACACCTCATAGGTATAGGAGACTCAGTCTAGATATTTTTGGTGATATTTTTACTATTCATGTATGAAGGCATAATATGGATTGTACCCTGTCTTGCATGTTTGGTGTATAAAGTCCTATTTTGTTGGCTCCATGGTGAATGTTTATTTGTGAAAGCATGAGGGTAGTGTACATGCTATCTCTGAAGTGTTCCCATATCAATTGTTCATGAGAATGAAGATGGGTTATGAAGAATACTCAAAACAAAGTTCGCTCATTAGTGCTTTGTGAGACCGTGCATATAATCCTAAAAATTCTAAAACTTAATGATCAAATTATTTGAGTTGATGAGTGAAACTTGTGAGATAAGTTGCAAAATATTATGGAGCTTCTCAGGAAAATGCTTTAGAAGTCTAAATCAGGTTTTACACAAGTAAAGCCATCTCTTTATTGAAGACTGATTTTGTGTTTCTATGATAGTCAAGTGGTAAGCTTTCTTAGACCCAATATATGAAGTTAGACTATCTCTCTATGTAACATAAGGTCTGAGATCATAGTAAGAATCTTTGATGAAGACGCATATCACTTACATTGGCATGAAATTTGATGAACAATGTGTTGAAAGATTCAAATAAAATGACTAGGGTTTGTGTCTAGAAACCCTCACTGTGCATAGTCTTGGAAGATCAAGCAAAGTTGAGCTTGTTTGCAAGATGTCAGAACATCTATGGATTTGGGATCTTTGTCTATCTTATAAGATGACTCTGAAGACATGGTTGATTGAAAATGAGTTTTAACCTATTGAATCCTTGAAGATTATCTTTGTGTATGCAAATATGTAAATACCTTTCTCTAATACATGAATCAAGAAGGAATGGTGGGGTTTTGCTAATTATTTATATTTGTTGAAAATGATACCCAAGATCCTATAGGTGTGAAGTGCTCCTACAAACCTAAAACCCTAAATGAAATCTTGATAATAGATCATCTATCAAGCTCAAATGTGTGATAACTTATCTAACGTCAAACTCATCTATGTGCTCAAATGGAGATTGAAGGAGAAAATGGTGAGAATGTGGTATGCATAGGAGTCTTAGGGAATCCTTGAAGCATCTTGTAACGTCTTATTCCTAGTGACAAACTTGCAAGAATATATTTTAACTACTAAATAAAAGTAATTAGGTGAAGAATAGGACAAAATCAGATATGTCAATTACAAAGGAATATTACAGGTGTTAGAGGAAAGTTTTCGAATCACGATAGAGTGTCAGATGGGTCAGGAATTCCCATTGATCATAAATTAAATAAAAAGGATCGTGACAGGTCTGAAAAGTATATAAAACAAACTGCAAATGATTATATGAAAAATGAAAAATTGTAAGGTAGTTTTGTGAAGACATCTTCATCTTTCTTTTATGTATGGAAGAGTGAGGCATTTGAAGAGTCATTGAAATTGAAATGTCAAAAGTCACGCTTGTTTATTTAAGCTAATTTTTTAACATGTAAATGTTGTTGATAGGGATGAGAGATGAGTACTAGTCTTGAGAATGTAAGAAGAGTTTTAATGTGTTGAAACTATGGTGAACTAGAAGAAGAGCAAAGAATAAAGTAGAGACAAACTAGAGCTAAAATAGGGATCACAATATGCTGATGTAAACAACAAGGTGGTGAAGGTGATCAACAATTCTTATGACATAAGTCTAAGTTGTTGCTCAGTAATTTGGAAGTGGGTGCTTATAAATTTTTCAACTGGGTGATTGGACTTATATTCAATTTGGTGCTTGATTTTGTATTGGAGTGGGTGCTCACCACATTATGAAATAATTGTAACTTCATAGGATAATTTTCCAAGATAATTCTCTATTTTCAGTGGGTTTTTTTTCCCTTGATGGGTTTCCCACATTAAATCCCATCTTCTCATGTGTTCATTTGTGTTTTTTAATGTTTCTCTCTCATGGTTGAATGTTCATGTTTTTTTTGGCTAAGAAAGTTAAGTCTAGATGATTGAATACTTGTAAAATGCTTCAAACTTTTTAAAGAGTACTGATTCACCTCCCTCTCAGTGTCTACAGTTTCTAACATTTGGTATCGAATTAGGCCCCGTTAGTACAAGTTTAACAACTTAAGAGGTGATCCTTGAGCACAAACATGGATGCACTCCCACGAAATATAAATCATGTTAATGGGAGTGGTGATCGTTGCATGCAATTCCCGCAGTGGGGAAGCATGTTTTTTCTGCCTCTAAAGTTGGTAGTACCATAAAGGAGTATTACGGTTCTAAATGGTCTGAAGATGAGAAAAAAGGTTCTCCACTAAGGGAGCCTATGATTTTATCACAATAGTCATTTTGAAAGAATAAGGCATGACAAAACATCTAACACCAATGCATCTATGCCCACTCCACCCTCGGATTCCCCATTTAATACATATGGTTGAATTTAATGTCCCTCTTTCTTAGTTGTTTTATTACTATACAATGGCATTCATGTTTGCGTGTGACGTGTAATACATATAAATTTTTTATATAAAATACAAAATACAAATATTGATATATGAATTTTTCACTTTTAAAATGAGTTTCTACATTTAAATTTAATTGAATTTATAATGGAAACTTCGATATGACGAAGTGTAATTAGCATCACCTAAGGTAAAACATGGAAAACACTATTTCTAAACTTCTAATGACTGAAAATTTGAATTTTGGTTGTCACGGAGCTATGTTAGATATGTCTGTGGGTCGCTCTGCAGCTGTAGGCTCACTTGTAAAATATCTTGGGACTACTACCCCACTAGAGAGTACAAATGGTGCACTACGAAGAATCTGTATCAGAGAGGTGGTGGGGCTTAATGCCAATAATATTTCTATCAAGGTAGAAAACACTACTAATCCATCCCAAGGAAAGGAATCTGGGATGAAAAGGTATAACACGTTGGCAGGGATTTTCAAAATACCTTCAGAAAAAATTGTGGTCCCCAGCAGTGCAGCATACCCACAAGCATATTCGCTCTTCACCAGCTCTAAGGAAAAAAATGGAATTGCACACATTCAAATACCTGGAATTAGCCTTCAAAGAGTGATTCAAAGCAATAAGATGGATGTGGTGGGTAAGTGTTTTGGTCACATGCCTAATGTTTATGTATTTAGGAAATGGGTTGTGAGGAAATGGAATCCCATGGGCGAAATGTGTATCTCTATTATGTATAATGGAGTCTTTATAATCAAATTCAACCTCCAATCTGATATAGATAATGTTCTCTTAGGGGGTCCTTGATGTTTGGTAAATATGGGAATTTTCATCAAAACATGGTATCGTAGCTTTGAACCTCAAATAGAAAACATCAACACCATTCCCATATGGTGTAGATTACCAAGATTACCCTTACATTTTTGGTATGATGAAATCTTACTGAACATTTCTAGATCCATTGGGTCACCTGTTGGGCTTGATATTTATACCAAAAATAGATCATGGCTATTCTTTGCATGATTTTGTGTCTCAACGGATATGGAAAATGGGCCACCGGATCATGTCATGCTCCAATATAACTTGGGGACTTGGAAGGAACCAATCATTTGTGATGCCTTCTAGGTGAAAATTTTCTAAATTGGGTCACTTCGATTGAAAATTCCCTAATACAACAACATTGGATGACAAGAAAGGGAAATCTACCTGACCTTAGATATTAAAGGAAATGATTCTAATATCAAGGGCCACATGGCTAACAACAAGACAAACAGGGGAAAAGGACCTGCTTTGTAGACTCTGGTGTAAAAAAAGGGGAAAAGGACTTGATTTGCAGATCCCGGTGTAAAAACAAGGTCAAAGAGGATTTTCTAAAACTCCAGCCAAAAAACCCCCAGTTTGTAGGACTCCATGGAGCCCAAAAATCCTCAAATCAAACTAGGGCCAAATCCTTTCTCTTCCATTCCTGAAGGACCTTCAACTGAGAAACTGGTTGATCGTAGTTTTGAGATTGATGAACAAAAAGGAGTAGTCAAGGTTCTATTAGCCCAAGTAAAATATAATAATAAGGTGCTAACAATCGAGAATGAAACCAGTGAGAAACATTCACAAGGGGATGAAAAATTTCAAGAATCCTCATTAGGAAATATCTAGATAAATACTGATCAAAACTTAAAGGATACTCTCTCAGATGGAGATTTGGTTAACTCTAAGGTGAATCATAGAATTTCAAACAGTCTTTGAGGGGATGACAACCTTTCCAACTGTTAAAATAACTAATTGTTCCCCCCAGACCTTTTAAAGGGAGACACTACTAAGGAACACACGATCCCACTGCTATCGAGTGAGAAATTAGACATAGAGGTTTACAAGAGCATCAACTTAGCTCCATTACAACTCTCTAACAATGTAAACATAGAAAGTATCCTACATGGGATAGAATAGTCCAATAATAAAGTGCTACAAACACCTGCCAAGGAGGAGAGAGAGGAAGGTGAATGTAACCCATTAAAGGGAAGAATCCTGGCTGAAAGCACTAATGAGTAAACCCCTACATTCACGAAAGTCACAGCCAGAAATAGAAGACACAAAGGATTTGAAGGTATCCCAGATACCTTATTCTTTGAAAATAAAAATTCTCTAGGTAAATGGGAAGCTTCCTGTTCCAGAATAACAAGATATTCTAAAAGGCAAGCCAACCCAAGAGCTAACACTTCTAAATGGAGACTAACGAACAATTATCAAAGAAATAAGGAAACATACAAAGCTATTGCAAATGACACCCAAAGTAGTTTGGACCATCTGGAAAATTTCTCTCCAAGCTTGTTTTTATGAAATTTGTTTCATGGAACATTAGAGTTCTTAATGGAAGTGGTAAGCAAATAACTCTCAAGGAATTAAGAAAAACATGCAGACTCACCATTATGACCATTCAAGAAACAAAAATTGACTCTAAGACTTTAAGAATTTGTAGCAAGAACATTTGGAAAAACATGGAGGTGGCTTCTGTTGACTCCAAGGGTGATTTTTGTGACATTTATCTCCTTTAGGACCCTTTAGTTGTCTCAGCTAAAGTCCTTTTCTCTCCTTCCAATCACCTTGCTATTGTTCTCCACAATGTAGATAATTCTATGCATTGGATCATTTCCAGTATTTATGCTCCTAACACACTGTATGGTAGAAGACAACTCTGGGAGCACCCCAAAAACTTTGGTTCCAACTACCAATAGTTCCATTGGTTGATCATTGGGGATTTTAACACTTCCCTTACTCCTATGGAAAAAATGTTTCTCCACTACTCCTGTTGTAGGGATGGATGTCTTAGCGGATTTATTAGCCTCCTCTAACCTTTTGGATTTAGGGCTGCATAGAAATCCTTTTACTTGGTCTAACAAGAAACTGGTTGAGGATAATATTCAAATTAAATTAGACCATACCATCATTTCATCTGATTTTATCTTAACCCAGGACTTTCATCTTTACTCCCTCCATAGGATTGGTTCCGACCATAACCCCATTGTGCTCAAAATGCTGAAATCTAAAAATTCTTCTCACTCTACTTTTAAGTTTAATAAAATGTGGATGGGCTGCCCTGATATCATAGAAAGAATTAAGGATTGGTGGGGTTTACATGTAGAGGGAACAACTTAATAAAAAGTTGTTTAAAAACAAAAAAAAATGTGAAAAAGTTAGAATTTGGAATAAGGATGTATTTGGTAATATATTTACTTAGAAGAAACAAGTGCAAGAGGAGTTAGATGCACTTGAGAGAAAGGTTTCTAGAGTTGGAATGTCCCAGGAGGATCACGCTCTAGAAAATTCCCTCTTGACTGAATTTCATTTACTATGCACTAGAGAAGAATCTTATTGGAGACAAAAGTCTAGAGCTCTATGGCTAAAGGAAGGAGACAGAAACACCAAATACTTCCACATGACCACTCTCAAGCATAGAGCACACAATAGGATTATTGAATTCTCTCTCCCTAATGACACGGTCACCATAGATCAAAACAACAAACAACATTAGGGGGAAGCCCTTAATTTATACAGGAAGCTCCTCAACGATGAAACTTCTTTCTCTGAGGAAGTTGTAGATATATTAATTCTATCCATTCCATCTAATCTCATTAATCCAGAGGTGTTCCAATGTCTTTACAAATCTGCTACCATTGAAGAAATCCACAAAGATGTTTTTTCTCTAGAAGGAGACAAATCTCTTAGACCTAACGGACTTGCTACAATTTTTTTTCAAATATTATGGGATATCTGCTCCATGGACCTTCTTAAAGCTACAAATGAATT
Source organism: Taxus chinensis (assembly GCA_019776745.2). NCBI lineage: Eukaryota > Viridiplantae > Streptophyta > Pinopsida > Cupressales > Taxaceae > Taxus > Taxus chinensis. Next base: position 233,743,711 of record CM034151.1, on the reverse strand, counting down.
CGTCAGAATAGGAAATCTTCTAGAGGATATTAATATCACTTTTATTATTTTCGTCCCTAAAAATATTGGGCCCAATGACTTTAAACACTTCAAACCTATTAGTCGTGTTAATGTGGTCTACAAGATCTTCACTAAAATCCTTGCAATCAGAATTCAACCGATACTCCCTTCCTTCATCTCCAAACAACAGAGAGGATTTATTATAGGAAGGGTCATTTAGGATAACATTGTAATGGTGCATGATACCATTCATTCTATGAAGAAAAAAAAAAAAAATAGGCATGGTAATAAATTTGGATATGAAAAAATCCTTTAACATGGTCTCATGGATGTTCCTCGACAGATTTTTGGAGAAATTTGGATTTACTGATCACTTCAGGAAAATTATCAGATCCTGCATATCCACTCCTAAATTTTCTATCATATTCAATGGAAATTTTGTGAGATTTTTCTCTAACATAAGAGGAATCAGGTAGGGGGATCCTCTCTCCCCTCTCATCTTCATAATTGTTGGTGCTCATTTTCATCTCACACCATTTTCCCTTATTTTACTTTGATCTGCGTGTTATGAAACATTTTATCTATTGATGTGGATGTTCTAAAGCTTTTACCTCCATTTGAATGCCTTGAATTGTTTGCAGAATCCATTGTTATGGCCTTTTTTGAAGAAGTCTCTGAGTTTTCCCTTTTTTTGCCCTAATTTCTTCAAAATCCGTGGGCTTTGTTGTTTTTTCCTATTTTGCCCCGACCATGGAAGCTCGAAAATGATCAATTTATATTTTTATGCCTTTAAAAATCCAAATCCATGGTTGAAAGATGCTTGGAACCATGATTCACTTGGTTTTCTTTCAAAAAAAATCATCCTTAGTGAAAAATCAGATTCTGGGCATAAATGGTGAATTTCTATGTTTTTAACTGTCTGACGGGTGTCTCTTTCTTGTCAAATTATTCCTCAGCATTTGGTGGTCACGTGGCTTCTTTTGGTTGGTCAAGGGATGACAAGAAAATGTTTAAACTTGTCGCTTTCTACTTTTTGGTAAAAAAGGTAATTTTGGTCCTGTAGCTCCGCTCAATTCTGATTGGTTCTTTTGGTACTTACATGGATTCTTCTAATTGGATGAGGCGGGGTGGGTTTGTTTTATGAACTTTTTCTTTTTGGATACTTTGGAAAAAAAAATTGAACTCAACCCGTGGCCCCACCAGGCTCTAATTAAAGAAAAATTTAAGTGGCGGGGAAGATTTCTCATTTTTTTCCCCGAAGGTGTATATGTGTTCATTTTTTATTTGATGCGGCTTGGCATGTCTTTTTGGTGAAATTCACCACTTTGGTCACATTTGTAAAAAATATCAAATTGGCCCTGTGGCCCTGATAACATCTAATTGGTCATTCAATAGATATGAAGTGGCAAGGAAAAAGTCTTACTTTGACCCCACAGAAGGACACATGGCAAAGTTAAAAGTGGAGATGCGGGCCTTCGAAAGCAAGTTGAATGTTTTTCCCTTTTGGGAAAATGGAGTAAAGGTTCTAAAATGGAAGCGTGCCCCCGCCAAATCATATTGAAGCTTTATAAGGTTCTTAAAGATGTGCCATTGAGACGCATGGCAGTTTGAAAAGTCAGGAGGTGGGGAGGCGGGCCATCGGGGGCAACTTGGATCTTTTTCCCCTTGTTATTTAAAAGTTTAAAATCATCAAAATGACCCATGGGCCTGACAGAGAATATCCAAAATTTGCTCCAGTCAATGGTGGAGGTGTGGAATTTCGAGGGAAATTTGGAAAATTTTCCTTTTATGGAGAAAGGAGTTAAAAGTGTAAAAGGAAGCGTGGTTCCACTGGGACCCACAGCAAAAACTAGAAGCGAAAGGGTGGAAACTTGGAAAAATTTTCCTTTTCCAAAAAAGAGGTGAAATAACATAATTTAGCTGCGGTTCCTTTAAGACCCACATTGGGACACGTGTCAAGCCCATTTTTCAAAGGCAGTGGGGTGTAGTAAATTGAGAAATTTTGCATTTTTCCAAAAGGGTGTAAAAAGTAATAAAGAACCCCCGGGCTTGTTTTAACTCAGATCTCCCATGTGGACTGTCCAAATTCAAAAGAAAGATCGATGGAAATTGTGTGTATGTATCTAATTTTCTGCCATTTTTCTCCAAATCTCATGGGGATGCATATTCTTATGGGTTTTTATCATTTCTTGGAGTCTCCTGCATGCCAAATGAAGAGGAACATTAATCTGATATCCTATTGGGTGGGAAAAATCTGAAGACGTCTTTTACCATTAAGATGTGATCTGACTGTTGGCATCAATATAATTTTCTAGTTTTTTCTTCCTCGGCACGCAAAGACCCATATTTGACAAATTGGAGGAGGGAATAGTTAGCGTGAGAGATGAAGAACGACTTACCAGGTGAAGAATTGAATGTTGGAAATATTTGGAGAGATTTTCCTTCTGCACACCTGACAACCTTTTTTCAAATCTGATTCTAGGATTCACTGTCAAGGTCATAACATGCAATGGTGCCTTGAATGTTTCTGGTTTTGGGGGGAAAAATCTGTTGTAAACGAAGTATTATAAATTGCATGAATTTGTCGTGTAAATGGTTGGAGTGTTAGAGGTCGGGACTGATTTTTCTAAGAGAAAATATTTATAGAGCTTGTCCTTCTGAGAAACAATATGAAGAAACTTGTTTATCTCCTTTGTGTTAAATTTGATCATGTTAAGGTGGTTGCGAGTGTACAACCATTGAAAAGCTCTGAAATTGTTCTAGAAAAATTCCTGTGCTGATAAATTTAATCAAACTTGAGTTAATCTACGTCATTTTTGGGCAAAATTTGTGTTTGCTTCATTTCTAAATATACGTGAGTAGTTTTCTTGTTCCTATTTCAATCTTACATTGAAATCTTTGTGAATCACACAAGATCTTATCCTTGTGATAGTTTGGTGGCGTTTGCAATTTCATTCATAAGAAGAGATTTCATTTGATAGTGAAATAAAAAAAATTAAAATCACTGTGACTCTTAGCATGACTATAAGATTGTTTTTTAGCCTTTGAGGGTATCTTAGGTGTGATGAAATAGAGGTTGATAATGTTTAGTTAAGTTTTCCATTTTGAGCCTTCATTTTGGATCCCTGAAGTTTGTGTGAAAAGTGCTGATCTGGGCCTCCATTGAAGCACATATTCTGGTTAAAGGAACATTCTAGCTATCCCGAAGCATTCTGTTGTTCAAAATATCCATTTTTGTAAAAGTTCTAAGGAATCTGGTGAATCAAGTTCATCTCTGCCTCACCTCCCACAAAAATTCATTTAAAAACAACCAATCATACCCATACTACCCTTGTTTTCCCTATGTGTTTACAAATGCATAATCTCTATTACTAAAACATATAGAAGTAATTGGGTTTTCATTTTCTTTAGTAGCCTGAACCTTGCTTAGAAAATATCTCCATTATCTAGGGTGACAACTCGTGAGAGTTAGATTTTTCGGTATTGATCATGCTTTCTTCAAGGTCTTCTCAATAACTCTACAAAAAAGGACATCTCTATCTCCTCCACAAACAACAGGCTACAAAAGGTTGAAAGGCACAACCATAAAGTAGTGAGGATAGATTAAATCCTCTTAAATGTGCTACCCATTTCTCCACATCTGAGTGACAAAGAGCAAGCTGCATTCCTTCCCTGGCTATAAAACAACACACAACGTACTCTAATTTCCTCTGCTTTCCTTTAAGCTTCCTGTCAAAACCGTGATGCTGGTCAGACTTCTAAGGGAGAATCAATTTGGGTACCAACACTAATTGGCGTCATTACCAGAGACATAGTGGTTACAGTTCATATTCAGACCCTGGTAAACACTTCTTATATACTCTAAGTGATAATAAATTTTTTCAAACATCATCTTGCGTTCGGGCCTGTAAGAAGTATTTAAAGTTGCAAGTGTTGTGTGTAATTATTTCAGTTTCTGCACCTAGTGCACTAACTTTCATTGATAAATATGGTTAAAGAAAATTTAGATCATTCCATTTCTAGTTCCTAGTATTGACAGACATTTGAAAAATCATATTTTAGTGCATTTACATAGCTAAGGTGGAAATCCTTAGTGGCAGGTCCCTGTTGATCTGATTCTTGATAAGTACCAGTGTTTTAACCTCTGTCAAGTGAGTTTAGTTACTAATCTTTGCAAAGATGGAAGGAAGAATATATTTCTTTGCTAAGGATCTTGCTAGGACATTATTTCCAGAGCTAAGAAAAACAAATTCAGAAGGAAGAAAATCCTGGAGAGTTGTTGGAGATCAGCAGTCAAAAAAAGGGATCTCCATTGATGAAAGTGATCGGCCTATCATTGAAGACTTCTATTTAAGTGCTTCTAAATCAGGTAGCCTCTTTGTGGAATTGAATTCTCCAACTGGAGAGGGGCCTTCATTTGAATTTGAAAAAAATTCTTCTCATTCTGCCCCTGTCTTTTCAAAAATTGATAGGGTTTTCCAAGAAACAAGGTCTTTGGGGGGTATCTATTTTGAAAGTTATACTCCCGTGTTTCAAATATCCCCTTCCCCTTATCAATTTTTTTCTCCTCCAAGGTCACCTCATCAAAACAACATGGTGCAACCCCCACCCAGACCTCCATTTATTGTAAATACTTTTGGTCCTATAAATTTTAGAGGGATGGCTGGTTATCCAAATGCAGTTCCCCAGGATGTGAGAAATAGATTACCAAAGTTCCAAGGAAACAATGTTATAACTAGTGATCAACATTTAAAGATAATTATCAATATGATGGAAGACTTTGAGATTGAATATGAAGATGTATATATCAAATTGTTTATCCATACTTTGGAAGAGGATGCAAGGGACTAGTTTAAAGCTTTGCCATACAATTCCATTGATTCTTGGACAAAGATGAACAATGCATTTAGATTGCAGTATGGTGATAGAACTGACCCTAGGTTTCTTCTATCAGAACTTGAAAACATCAAGAAGAATCCTAAGGAGTTAGTACATGATTTCAACACATGGTTTAACAAGACCTTAATGAGATTTCCTGTTAGCTTAAGTCCATGTGATGAATTACGTTTGATCAAATATTCAGATGCATTTGATAAAAAGGTTGCTTACTACTTGAGGGACAAAAACCCTACTAATTTGAGGCAGGCCTTCATCATGGCTCTACAAATTGAGAACAACATCAAGGCAATTGGAAAGCCTCCAAAAAGGGAGGGTGTAAAACTAATTAACTTGGAAAATCCTCAAATAAGTAAGGCTGTTGATTTGGAGGAAGTTGTGAAAAATTTGGCAGGGGCTGTCAAAGAAATATCATACAAATTAGCTTGGGCAGAAAAAGGAATTGGCCAGATTTCACAAGGTCAACACAAGCAACAAGGCCAAGACAAGTTTACAAGTCATCATAGAAATGATCAGAGATCTGATGACAGAGGCAAGGGACCTGTTGGATTTGGAAATAAACAGTCCCAGGCTAGGGAAAACTCAATGGTACCTAATCCTTTGGCTACCAGAGTTGCTATTGTAGAGGAGATAGATGTCATTGATTTGTGTGACAGATGTTTCATGCCCCATGATCCATGTGAGGAAGATCAGCAAGAAGAAGAAGCTGATAATGATAATGATGATGATGTTTGCATGATCGGTTACTCCATGAGCTCACAAAAAGGGGCAACTTCAACTAGGGTAATAAGTGCTAGAACTCTTGCTGATTTTTGGGATTGCATCCACCGAGTACCTATTCTTCCTCCCTCTCATACTTTAGAAGTAGATACTGTATGGGTAAGTGCACCAAGATGGTGGAAAATTAAGTGAACATAAAAACTCAAAATTTAGGTACCACGCTCGCAAAACTATTTTTATAAGCTCGGTGATTTCCAAACCTAAAATCACGATCGCAGTCCTCTGAGACAAAAAATAGACCCGCGACTCCTCATTTTCCCTTTCCAACCACGATTTCTCCTAGCCCTTTGGTACTCGTGCTTTGAATACCCCCTAAAAATTACTCTTCAAACTTGTGGATCATGATAGTTTTAACCATGCCACCAAGACAAAGAGGTAAGCCCTTAATTTTGATCAATTTGTTTGCATTTTAGGTTTTTTTTTGTGATTTTCATGGGTTTTTCAATTTTTTGTTTATGTATACAATTTTTTTGTTTTGTCAGTTGCTCAGCAAGCTCGTAATCCTATAAACCATCAAAATATTCCTCAAAACCCTCCAAACATTCTGTAAAACCCTCCTCCAAACATAGATCCACCTCCTGTGGCTCCTTCTGTCCCCACGGAACCAACAAGAACATAAGCTGATATCGTTGGAAAAATATGACAAAATAAAATTGTCATTAAGAACCTTATTTAGCATATAAGAAAAAATCATGCCACAAATCTGCCCCACATGACTTTAGCCAACACATTGCAAACATTGATTGGTGAAGTTGACTCTACAACCAACCAAATAGACAGATGGAATACCTTTAGAGGTCATTGTAGGTAGTGGTATGTAAATAAATTATCCCATGCCGCTGTAAAAGACAAAAAAAATGGAAAATACCACATTTTTGTATTATTTATTGACCCAAGAACCAATGCCCCCCGCAATTACTTGCAAACGGTTCCCAATCCATTGGCTCCACGATGACCGAATCAAGAAATTTTTTGGGACTGATGGTGGATGGTTTTTGATTATCCACCATGCAACAACAATGAGGTTACCCTCTATTTTTTGAAGAAATTATACTACGAGTTCGTGCTTAATGAGGTCCCAAATTATTTTGACTTTTCTGATTTTTATGGACGAGGTGGTGGCTCTAGACAGAGTAGACTTGGTGCACGCATAGGTCAACCAAGGATCCCCCATGCCCCAAAACCCCCACTTCCTTTAGTTATCCCTCATACAATGAAGGAGGTTGTGGAGATTGACACACTACATGCATTGAGGGAGCTCACTAACACTCTGACCCAACATAGTGAGCAGATTGCATCTAGTGATGTTGGTGGAGGCACCAGTTCTAGCGCACCACACCACTGTGGATCATGTGGTGCTGTATGCACTCTGTGTGAGACATCATTTGCTGGATCACATGATTTATTTTCTCTAGATGAGATGATGGCAGATGTTTTTGGAACTGGTGTAAAGGATCTTGGACTTTCACAGGTAAATGTCAAATAAATATTTAATATATATATATATATATACAATAGTTTTATTCATGTTTGATATTTTAATATATATGTATTTCATTGTATGTTATGTACATACATGTAAAAACTAATTTTTTATTTTATTTTAAATATTAAGAGCCAGTGAAGGAAACATCCAGCATCAACATGCTAGCTATTGCAGTTGGGCATGTTACAAATGTAAGTTTCAAGTTGTACTTAAATTTCAAATTTCATTTGATTGTGCACTTTTATTATTATAATGTTTCACATGTATATGTACATATTAATATATGTTTGTCTTTTATACGTGTAGGAGCCTGATGGGTCATCATCTACTCTGGGAACTGAGGCTACTGGCATGCCTCCCGTGAATTTTATGTAGGTTAGTTTCTCTTTACACTTTGTTTCTAATTGTGGAAGTTCACATGGATTATGCTTTGGCTCTGTTATGTGGCAGTCATGTAGATTAATATTGATTTGTACATGGTTTTTGTATAACTTATGACTGTCAGAGAGACTCCTCCATATATGCAGACTGTGGAGGCTATTGTAGATATTTCCATAGCATCTGCAGATCCACTAACTGAGGTACAATTTTTCAAATTTGTTAAATTTATTTAGGAATTCTTTCTTATTACTTAAATCTACAATATCAAATTTTGTACATGAAATATTTAATTTGAAATTTAATTATTTGTATGTAGCTTACCTCTCATGAGTCTATTGTTGTCCCTAACATGTGTCAATGACAAATTGATAGGGATCATGGCATTGAGGTAAGATTTCACATGCATTTTAACTAAATTCTAAGTTTCTAAATTTTGAATGTATTTTAAAAATTTGGGTGTTAAAAACTTGTTGTTTATGAATGTGCAGGTTAGGTTGCAGGCCTACTTCGAGACGCCCAAGACCACATGGATGAAATCCGTAGTGGCATCTCTCTCCATTACATCCCTAGGTCATGGAAATGCTACTTCTAGTAGGACGAAGAGAGGGAAGATTTTTCATGATTATATTCATAGGACGTGGATGTACACAGATATATATATATATGGGCCAGCTGGTCCTAGTTCATGATTCTTCATAGGACATTGTATATATAGCCTTATGTGACCACATGTGGTCCTATATGTATGACACAATTGGTTCGGGATGCACACATGTTATGAACTTATATTTTCAAAGACGTGCGTTCAGCACACTTAGTTTGATACATTATATATCCATGTGTTGGTTTTCATAACGATATTACTTCTATGTTTGATTCGAATTCATTGCACATGATATCCTTCTATGTATGTATATTAATTCTATATGTATGTTTGATTTAAAATTAAAAAACTATGGTGCAACATATATGAATATAAAGTTACTATGGTGCAACAATGCATGGTACAATTGTTAAGAAATTAAGGGAAGTATGTGTATTCCTCCATCAACATGGGCAACTTATCATTTTCCTCTTAAGTCATGAAAAAATATTTCATACCTTGAATCTTGAAATAAGATGTCTTCCCTTGGGTCATTTGGTTTTTGAACTATGTATTTAATTTTATTTATCAAAAGGATATTATTCATTTTACCATTGATGAGTATGGTGTTGTATGACCAATCCATCTTTATATCCCCACTAATATCGTGATAGAAACTTTGGCTCAACAATATACCATATGTAGCTAGCATGTCTTCCACAAGTATTTCCATCTTGATTTTCTTGTGAGGGAAGTCTGCAAATTCTGGCTTAAGAGTCTTTCACTTGGATGAAAAGAGGAAATTATTTTGTTTTCATGTAGTAATAATGGCCAATAGCAAGCCTGAGAGTAATACCAATAGAATTAGCAAATTTTATAAGCATGACATTGTTAGAGGCACCAGAGTCAATAATGTAATTATTCAATTTATAGGTCCATTGACCAAAAAGAAAAGATAGAAAGGTTCTTATTTCTTAGAAGAGGAGGATTTTAAGGAAAGAAGGTTATAGGAATGAGTGGTTCTAGGAGTTGGATGTGATTCTTTAGTGTTGGTAGGATTCTTGGAACATGTATTTTTACTAATTCCTTTCATAAACTAGACGAGGATTAAAGTGTTTTGCTTGGGAAGTAGAAGAAGAGGCTTATTTATTTTTTTATGATTAGGTGAACACTAAACAAGAGTAACTATTCATATCATCTATCCAGATTATTTAGGATCTTTGTTGGGTGAGTATTCACAATAACCAATAATTGCATAACCATCTTCTTCTTCTCTTTCAATTTCCGATTCAATAATTTCTTGAAAAAGTTGTAATTGTTGAAAATGTTGCGATTATTGAAAAATTTGTAATTGTTGAAAAAGCAGTAATTTTTGAAAAAGTTGTAATTGTTGAAAATGTTAAAAAAAGTTGTAATTGTTGAAAAAGTTGAAAATGGTGGGTCATGGCACTGAACCAACTACACCGACACATCCAGGTGGCTAGGTGAACACTAAAGGAGGTGTCATTTAGGTGCACGACAACGTCATTGCTTCTGGGCTACCTCGTTTAGGCCTAGTCCCTTAAGAGCCCTGAGACCAAAAAATCATTCAACTTCGATGGGTGACTATGTGTACTCCATGGTACCTAAGGATGTATCATTTAATCCTACACCTCAGCGTAAAGACCCTCTATAATAGCCTATCTCAATTTTTTCCTTATCCAATCGATACTCTCGTTGCCCTATTGTTTGCGAACGCCCCAAATAGTGTAGTTTAAGAGAGTGTAAGGCTGTCAAATGGTATATTTTGTAAATGGTGGGTCATGGAACCGAACTAACTGCGTGGACACATCCGAGTGGCCAGGTGAAAACTAGACGAGGTATCATTTTGGTGCACGACAACGTCGTTGCTTCCGGTATACCTCGTTCGGGTGTAGTCCCTTAAGAGCCCTGATACCAAAAAATCATTCAACTTTAATGGGTGACTATGCAGACCCGTGGCACCTAAGCATGTATCATCTAATCCTACACCTCAACATAGGGTCCTTCTACAATAGCCTATCTCATTTTTTTCCTTCTCCAATTGGTGCTCTCACTGACCTATTGTTTTCAAATGCATCAAATAGTGTAGTTTGAGATAGTGTAAGGCTGTCAAATGGTATAATTTGTAAACGGTGGGTCGTGGAAAAAAACTAACTGTGCGGACACATCTAGGTGGCTAGGTGAACACTAGAGGAGGTTTCATTTTGGAGCATGACAACGTCATTGCTTCTGGGCTACCTTGTTCGAGCGTAGTCCCTTAAGAGCCCTGAGACCAAAAAAAAATTCAACTTCAACGGGTGGATAGGCAAACTCCGTGGCACCTAGAGATGTCACGTCTGATCCTACACCTTAGTGTAGGGTCCCTCTACTATATCATGTATCATTTTATCCTTCTCCAATCGATTCTCTCACTGCCCTATTGTTTGCAAATGCACCAAATAGTGTAGTTTGAGACAGTGTAAGGCTGTCAAACGATATATTTTGCAAACGGCGGGTCCTTACACCAAACCAACTACCCAGACATGTCTAGGTGGCCAAGTGAATGCTAAAGGAGGCATCATTTCAGTGCACAACAATGTTGTTGCTTCCGGGCTACCTCATTCGAGCAGAGTCCCTTAAGAGCCTTGAGACCAAAAAATTGTTTAACTTCGACGGGTGGCTACGCAGATGTCGTGGCACCTAAGGATGTCTCGTTCAATCCTACACCTTGGTGTAAGGACCCTCTGCAATATTCTATCTCGGTTTTTTCCTTCTCCAATCGGTGTTCTCGCTGCCCTATTGTTTACAAACGCGTCGCATAGTGTAGTTTGAGCCAATGTAAGGTTGTCAGATGGTATTTTTGCAAATAGTGGGTTGTGGCACCAAAATGATTACACAGACATGTCTGGGTTGCTAGGTGAATGTTAGAGGAGGCATCGTTTTAATTTGCAACAACATCATTGCTTCCGGGCTACCTCATTCAGGTGGAGTCCCTTAAGAGCCCTGAGACCAAAAAAGTGTTCAACTTTGATGGGTGACTACGTGCACTCTATGGCACCTAGAGATGTCTCGTCTGATCCTAAACCTTGGCGTAGGGAACCTCTACAATATCCTGTCTTGGGTTTTTCCTTCCCCAATCGGTGCTCTCACTTCCCTATTGTTTGCAAATGCACCAAATAGTGTAATTTTAGCCAGTGTAAGGCTGTCAAACGGTATATTTTGTAAACGGTGGGTCATGGAACCGAACCGACTACACATACATGTTTAGGTGGCCAGGTGAACACTAGAGGAGGTGTCGTTTTAGTGGACAAAAATTTCATTGCTTCCAGGTTACCTCATTTGGGTGGAGTCCCTTAAGAGCCCCAATTTGGTGCTCAAAATAGTCTTACCCCATTTTGCCTTTGAAAATCTATCGATTTACGGTCTCTGTCACTTTCTTTTTTCCTGTGTTGTTCCTGGTTAATCTTTGTTGCCATTTTTATTCTGTTCCTGGGTTGTAGATCACTTATGGGTCCATGGTTTTCTCCTTGTTTCTTTGTTCCTCTAGAAAAGGTCTGTAATTTGGGTCTCATGTTATCTATTCATCTAAAAACTCAGGTTCTCCCATGTTTTCTGTTCTCCACAGTTGGGATTTGTTTTCCTTGTCATTTCTGCCCTATATAATTGAAGTAAAATGAATGGATCTATCTCTAAGGAACTTATTTGAGCCTTGTAACACTTTAAATTTTTCTTTCCTTGGAGAAATTTTCATTTTCGGGCTCGAATGATCATTTTTCTATATTTTATGGTTTGACAGGTGTTTCTCTCAGTCAAATTTACATCCTTACATTGACAGGGGATGTGGCACCTTTTGGTAGGATGTGGCTCAATTGGATACTTCCAAAGTTCTATGAATCACCTCAACTTAAAGATTTGTCCATGTGGAGGCATGAGGCTCATTTGAGGATCTACTTTTTGGTTTGGCCTTGGAGTAGCACCGGGAGGACACGTGGAGGTTTCTGCTACTTTTCCCAGAATTAGAAAAATTTTATGTAGCTAAAACAATGTGGTAGAAAACAAGGACACGTGGCGAGCCCACGCTCATTCAAGGTCTCCACTTTGGGCACATTTTGAAATTGCGCCATAGAGACATGTGGAGGAACCGCACATGTTTGTGGACCAGCCCTTGAGTTTCATTTTAAAGAAGCACCAAGAGGACACGTGGAGGCCTCTACTCACTTTGCATTGTGCTTATACTTTTCAATGGCCAAAGGATACTATCTCGGAGCATGACACATGGCGCTTTCCACTAAGCTTCAAGAATTTAGACAAACTTTTTTGGGCCAGGACACGTGGCAAGCCTGCACTCGTTCAAGGTATCAAAAATTTGGGACCATCTCAAGGTGTGCCATGGTGACACGTGGTGGTTTGAAAATTCAAAGGGGCAGGGAGGTGGACCATCGGGGGTAATTATGATTTTTTGCCCCTTGAACATGCAAATGACTAAAAACATCAAAATGGCCCATATGCCCGATAAAGGAAAGGTCAAAGCTTGCTCTGGTCAATAGGGGAGGTGCGGACTCTCAAGGGAAATTTGGAAAATTTTCCTTTTGGGAGAAAAGAGTTAAAAGTAAAAGGGGAAGTGCGGTTCCACTGGAACCACATTGGGACACGTGTCAGGCCTGTTTTTTAAGGGTGGAGCTACAGGAAAAACTTGAAAAATTTTCCTTTTTCCAAAAAGAGGGTCAAATGGCAGAATTTATCCACGGTTCCTTTGGGACCCACCTCAGGACATGTGTCAGGCTCATTTCCCAAGGGCGGAGGTGTGGAGCAAAATGGATTTTTTTTCCATTTTTTCCAAAAGTTGTAAAAAGTCAGAGGAAGCCCCCGAGTCTATTTTTAAGTTTGAATCTTCCACATGGATGGCCCAAATTCAAAGTAAAGATCACATGAAGCTGAGATTCTGAATCTGATTTTCCCCCCATTTTACTGAAACACACCTGGAAGTGTGAGTCTTCATGATTTCTTGGTATTTCCTACACACCAAGCAGAGAGGGGAGTTAATGTTGATATCTAAGTTTGGTGGGAAGATCTGGAAGACATCTTTCGCCATTAAAATGGTCTGACTATCGAGCTCGATCATATTTTCCATTTTTCTTCTCCTGAGCACGCAAGGAGCTAGATTTGATAGATTAGGGGCAGAAGTGGTTGGAAAATTGAAGAAAGAGTGATCTACCAGAGGAAGGAGTTGAATGCGGGAGATATTCGATGAGATCTACCCCCTCGAGCACCTGAAAATTTTTGTAGATCTGATTCTGAGAATCGCGATCAAAATCATGGAGAGCACTAGTAGCACTCAAGGTCTAGGATTTTGGAAGGGAAGAGGGGTCCATATTGTAAATGTTATAAATGGCACAAATTTTTTGTGCAAATGGTTGGAGTGTTAGGGGTCGGGACTGATTTTTCTAATAGAAAGCTTGATAAAGCCCATCTTTTTTAGAAGCATTTGAGAAGCTTGTATTTCTCTTTTGTGTTAAAATATGATCATTTTAAGGTGGTTGCAAGTGTACAGCCATTGACAAGCTCTGAGACTATTCTATAAACTTTCCCCTTCTTATCGATTTAATCCAACTCGAGTTATTCTATGTTGTCTTGAGCAAAAATGTGTTTTTTTATTTCTGAATGTATGCGAGTAGTTTTTCTTGTTTCTGTTTCAATCTTGTATTAAAATCTGATTCAATCACACATGCCTCAATCCTTGTGATAGTTTAGTGGCATCTGTAATTTCATTCCTCAAAAGAGCTTTCATCTGGGATTGGAATAAACGATTTAAAATCACTTTTCTTTCATTTGTTGATAGAGATTGTATGTAAGCCTTTGGGTGTACCTTAGGCATGATTTCGGCTTAGATCTTGATACTTTTTTGGGTTTCCTAACTCGAGCCTTTATGATAGAATCTCAAAGATTGTGTGAAAAAGTGCTAATCTGGGCCTCCATTGAAGCACATATTCTGGTTAAAGAAACACTATAGCTATTCTATGTGGCATTCTGTTGGTTCAACCTTCCATTTTGTAAGATTCCTCAAGGATCTGGTGAGTCAAGTTCATCCTGCCCCACCTCCCACCAAAAAATTTATTCAAAAACAACCAATCCTACCTGTACTACCCCTGTTTGTCATGTGTGCATACAAATGCAAAATCTCTATTACCAAAACATGTAGGAGCAATCAGGGTCCCAAATGTCTTTAGTAACCTTTACCTTGTTGTGAAAATATCTCCATGATCTGGAAGTGACAACTCATGAGAGTCAGATTTGGTGTGTTGATCATATTTTCCCAAGGTATTCTCTATAAAATTTATGCAAAAGAAGGATTTATCATCGTTCTTCAATAACAGAGGTTACAAAATAGGTTCTCTTACCTTGGTAAAAAGGAACAACCTAAAATAGTTAGGATCAGATCACATCCTCTTAAGGTGCTACCCACTCCCAAATTTGAGTGCTAACAAGTTAGATAGATTGATTCCCAGATACAAAATGACTACATGATTATTTGTCCTCTGAGTGTCTTGTCAAAATCTATGATGCTGCTCAGTCTTTGAAGGAGATTAAATTTGGGTAACAACACGCTAAGTGGCGCCACTGTCAGGGATTATTTTGAATTCCTGGGAAATAATTTACATTGTTGTGGGCTGATTCATTTAGTTCATATCTTTTTGGCAACATGCTTATGGTGCCATTTTCGGTTACAGCTCAATTTACCCTGGAAAAACACTTCTTGTATGCTCCAAGTGTTATGTGTAGTTCTTTCAATTTTCACACCTAGTGCACTAGCTTTCATTTGATAAATCTGGGTAAAGAAAGTTTAGAATCTTTCCATTTCTAGTTTCTAGCATTGACAGACATTTGACATATCATACTTAGTGCATTTGCACAACTAAGGTGGAAATCCTTAGTGGCGACTCCCTGTTGATTTGATTTTTAATGAGTACCAGTGTCTTAGAACTCTGTCAAATTCAGATTTGTTACTAATATTTGCAAACCTGGAAGGAAGAAGATCTTTCTTTGCTAGGGATCCTGCTAGGACATTGTTTCCAGAGCTAGGAAAAGAAAAATCAGAAGGAAGAAAATCCTGGAGAGTTGTGGGAGAACAACAGACAAGAAAAGGGATCTCCATTGATGAAAGTGATCAGCCTATCATTGAAGACTGCAATTCAAGTGACTCTGAATCAGGAAGCCTCTTTGTGGAATTGAATTCTCTAGCTGGAGAAGGGCCTTCATTTGATTTTGAAAGGTTTTCTTCACATTCTGCACCTATCTTTTCTGAGGTTGATAGGGATTTCCAAGAGACAAGGCCTTTGGGGGGTATCCATTTTGAAAATTATATTCCTGTGTTCCAAGGACCCTCTACCCCTTATCAATTTGTCACCCCTGTAGGGTCACCTTCTCAAATCAACATGGCCCAACCCCCACCCAGACCCCCTTTTGTTGTAAACACCTTTGGACCTATAAATTTTGTGGGAATGGCTGGATATCCAAATGCAGTGCCTCAAGATGTAAGGAACAGAATGCCAAAGTTCCAAGGAAACAATGCTATAACTGGTGATCAACATCTAAATATTTTTATCAATATGATGGAAGATTTTGAGATTGAACATGAAGATGTATATATCAAGTTGTTTATCCATACCTTGGAAGAAGATGTTAGGGATTGGTATAAGGCATTTCCAGATAACTCTATTGATTCTTGGACTGAGATGAGCAATGCATTTAGATTACAGTATGGTGATAGAACTGACCCTAGGTTTCTTTTGACAGAATTTGAAAACATCAAAAAGAATCCTAATGAGTCAGTACATGATTTCAACACAAGGTTTAATAAGACCTTGAGGATATTTCCTGTTAGGATAAGGCCTTGTGAATGAGTCATGTTTGATCAAATATTCTGATGCATTTGATAAAAAGGCTACATATTACTTAAGAGACAAGAACCCCACAAATTTGAGGCAGGCCTTCACCATGGCTCTGTAAATAGAGAACAACATCAAGGCAATTGGAAAGCCTCCAAAAAGGGAGGGTGTAAAATTGATTAACCCAGAAAAACCTCAAACAAGTAAAGCTGCTGATTTGGAGGAGGTTGTGAAAAATTTGGTAGGGGTTATTAAAGAAATTTCCTACAAACTAGCCCAGGCTAAGAAAGGAATTGGGCAGAGCTCACAAGGTCAACACAAGTAACAAAGCCAAGAAAGGTCTACAAATCACCAAAGATCTGATGACAGAGGAAAAGGACCTATTGGATTTGGAAACAGGAAGCCCCAAGGCAGGGAAAATAGAATGGTTCTTGATCCTTTGGCTGCCAGAGTTGTTGTTGTGGAGGAGACAGATGTCATTGATTGGTGTGACAAATGTTTCATGCCTCATGCTCCTTGTGAATAAGATCAGAAAGAAGAAGAAGAAGTTGATGATAATGATGATGATGTTTGCATGATGGGTTGCTCCACAAGCTTACAACAAGGGGCAACTTCAACTGAGGTGATAAGTGCCCGAACTGCTGCCACCTTTTGGGACTACATTCATAGGGTACCTATTCTTTCTCCCTCTCATATTTTAGAAGTAGATACTGTACAAGATTTTGAATTTTCCAATAATGACTTTGAATATTTAAGGGATTTAATGATAAAGAAGTATGATGGAGGAATTCCATCTGAGGAAGATAGGCAGTTACTGATGAATGTTGTTGTTGCTCAAGAAAAGGAATATAACACAAGAAGTAAGGCTATCAAAGGGACAGGGCCTCAAGCCAAGCCAAAATCTCCCTTACTTTCAAACATTCCTAAAGAGACTCCTAAGAAATATGCATCTCCCAAGAGCCCTGCAATTCCAAACAAAAATCATACCCCTACTCATGCCCAAGTTGTCAAAAATCCTATACCACCTAATGAGTGTGTTGGCTTTCCTTCCAATACTTCCTTGCCAAGGAATGTCCCATATGATATTTCCCAAGTTTTAAGTCAAATCAAAGTCTCTGTTCCAATTGTTGAGTTGCTTAGGATTCCTGAGCACAAAAAGAGAGCATTTGAATACTTGGGATTGAAAGAAGAGAAGATTGCCTTAGGAAGAAATGTAAATATTGTGGAGACTCCTCCAATCATTCAAGAATTAGAAACACCACTAGCATTGGAGGAACTAGGTGAACTTCCTGAGGTCTATTTGGGGACATCCTTGGTGGAATCTCAGATGAATGTGGATCCATTCTTCACCACTTTGATCATTAAGGACAGACTGTTACACAACTGCATGTTTGACTCAGGGGCATCATGTAATGTCATGCCTTTAGAAGTCATGAATGAGATGAATATCAAAGTGACAACAACATATGGTAAGTGCACTGCCATGGGTTCTAGAGAAGTGCCAGTAGTGGGATGTGTGAAGGGTTTGGTGGTGCAGCTTGCAGCTTACCCAGGTAAAAATTTAAAACTTGATGTTGTCATCGTTGACTGCCCAGCCAAGTGGGGCATGCTACTGTCAAGAAAATGGGCTGCTAGTGTTGGTGGGAGTGTCCAAATGGATATGTCCTATGCCACCATTCCAATTGAAGGCATCCTTGTCAGGTTGTATGGAGAAAAGAAAATGTTGCATCTTATTGAGGATCCCAACAATGCATCCTATGAAGTATTGTACACAAATGTTGATGCTGACAACTTTGTAGGATTTGTTGATGGAAAGGAGCACAAGATTGAGGAATGCAGGTGTCTTGAACAAGTGGGCTCTCCTTGGACTCTATTGTTTGATGGAGCTTGCTCCAAGTTTGGGAATGGTGCTGGTGTTGTTCTACTTTCTCCTGGTCAGGAAAAGTTTTTTTTTTCTTTCAAACTCAACTTTGAGTGCATAAAAAACATTTTTGAGCATGAGGCACTATTTTTGGGTTTAAGAATTACTTAAATATATGGTATCAAGGACATCATTGTCAAAGGAGACTCAGAATTAATTGTAAAACAAGTCAAAAAATTGTATGCCACAAAGAATCAGTGAATGAAACAATATAAACATGCAGTTTGGGATCTTATTGAGATGTTTGATTCATTCAACATAGTGCATCATGATAGGAAATTCAATGACTTGGAAGAAAAGCTTGCAGTGTTGGAGTCTCAGTTTGACAATTGTACAATGTCCCCATATTTTGAATATGAGGTTGAGGTATTGACAAGACCTTCTATCCCTGACAACATTAAACATTGGCAGGTTTTTGATGATGATGCTCAGATCAGAAGATTTTTGCAGAACAAGGGAGAGTTTTCTGATCAATGCATTGATTTGGAGCCAATGGTATGTACAACAGAAGGAAAAGAAACCTTGTTTGGAAAGGGCATCATCCAGCTAAATACCAATACCATTCCTAGAGGGTTGGTTTCTCTTGAGTCTAATTTTGATAATGTTGATCGCATTGTTAACGGATGCATAGTGGCCTCGAGGGATGTTGAGGAACATGATCTTGGTAGAAAGGAGAAGCCAAGGAAAATTTGGTTAGGAAATAATCTTAGCAAGGAGGAGAAGCAGTCATACATCCAGTTGTTGAAAAAAAAACCAAGATTGTATGGATTGAACCTATTCTAAACTAAAAGCATATAGAGAGGACCTATTTCTGCATGATATTCCCTTGGAGTCTAATGCAAAGCCATTTAGGGAGAAGTAGAGGCCCATCAATCCACTCTTATCTCTCAAAATGCAAGAGGAATTGAAGAAATTGAGGGATGGAGGGATTATTCAGCCCACAAGGTATTCTTCTTGGGTTACAAACCTAGTGCCAGTGAGAAATAAGAATGGTGACATCAGGTTGTGTGTAGATTTCAGGAATCTGAATAGAGCATCAATGAAGGATAATTATCCTTTACCAAATATGGAGAACATGCTGCAATTAGTGATTGGTTCTGAGTTTCTTTCCACCTTGGATGGTTTCTCTAGTTATAACCAAGTTGTGGTGAATGAATCAGAAAGGATCAAGACAAGATTTAATACTCCTTGGGGGACCTATGTTTATGTTAGGATGTCCTTTGGTCTGATGAATTTTGGAGCCACCTTTCAAAGAGCAATGGATGTTGCTTTTTATGGTTACATCAATGATTTTATTTTTGTCTACCAAGATGATGTGACTGTGTTTTCTAGAAAGAGAAATGACCACTTGCTACACTTGTAGAAGATGCTGATAAGATGTAGAGAATGGCATCTCACTCTATCCAAAGAAGTTCCATTTTGGAGTGTAGAAGGAAAATTTTCTTGGTCACATTGTGTCACAAGGAGTGATGATTGATCCAGAAAGAGTAGAGGCCATCAACAAAGTCCCAATCCCAAGAACCAAGAAAGGAATTCAGTCCTTCTTTGGGTAGATAAACTTCATCAGAAGATTCATATCAAACTTTGTTGAGTTGACCATTCCAATCACTTCCATGTTGAAGAAAGACCAATTCATCAAATGGGAGGAGGTTTCCATCCAAGCTTTCAATGGAATCAAGGAGGCATTAAGACATGCCCATGTTTTAATAGCTCCAAATTATAAGAAGCCTTTCCAACTATTTTCCTTTGCTTCAGAGAACACTATTGCTTTTGTCCTGCTGCAGAAGGATGATGAAGGGGCTGAGAGGCCAATTGCCTTATTTAGTAAGGCCTTGCAGGGGATGAGATGAGGTGCACTATCATGGAAAAGCAGGCATTTTCCTTGGTAAGAGTAAAAGAAAAATTTAGGCCTTACATTCTAAGTTCTAAAGTGGTTGCTTATGTTCCCCACACCATGGTGAAGGACATCTTGTCATAGATGGAAATCTCAAGAAAAAGATGCAGGTGGGTGAACAAGTTACAAGAATATGATATGGATATCCAAACCATGAAGTTGGTGAGAGGTTTGTGATTAGCTAAGCTTATGGCTGAGAGAAACTTGAAAACTATTGAGGTAAATGAGGTAGAAGAAGAAAGGGAAGGTGTTTTTGAAAGGTTGATGAGTTCTGAGTGGTACAAGGATGTAATTTTCTATCTCAAAAACTTATACTACCCTGAGTATTTAAGTAAGAAATAGAAAAGAGATCTTAAGTTGGCTTCCCAGAAATATGTCATCACTGATTATGGATTAGCTTGGAAGAACCCAGAGGGAGTCCTCTTAAGGTGCATTACTGAATAAGAATCCCCCAAGATAATTATTGATCTCCATGGAGGAGTTTGTGGGGGAATTTTGCTACAAGAGTAACAACTCACAAGATCCTGAGAGCTGGTTATTGGTGGCCAAATCTCTTCAAGGATATAACTCTTTTGGTTAGAAGATGTGAGAGTTGTCAGTACTTCTCTAGAAGATTGAAAGCTTCAGGCTCCCTTCCTTTGCATCCTGTATCAATTGAAGCCCCATTCAAGCAATGGGGAATGGATTTCATTGGTGAGATTTCAGACCCTTCAAGTGCTGGCCATAAGTGGATTCTTGTAGCCACTAATTACTTCACCAAGTGGGTGGAGGCAATCCCCACAAAAAGAGCAACACACCAAATTGTCATGGACTTTTTGTTGAACCATATCATATGCTGGTTTGGGGTACCGGTCAAGATTGTTGCTGAAAATGCCATGAGCTTTAGAGCTAAACCTTTTATGGCAATGTGCAAAGAATATGGGATCAACATAACATATGCCTTCAATTACAATCCCCAAGGAAATGGACAAGTTGATTCTAGTAATAAAAAATTGCTGAAGATTATCAAAAGAACATTGGAGAAGAACAAGCGAAAGTGGGGTGAACAGTTGAAGTTTGCTATTTGGGCAGATAGGATCACTGTCAAGAGGTTCACTGGAAAGAGTCCATTTGAGTTAGTATATGGGACTCAGGCTCTACTGCCTCTTCATATGCAACTGTCTTCATATCATTTTATGAAACAACTGGAAGATCAAGAGGTAGGTCCTTATGATGCTCACATTAATCAGATTGTTGAGCTTGATGAAGAGAGGAGGGCATCCCACCAGAGGCATGTAAAGTTCAGAGAGAAACTAAAGAAGTTATTTGACAAGAAGGTCACTCCCAGAGCTTTCAATGTTAGAGATCTTGTGCTGCTATGGGATAGCAGGCGTGAAGATAAGGGCAAGCATGGCAAGTTTGACTCATTATGGATGGGCCCTTACTCCATTGATATCAGGGTTGGTGAGCATACCTTCTTCCTCAAGGACTTAGATGGTGAAATGCTTGAATTACCTATTAATGGCAGGCATTTGAAGAATTTCTTGGATTGATTCCCCTGAATCAAGGAAAAAATATTGTGTAAAATGTATAGTTTATTGTTTGTTTCCTGTCTTTTGTGTTTTTGCTCATTTTGGTCCTCAGTGACATGTTTTTCCTGGTTTCTCTGTTTCTTTTTTGGGAGGTGGCTTTGTTTCTCTTCTCTGTAAGTTGACTCCATTGCCCAATGGATATTTTTGGCACTTGGTCTACCTTTGTTCTTATGGCACTCATGGGGAGTGCCTATCCCCGATTCAGAGCCGATGTTGGTGCTCAAAATAGTCTCACCCCATTTGCCTTCGAAATCTATCGATTTACGGCCTCTGTCACTTTCTTTTTTCCCGTGTTGTCCCTGGTTAATATTTTTTGCAATTTTTCATTTGTTCTTGGTTTATAAATCACTTATGGGTCCATGGTTTGCTCCTTGTTTCTTTGTTCCTTTGGAAAAGGTCTGTAATTTGGGTTTCCCGTTCTCTATTCATCTAAATACTCAGGTTCTCCCATGTTTTCCATTCTCCACAGTCGAGATTTGTTTTCCTTGTCATTTCTACCCTAAATACTTGAAGAAAAATGAATGGATGTATCTATGAGGAACTTATTTGAGCCTTGTAACAATTCTAAGTTCTTTGTCCTTAGAGAAAATTTCATTTTCGATCTCGAATGATTGTTTTTCTATATTTTACAGTTTGACGGGTGTTTCTCCCGATCAAATTTACATCCTTGCATCAACAGGGGATGTGGCACCTTTTGGTTAGACGTGGCTAAGCTCGATACTTAAAAAATTCTATGAATCACCTCAACTTAAAGATTTGTCCACGTGGAGGCACGACGCTCATTTGAGGATCTAATTTTTGGTTTGGCCTTGGAGTAGCGTCAGGAGGACACATGGAGGCTTCCATTGCTTTTCCCAGACTTAGAAAAATTTTATGCAGCTAAAACAATGTGGTAGAAAATGGAAACACGTTGTGAGCCTACACTCATTCAGGGTCTCCGCTTTGGGCACCATTTTGAAATTGTGCCATGGAGACACATGGAGGAACCGCACATGTTTGGGGACTGACCCTTGAGTTTCATTTTAAAGAAGCGCTAGGAGGACACTTGGAGGCCTCTACTCACTTTGCATTTTGCTTAGAATTTTCAATGGCCAAAGGAGACTACCTCAGAGCATGACACATGGCACCTTCCTCTGAGCTTTAAGCATTCATAAAAAAAATTCTAAGCCAGGACACGTGGCAAGCCCGCGCTCGTTCAAGGTATCAAATTTTTGGGGACCATCTCAAGGTGCACCATGGTGACACGTGGTGGTTTGAAAAGTTAAAAGGGGTGGGGAGGTGGACCATCAGGGGCAATTTGGATTTTTTGCTCCTTGAACATGCAAATGACTAAAAACATCAAAATGGCCCACAAGCCCAATAAAGGAAAGGTCAAAGATTTCTCCGATCAATGGTGGAGGTGCGGACTCTCAGGGGAAATTTGGAAAAAATTCCTTTTGGGAGAAAAGAGTTAAAATTAAAGGGGGAATCGTGGTTCCGCTGAAACCACATTAGGACACATGTCGGGCCCATTTTTCAAGGGCAGAGCTACATGGAAAACTTGGAAAAAATTTCTTTTTCCAAAAAGAGGGTCAAATGGAAGAATTTATTCATGGTTCCTTTGGGACCCACCTCAAGACATGTGTCAAGCTCATTTTCCAAGGGCAGAGGTGCAAAGAAAAATGGAAATTTTTTCCATTTTTCCAAAAGTTGTAAAAAGTCAGAGGAAGCCCTCGGGTCTATTTTTAGTAACCAGGGTCCCAAATGTCTTTAATAACCTTTTCCTTGTTGTGAAAATATCTCCATGATCTGGAAGTGACAACTCGTGAGAGTCAGATTTGGTGTGTTGATCATATTTTCCAAGGTATTCTCTATAAAATTTATGCAAAAGAAGGATTTATTATTGTTTTTTAATAACAAAGGTTACAAAATAGGTTCTCTTACCTTAGTTGAAAGGCACAACCTAAAATAGTTAGGATTAGGATCATATCACATCCTTTTAAGGTGCTACCCACTCCTTTCGAAACCTGAGTGCTAACAATTCAGATAGATTGATTCCCTGGCTACAAAATGACATACATGATTATCTGTTTTCCTCTGAGTGTCCTGTCAAAATCCATGATACTGCTCAGTCTTTGAAGGAGATAAATTTGGGTACTAACACCCTGAGACCAAAAAATCATTCAACTTCGATGGGTGACTACGTGTACTCTGTGGCACCTAGAGATGTCTCATTTGATCTTAAAACTTGGCATAGGGACCCTCTACACTAGCATGTCTCAGTTTTTTCCTTCTCCAATCAGTTCTGTCACTACCTTATTGTTTCTAGACATGTCGAATAGAGTAGTTTGAGCCAATGTAAGGCTACCAAATGATATATTTTTCAAACGGTGGGTCATGACACCGAACCGACTATGCAGGAACATTTGAGTGGCTAGGTGAATGCTAGAGGAGGCATCATTTTGGTGGGCAACAATGTCATTGCTTCCGGGCTACCTCGTTCGAGCGGAGTTCCTTAAGAGCCCTAAGTCCAAAAAAATGTTCAACTTTGACGGGTGACTACGCGCACTCTGTGGCACATAGAGATGTCTCATTTGATTCTACACCTTGGTGCAGGGACCCTCTACAATATTCTATCTCAGTTTTTCTCCTTCTCTAATCAGTGCTCTCACTTCCCTATTTTTTGTAAACGTGCTGAATAGTGTAGTTTGAGCCAGTATAAGGCTGTCAAATGGTATATTTTGAAAATGGTGGGTTATGGAACTAAACCGACGATGTAAAAATGTATGGGTGGCCAGGTAAATGCTAGAGTAAGCATCGTTTCGGTGTGTGACAACATCCTTGCTTCTGGGCTATCTCGTTCGGGCGTAGTCCCTTAAGAGCCCTGAGACCTTAAAATCATTCAACTTCGATGGGTGGCTACGCACACTCCATGGAACCTAGAGATGTCTCATATGATCCTACACCTCAGTGTAGGGACCCTCTACAATATTGTGTCTCAATTTTTTCCTTCTCTAATCGGTGATCTCGCTACCCTATTGTTTGCAAACACACCTAATAGTGTAGTTTGAGACAGTGTAAGGCTGTCAAACAATATATTTTAAAAACGGTGGGTCGTGGCACCAAACTGAATATGTCGACACATCTGAGTGGTCAAGTGAATACTAGAGGAGGTGTTGTTTTGGTGCGCAAAAATGTCGTTGCTTCCAGGCTACCTCATTCAGGCGTAGTCCCTTGAGATCCCTGAGACCAAAAAATTGTTCAACTTCGACGGGTGACTACACGCACTCCATGGCACCTAGAGAGGTCTCGTTTGATCCTACACCTTAGTGTAGGAACCCTATACAATATCCTATCTCAGTTTTTTCCTTCTCCAATCAGTGCTCTCGCTGCCCTATTTTTTGGAAACACATGGAATAGTGTAGTTTGAGCCAGTGTAAGGCTGTCAAACAGTATATTTTGTAAATGATGGGTTGTGGCACCTAACCGACTACGCGAACACATCCGGGTGGCTAGGTGAACACTAGGGGAGGCATCATTTTGGTGCATGACAATGTCGTTGATTCCGGGCTACCTCATTCGGGCATAGTCCCTTAAGATCCCTGAGACCAAAAAATCGTTCAACTTCGACTGGTGGCTACGTGCACTCTGTGGCACCTAGAGATCTCATTTGATCCTACACCTTAGCATAGGGACCCTCTACAATATCCTGTCTCAGTTATTTCCTTCTCCAATCAGTGCTCTCGCTGCCATATTGTTTGCAAACGTACCTAATAGTGTAGTTTGAGATAGTTTAAGGCTGTCAAATGGTATATTTTGGAAACGGTTGGTCATGGCATCGAACCGACTATGCACATGCATAGGGATGGTCTTGTAAACATTTTGGAAGGTTTCATTTTGGTTCTCTAAGCTCCAAGTCCTTCTGGGATACCTCCTCTAGAGCCAAGAACCCCCTCCACAAGTACATACATCATTGTTAATTACTTCTCTTTTCTTATAAAACAATGAAAGCTTATCTTAGCTTCGAGAATTTATAATTCTCTACTAACAGTGCTAACCATGTGAAGGTGGAAGATTTTATGGCACCACTAACCTGCATATAAAAGTATTATTCAAAGAAATTTAAGTTTCAAATCAAAACCATACTAGATTTATACAAAATACACAAATTTAATAAAATATATGAACTTAAATTCATCTAACAAATTTATATATACCAAAGAAATTATATATACCAGACATGAGCATTGTAAATTCATTCCAATGAACCATCAGGATCATATTTACTCTGAATAGCGGACATGATTTATTCATGATCTGACTCTCGAACCTTCCAAAGAATCTTGTTATTAGGCCTTCCTCGATATCTATATAGCTGAATATTTGTCGCTAGAACTAGATGCAAATATAAGACTATTTTCCTGTGTGTATCAAAGTATTCAAACGCCCAAATAGAGGAGTTTTTTTAATGGATACCGTTGAAGCCACATTCTAGTAACTACCAATGACCCTGTAGGGTACTCAATATCTTCACCATATATAACAGGAGAAGTCAACTTCTTTCTTTCCTCGATGTAACGGCATAAGAAATAGTTTGTTCCTTCTTCATTGTCTTCACATGTCCTACAAAAAAAGGTTTCAACTCAAATTTAAATTGTACATATTAAAATTTTAATGGACATAACTCAATACAAAAATTGTAAATAACCATAAATACCTTATCGCACCAAAATTGAAATTTCGTCAAAGTCCTTGGATATTGCAACTTCATCTATAGAAACAATTCGTAATGCTTGTGGAGGTTGATAACTAGGAAGCGGAGTTAGAGGCCTACAAATCCATCCATCCACCCATTCTTTTGAATCACGCTCAGAAGTGACAAATTCGATACAAGATGCACAAAAACATGTCAAATTTCTTGTCTATGTGGCCCACGAAGTAGCGTCTGAGCTACAAAATGAGTGCATATCATTGGACCTAGTGAGTGCCATACAATCCTCGTAGTTAGCAATTTTTTGTTCCTCTATCAACCAAAAATATCTGCGAACCATGGAAATTTCTTGAGAACCTTGGGCCATGTTGTCAATACACCATTCCATTATTCTCTTTGCATCTTTCAATTTAGCACCATCTTTGTACTTCAACTCTTCTCTTGCAAGATCTCTTTTCACACATGCCCCTGCACTGTCATGCTCTCCTTTTCCATGTCCAGCGTGAGTGAAACTCCAAATATGTTGCACACCCATCTTGATGTGCATCTTGCTCATCCAATAAAACATTTGTGCATTCTTAAACTAATATGTACAACTATCTGACCATATATAATGTTGTTTGAAGTGGATGTCCCTATCAGACAAGTTTCCATAAAATAACTGGAAACACCCTTGCATAGATTTAGTAGAATAAGTACGATCATCACTGATATAAAAGTGTTACTTTCTTAAAAAAAATGATCATTCTTTGTACTTTCAAGAGAATGTATAAATGCTATATGCACAAAAATGACAACTTGTACTGAGTTGTAATATTGTGATTAAACCTCCATTTGTGGTGCAATGTGTAATTCTCTACAAAATTGACCTCTGAAACAATAGTACCAATAGGAAATGTGTCTTTGCATATCTTGAATTGTTCATCCAACCATCGAGCTCTGTGTGTATGCCTAGCATACTCATAAACAATTTCATCCTTAAAATTTCACATAAATTGAAAAACAAGCATATGTTATGTAACTAGCTCACATCATTTAGAATCTTTTTCCATCTTTCAATTGGTATGTAACTGATTTATATTTATCAAATTCAGCTAAATTATTTCCTATTGCACCTTCAATTTTCTCATGGATGTAACTTTCCAATTTAGGTAATCTGCCACATGTACCATAACTTCCATCTAAAAAATCCTGACTATAAAAAAATTTCCAACTTCTTTTTCACAAAATATCATAAGAATGAAATTCTTGGAAGATATTGGTGGAACTTGAACACCACATTCTGATAACATAGTTTCAAAATGTAAAATGGAACGAATAAATAAAAATTTAGCATAATGTATAGCAAATTCAACATGTTTCTTATAACAACAAGTGGTGCGAGCGTGGTTGATTTTCACATAGAATGGTTTTAACATTTCAAAAAAATGTACACTAATTTTAATTTCTAGATGCTCTTGTTTAAACTTACGAAAAAATTGAGTTTGAGTCATATCTAAGAAACGCTTTGGATGTGGTTCATGATTAATAGAACCAAATCTTTGTTTTACAACATCTCTTGTATTAGATGAAACTCTAGTGTTATCATGCCAAAATTGAATAACAACTTCTCTTATAGCATCAGTATTATATTTGTCCTTACGCGGTGCTCTAGTAGAAAATGCCCAAAAATCAGTGTTATTGAGTGATTGAAGGATATTATGTCTTTCAATTGCTTTCATTAGAGTTTTTCAATTAACTTGCAACATTTGACTTGTTTGCGTAATCAAACGTTTTTTTAATTGATTCACTTACGACACTAGTAGCAAGTACACGACGCACAATATTACTATCCCTAGTGCGTCTCTTGACACCAATAGTAAGATATGCATCATGAAGGTTTTCAACAATTGTAGAGGTTTGACCAAGTATATTAAATGTTATCAATCCTAAGGTGTTTAATGTAGGTCTCATTTTATTCAATTTCATCAAACTAACCAACAACTGACATATTTGGGAATCATTTAAAATTTCAAAATGATTATCCCGAATTTCAATGGCTTTTCTTTTGATTTTCCATTCAGAAAGTTTGTCACACATTGGTTTCAAAAAAATTTCATCAATTTCAATAAAATAATTAGGTTTCTTACAGAAAATCCTAGGAGGTGTTTTTTTCAAATTTTGCTTGTCTACAGTTTCAACCTAAATTTCTTTATTCACATTTTCATTGCTCCTTCAATTTCAACATTTTCTACATCATGAGTATTTAATTCTTCTTCAACATTGACAGTAAAAACATCTTCATCACGAGTATATAATTCAACTTCAACACTGACAGTAGAAACATTACCTGATTCCTCATTACTTACAATAGTAGGGGTTCAAGATGAGCCTCTTCTTGATTCATGAAGATTCCGCATTCGCTCAACATTTTGAAATCTGTTTACCTCTAATTCATTTGGTGTTTTTTTACTTAATGAATTCCTTTTTTGACTTTGTTTCTTGTCTCCCATGATGTTTTACTTCCGGTGATAAGAAAAACATGTAGAAAATGAAAAAAAATTCCATTAATTCGTATAGTAAATTCATATAGTAAAAATCACATGGTAATTAGAACATTGGGATGCGTATAAATATGATTTACAAACTGTGATTGTTCTTTATAAACCGCGATCATGGTTCTTGTTTAAAAACATGCAATCACAGTTTGTAAACTACGATCACGGATCTATTTGTATCATCAAATTTGACCCTAAGGCCCGGGAAATCTTTGTTTTGCCCCAACTAAAGCTATGGAAGGTCATTATGAAGTGTAAAGGGTAAAAAAAATTCAAATTTACTCTTCCACAGACTTGAACCGTGCTAAAAAATTGAAACCATTTGACAAAAATGGTGCTATCGTGTACGGGAGATTGTTACCTTCATAGAAATATTGATTTTAAAGTGAATAGAATAAGATAAATATCATTTTATAGTTTTTTACTAACAATAGGTCTTTAAGACATTTTTTCCCAAGAATGTTCATGTCTACGTTTAAGAATGCAAATTTTGTTTCGCTTATCAAAATGTGATAAAACTTATACTATCCCAAGCATGGAGAAATTTTATACACGTTAAAAAAAAATTGATTTCGATATTTTTTGATATAGTTATGGCGGGATAATAGAAAGCGCTTTGTTTTCTAAATATTTTTAGACCACTTTCATGGAAAAAATCATTAAAAAAATATTGCTCAAAAAAATACAAAATAAAATCCATCTCAAGATAGACAACTACATCTAACTTTTCACTAAAGGAAAAAAAAAACAAGATTTGGTCATCTAAATTGCAGGCAAACAGACTACAATTTTATAGGTTTTTTCAAAAACAAACACCAAGTCATATAATTTTAAGTGTTTAATATAGCTAAACTTGTCCATTTTTTAAAAAAAAAAGAATTTTAGAAACTAGATTCCAGATGCTATGATTCATATTCATATAAAATTTTATAATTTTGAGTGCGCGTATTGCTAATAATCCCTACAAGTTGAGATTTTACTAATTTTTGCAATATGACGTCCACTTATGACCCCTTTTTTGTCCACCAACTTGGTGCATATACCTGTACAAGCTTTTCAATTGCCCAATAATGACTTTGATTATTTAAAAGCTTTAATGATAAAGAAGTATGATGGAGGAATCCCATCTGAGGAGGACAAGCAGTTGTTGATGAACGCCATTGTTGCCCAAGAGAAGGAGTATAACACAAGAAGTAGGGTTGTCAAAGGGACAGGACCTCAAGCCAAGCCAAAAACTCCATTGCTTTCAAATATTCCTAAAGAGGATCCTAAGAAAGATGCATCTGCCAAGGGCCTTACTGTCCCAAACAAAACTCGTAGCCCTCCTCATGCCCAAGTTGTCAAAAATCCTATGCCATTTAATGAGTGTGCTGACCTTCCTTCCAATGCTACCTTGCCAAAGTTTTTCCCTTATGATATTGCCCATGTCTTGAGTCAGATCAAGATCTCAGTTCCAATTGTTGAGTTGCTTAGGATTCCCAAGCACAAGAAAAGGGATTTTGAGTATTTGGGGTTGAAAGAGGAGAAGACTGTCCTAGGTAGAAATGAAACATTGTGGAGACTCCACCATTCATTGAAGAGTTAGAGACAGCACCAGTGTTGGAAGAACTAGGTGAACCACCTGAGGTTTATTTGGGGACATCCTTGGTGGAGTCTCAGCTAAATGTGGATCCATTCTTCACCACTCTAATAATTAAATATAGATTTCTACACAACTGTATGTTTGAATCAGGGGCATCATGCAATGTTATGCCTCTAGAAGTCATGAATGAGCTAGATATCAAAGTAATAACAACATATGGGAAGTGTACTACTATGGACTTTAGAGAAGTGCCAGTGGTGGAATGTGTGAAAGGTCTGGTGGTGCAACTTGCAGCTTACCTAGGTAAAAACCTGACGCTTGATGTTGTTATTGTTGATTGCCAAGCCAAGTGGGGTATGTTGTTATCTAGAAAATGGGCTGTAAGTGTTGGTGGGAGTGTTCAAATGGACATGTCCTATGCTACCATCCCAATTGAGGGCAACCTTGTCAGGTTGTATGAAGAAAAGAAGATGTTGCACCTTATTGAAGATCCCAACAATGCATCTTATGAAGTATTGTACACAAGTGTTGATGTTGATAACTTTGTAGGATTTGCTGATGGAAAAGAGCAAAAGATTGAAGAATGCAAGTGTCTTGAATAGGTAGGATCTCCTTGGACTTTATTGTTTGATGGAGCTTGCTCCAAGTTTGGAAATGGTGTTGGTGTTGTTCTGATCTCTCCAGGCTAGGAAGAATTTGTCCTTTCCTTTAAACTCAACTTTGAGTGCACTAAAAACATTACTAAGTATAAGGCACTATTGTTAGGCCTAAGGATTGCTTGGAAATATGGTGTTAAAGACATCATTGTCAAAGGAGATTCAAAATTAATTGTAAATCAAATCAAAAAACTTTATGCCACAAAAAATCAACGAATGAAACAATACAAGCATGTAGTTTATGATCTCATTGAGATGTTTGATTCATTTAATATTGTGCATCATGATAGGAAGTTCAATGATTTGGCAGAAAAACTTGCAGTATTGGGATCTCGGTTTGATAATTGTACAGTATCCCCATATTGTGAATATGATGTTGAGGTGTTAACTAGGCCATCTGTACATGACAACATTAAACATTGGCAAGTTTTTGATGATGATGCTCAGGTCAGAAGATTTTTGTAGAACAAAGGGGAGTTTTTTTATCAAAGTATTGATTGGGAGCCAATGGTGTGTGTAGCAAAGGGTAAAGAAAACTGTTTTGGCAAAGGCATCATCCAAATAAAGACTAATACCATTCCCAGAGGGCCAATTGCTCTTGAATCCAACTTTGATAATGTTGATCATATTATTAATAGATGCATAACAGCCTCAAGGGATGTTGAGGAGCATGACCTTGGCACAAAGGAGAAACCAAGGAAGATCTGGTTGGGAAGCAATCTCAGCAAGGAGAAAAAATAGTCTTATGTCTAATTGCTGAAAAAATATCAAGATTGCATGGCTTGGACTTATTCTGAACTAAAGGCATACAGAGAGGATCTGTTTCAACATGAGATTCCCTTGGAATCTAATGCAAAACCATTCATGTAGAAACATAGGCCAATCAATCCACTCCTATCTCTTAAAATGCAAGAGGAACTGAAGAAACTGAGGGATGGAGGGATTATTCAGCCTACAAGGTATTATTCTTGGGTTGCAAACCTAGTACCAATTAGAAATAAGAATGGTGACATCAGGCTGTGTGTGGACTTCAAAAATATGAACAGAGCATCAATGAAGGATAATTATGCTTTACCAAACATGAAAAGCATGTTGTAGTTAGTGATCGGTTCTGAGTTACTATCTACCCTAGATGGCTTCTCTGGTTATAACCAAGTTGTTGTAAAGGAATCAAAAAGAATTAAAACAACATTTACCACCCCTTGGGGAACATATGTATATGTCAGGATGCCCTTTGGACTAATGAATGCTTGAGAAACCTTTCAAAGAGAAATGGATGTTGCTTTTACTAGTTACATCAATGATTTTATTGTTGTCTACCAAGATGATGTAACTGTGTTCTTCAGAAAGAGAGGTGATCATTTGCAGCACTTGGAGAAAATGCTGATAAGATGTAGAGAATATGGCATTTCACTCAATCCAAAGAAGTGCCATTTCAAAGTACAGAAGGAAAATTTTCTTGGTCACATTGTGTCACAAGAAGGGGTAATGATTGATCCAGAAAGGGTAGAGGCCATCAGCAAGGTCCCAATTCCAAGAACCAAGAAGGGGATTTAGTCCTTCTTTGGGTAGATAAACTTTATCAGGAGATTCATATCAAACTTTTCTGAGTTGACCATTCCAATCACTGGCATGCTAAAGAAGGACTAGGCCATCAAATGGGAGGAGGATGCCATTCAAGTTTTCAATGGGATTAAGGAGGCATTAAAGCATGCCCCTGTTTTAGCAGCTCTATATTATAAGAAGCCTTTCAAACTATTTTCTTTTGCTTCAGAGAACACTATTGCATCTGTCTTGTTGCAGAAAGATGATGAAGGGGCTGAGAGGCCAATTCCCTTTTTTAGTAAGGCATTGCAGGGGGCTGAGCTGAAATACACTATTATGGAGAAACAAGAATTTTCCTTGGTAAAAGCAACAAAGGTTTTCAGGCCTTACATTTTGAGCTCTAAAATTGTTGCTTATGTTCCCCACACTATGGTGAAAGACATCTTATCAGAGATGGAAGTCTCAAGCAAAAGATGTAGATGGGTGAACAAGTTGCAAGAATATGACATGGATATCCAAACCACGAAGTTGGTGAGAGGTTTGGGCTTGGCTAAGCTTATGGTTGAGAGAAACTTGCAAACTATTGAGGTAAATGAGGTAGAATAAGGAAGGGTAGATGTTTTTAAAAAATTGATGAGTTCTGAGTGGTACAAAGATGTAATTTTTTATCTCAGACATCTATACTGCCCTGAGTATTTGAGTAAGAACCAGAAAAGATCCCTTAAGTTGGCTTCCCAGAAATATGTCATTACTGATTATGGGTTAGCTTGGAAGAACCCTGAGGGAGTTCTCTTAAGGTGCATTACTGAAGATGAAGCCCCCAAGATAATTTCTGATCTCCATGGAGGAGTTTGTGGGGGGCATTTTGCTGGAAGAGTCACAACACACAAGATCTTGAGGGCTAGTTATTGGTGGCCAACTCTCTTCAAGGATACAACTCTTTTGGTTAGAAGATGTGAGAGTTGTCAGTGCTTCTCTGGAAGACTGAAAGCTTCAGGCTCCCTGCCTTTGCAGCCTGTATCAATTGAAGCCCCATTCAAGCAATGGGGAATGGATTTCATTGGTGAGATTTTAGACCCTTCAAGTGTTGGCCATAAGTGGATTCTTGTAGCCACTGATTACTTCACCAAGTGGGTGGAGGCAATCCCCACCAAATTGTCATGGATTTTATGTTGAACCATATCATATGTAGATTTGGAGTGCCTGTTGAAATTTTTGTTGACAATATCACGAGCTTAAGAGCTAAACCTTTGGTGGTAATGTGCAAAGAATACGGGATCAATTTGACATATGCTTCTAATTACAATCCCCAAGGAAATGGACAAGCTGAGTCCAGTAATAAAAATTTGCTTGAAGATTATCAGAAGAACCTTGGAGCTGAACAAAAGAAAATGGGGTGAACAACTGAAGTTCGTTGTTTGGGCTGACAAAATTACTGTTAAAAGAGCCACTAGAAAAAGTCCATTTGAATTGGTGTATGGCACTCAAGCTCTGCTACCCCTGCATATGCAACTATCCTCATATCAGTTCATTCAACAACTGGAAGATCAAGAAGTTAGTCCATATGAGGCTCGCATTAACCATTTTGTTGAACTTGATGAAGAAAGGAGAGCATCTCACCAAAGGCATGTGAAGTTCAGAGAAAAATTGAAGAAGTTATTTCACAAGAAGGCCACTCCCACAACTTTCAACATTGGAGATATTGTGCTGTTGTGGGATAAATGACATGAAGAAAAGGGAAAGCATGGTAAATTTGATGCACTATG
Source organism: Taxus chinensis (assembly GCA_019776745.2). Taxonomy (NCBI): domain Eukaryota; kingdom Viridiplantae; phylum Streptophyta; class Pinopsida; order Cupressales; family Taxaceae; genus Taxus; species Taxus chinensis. Next base: position 233,709,537 of record CM034151.1, on the reverse strand, counting down.
GATGGGCCCTTACTCCATTGACATTCGGATTAGTGAGCATACCTTCTTCTTGAAAGATTTGGATGGTGAATTTCTCGAATTTCCTATTAATGGCAGGAACTTGAAACATTTCCTGGATTGATTCCCCAGAATCAAGGTGAGCATCATTTGTATAGTGTACAACTTGTTGGTTGCTTTCTGTCTTTTGTGTTTTTACTCATTTTGGTCCTCGGTGACTTGGTTTTTGCTGGTTTCTCAGTTTGGTTTTGATTGTTTCACTATGCTATCTTATTCTTTGACTCCATTGCCCAATGGTCTATTCTTGGCACTTGGTCTACTAGTTGTTCTTGTGGCACTCGCAGGGAGTGCCCATCCCTGAGTCGGAGCTGATGTTGGTGCTCGTTTTGATCTCATACCATTTTCCCTAATTTTCCTTTGATCTGCATGTTATGAAACATGTTATCTCTCGATGTGGATGTTTTGAAGCTTTTACCTCCATTTGAAAGCCTTGAATTGTTTGCAGAATCCATTATTATGCCCTTTTTTGAAGAAGTCTCCATGTTTGCCTTGTTTTCTCCCTAATTTCTTCAAAATCTGCGGGCTCTGCCATTTTTTCCTATTTTTCCCCAACCATGGAAGCTCAAGAATGATCAATTTATATTTGTATGCCTTTGAAAATCCAAATCCATGGTCGAAAGATACTTGGAACCATGATTCACTTGGTTTTGTTTCAAAATTTTTCATCCTTAGCGAAAAATTGGATTATGGGCATGAATGGTGAATTTCTGTTGTTTTGACGGTCTAACGGGCGTCTTTTTCCCGTCAAATTATTCCTCAACATTCGGAGGTCACGTGGATTCTTTTGGTTGGTTAGGGGATGGCAGGTAAATGTTTTAACTTGTCGCTTTCTACTTTTTTGACAAAAAGGCAATTTTGGTCCCATAGCTCTGCTCAATTCTGATTGGTTCTTTTGGTACTTACGTGGCTTCTTCTAATTGGATGAGGCATGATGGGTTTGTTTTATGAACTTGTAATTTTTAGCTACTTTGGCAAAAAGTTTGAACTCAGCCCGTGGCCCCGTCAGGATCTGATTAAAGAAAGATTTAAATGGCGCGGAAGATTTCTTTTTTTTTTCCCCGAAGGTGTATATGTGTTCATTTTTTATTTGATGTGGTCTGGCAGGTTTTTTTGGTTAAATTTTACACTTTGGTCACATTTGTAAAAAATATCAAATTGGTGTTGTGGCCCCGATAGCATCTAATTTGTCATTCAATAGATATGAAGAGGAAGGGAAAAAATATTACTTTGACCCCGCAGACGGACACGTGGCAAAATTAAAAGTGAAGATGCGGGCCTTCGGAAGCAAGTTGGATATTTTTCCCTTTTGGAAAAATGGAGTAAAGGTTCCAAAATGGGAGCGCACCCCTGCCAAATCATATTGAAGATTTATAAGGTTCTTGAAGATGTGCCATTAAGATGCGTGGTGGTTTGAAAAGTCAAGAGGTGGGGAGGCGAGCCATTGGGGGCAACTTGGATCTTTTTCCCTTTATTATTTAAAAGATTAAAATCATCAAAATGACCCATGGGCCCGACAGAGAATATTCAAAATTTTCTCTAGTCAACGACGGAGATGCGGACTTTCGGAGAAAATTTGGAAAAATTTTATTTTATGGAGAAAGGAGTTAAAAGTGTAAAAGGAAGTGTGGTTTCATTGGGATCCACATCAGAAACTAGAAGCGGAAGGTAGGAGCTGCAGGGAAAACTTGGAAAATTTTCCCTTTTCCAAAAAAGAGGTGAAATAGCAGAATTTAGCAACAATTCCTTTGGGACCCACATTGGGACACGTGTCAAGCCCATTTTTCAAAGGCGGAGGGTTGGAGCAAATTGAGAAATTTTGTATTTTTCCCAAAAGGGTGTAAAAAGTAAAAAAGAACCCCCGGGCCCATCTTAACTTGGATCTCCCACTGGATGGTCCAAATTCAAAAGAAAGATCGACGGAAACTATGCGTCTGTATCTGATTTTCCACCATTTTCTCCAAAGCTCCTAGGGATGCGTATTCTTATGGTTTTTTATCATTTCTTGGAGTCTCCTGCATGCCAAATGAAGAGGAACATTAATCTGATATCCTGGTTGGGTGGGAAAAATCAAAAGATGTCTTTTAACATTAAGATGTGATTTGACTATTGGCCTTGATATGATTTTTCAATTTTTTATTCATCGGCACACAAAGAACCAGATTTGATAGATTGGAGGAGGGAGTAGTTGGCACGCAAGATGAAGAATGACTTACCAAGTGAAGAATTGAATGCTGGAAATATTTGGAGAGATTTTCCTTCTGCACACCTGACAACCTTTTTGTAAATCTGATTTTGGGAGTCACGGTCAAGGTCGTAACACGCAATGGTGCTTTGAATGTTTCTGGTTTTGGGGGGAAAACTCTGTTGTAAATGAAGTATTATAAATTACATGAATTTTTCATGCAAATGGTTGGAGTGTTAGAGGTCGGGACTGATTTTTCTAAGAGAAAAGCTTGATAGAGCCCGTCCTTTTGAGAAACCATCTAAAGAAACATGTTTATCTCCTTTGTGTTAAATTTGATCATGTCAAGGTGGTTATGAGTTTACAACAATTGACAAGATCTTATATTGTTCTAGAAACTTTACCATGCTAATAAATTTAATCAAACTTGAGTTAATCTATGTTATTTTAGGGCATAATTTGTGTTTTCTTCATTTATGAATGTCTGCGAATAGTTTTCTTGTTCCCGTTGCAATCTTACATTGAAATATTTGTGAATCACACAAGATCTTATCCTTGTGATAGTTTGGTGGCATTTACAATTTCATTTATCAGAAGAGATTTCATTTGATAGTGAAATAAAAAAATTTAAAATCACTGTGACTCCTAGCATGACTATAAGATTTTTTGTTAGACTTTGAGGGTATCTTAGGCGTGATGAAATAGAGGTTGATAATGTTTAGTTAAGTTTTCCAACTTGAGCCTTCATTTTGGATCCTTGAAGTTTGTGTGAAAAGTGTTGATTTGGGCCTCTATTGAAGCACATATTTTGGTTAAAGGAACATCCTAGCTATCCCAAAGCATTATGTTGTTCAAGCTCTCCATTTTTGTAAAATTTCTCAAGGATCTAGTGAATCAAGTTCATCTCTGCCTTACCTCCCACCAAAAATTCATTTAAAAACAAATCATACCCATACTATCCCTATTTGTTCTTTGTGTGTACAAATGCATAATCTCTATTACTAAAACATACAGAAGCAATCAGGTTTTCATTGTCTTTAATAGCCTAAACCTTGCTTAGAAAATATCTCCATTATCTAGGGTGACAACTCGTGAGAGTTAGATTTTGTTGTATTGATCATGTTTTCTTCAAGGTCTTCTCAATAACTCTACAACAAAGGACATATTCATCTCCTCCACAAAAAATAGGCTACAAAAGGTTGAAAGGCACAACCATAAAGTAGTGAGGATAGATGAAATCCTCTAAAATGTGCTACCCATTTCTCCACATCTGAGTGAAAAATAGCAAGCTGCATTCCTTCCCCAGCTACAAAACGACACACAACATGCTCTACTTTCCTCTAAGCTTCCTGTCAAAACCATGATGCTTCTCAGCCTTCTGAGGGAGAATAAATTTGGGTACCAACAATAATTATGGATGAAAGCCTCAACTGCTCCATCTCCATAGAAATATTGATGGGTCATCTCAAAGGTTATAGGCCTACTTCTCTTGATATCATTGCTTCACATCAAAAAATTTCTGATGACACTATCCTTCTTCTTCTAGCTTCTCTTCTCGAAGATAAGATGATGAAGCTCCTTATTGTATCCTATGAGGAGGCTTCAGGGCAGCAATTAAATTATGATAAAATATTTATTTATTTCTATAATACACCCCCAATAGACAACAAAGAATAGCTCAAATTATGGGTTGTGAGATCAACTCCCTCCCCACTACATATCTTGGTTTGCCCTTGGGTACTAATAAAGTCTCAATGGATGTTTGGAATTATTTTCTTAACATGTTTCAAAGGAAGTTGGCCGGTTGGAAGGGAGTCATGCTCTCTAATGCTGGGAAATTTCTTCTTATCATAATTACGTTGCAAAACCTTCCCATTTACATCATGTCTATGCTGTTCATTCCGATTGCAGTCATGGATAGAATAGAAAGAATTCAGAAGTAGTTTTTATAGATTGGTGGTGAAGATAAAAATCTATTTCACTTAGTGGCTTTGAACAAGGTTTGTACAAACAAGAAGGTTGCAAGGTTAGGCATCAAGAATCTCAAAACCATGAATACTTCCCTCATTTCTAAAATGAGCTGGAGATTTCTAAAGGAAAAATAACCTTGGAAAAATATCATAAGATCTAAGTACATGGACCAAGGTAATCCTCAGAGTTTTTTAAATCTTGAAACTATTCCTCAAGGATCCACATTTTGGAACAATATGATCGAGACCAAGAAACCTCTTGAAAAATGATGCAATTGGAAATTGGGAAATGAAAAAGATGTTATTTTCTAGGAAGACAATTGGGTTGAATTCCAAGATCTAAAAAACCATTCCTCTTGAGAGTAACTCAAGAACAACTGCATAACAGACTGTCAATGACTATATCTATAACATCAATGGTAGATTGCAGTGGAAGAAACTAAATTACATTCTTCCTAATTCAAATAATATTTTGGAAGACATTCAAAGAGTTATTGATCACATTCGTATTAGTCAATCTTAAGCCCAAGATGAGTTCTTATGGTTTCAATCGTTTGATGGTGACTACACTGTTAAAACTGGTTACCAAATGTTCATGGAATTCATCCCATGAAATTTTTATTGGAGCATAATATGGTTCAAGGAGCTCACCCCAAATGGAAATCATTTCCTTTGGATAGTGTTGAAAAATATTATCCTCACCATTGACAATCTTACTAAGAGAGGTTACACTCTCCCCAATAAATGTTATCAATGCAGGTGGGAATATGAGTCCATTATTCATCTTTTCTTTCAATTCCCTCTGGCTTTAGCACTCTTGAATATTATTTTTGAAATATTTGGTATTGTCCAAACCTTCCCAAATTAAATTATTCAGGCTTAGGAAGTTTGGCAACCTCCCTTCAAGCACAAATTTCTCAGAAGGTTCTGGAGGCTCATCTTCCCCGACACCCTTTAGAGACTATGGAAGGATAGAAATTATATTATCTTCAGAATTAATCATAAATCCTTAAAGAGACTTATCACTAAAATTACTACTGATTTTAGGAAGAACATTCTTAAATTAAGCCTAACAAGAACTCCAAGTTCCTCAAAGAGAAAAGAGATTTCTCAGCAATTGGAACATTGAAATTGGTAGTGCTAATATTCAAACTTCTAAGGTGGAAAGATCTCTCATTCAATGGATCCGCCCTCCTGAAGGTTGACACAAGCTCAATTTTGATTGAGCCTCCAAAGGAAACCCCAGGAATGATGGTGGATGATGTATTATTCACGATCACCTAGGATACCCCCTTGTTGATTTTTCAGGTCCTATGGGGGTAAAAACTAACCACTTTGCTGAAGCACAAACTGTTATATGGGGGATTAGAATTGTGAGGGAACATAGTGTAAAAAAATTAATAATCGAGGGGGACTCTCTCAACATAATTAACAATCTCAAAGACATACATCCTCCCAACTGGACTATAAAATACTTCATTAATGAGGCTAAGGATATTTACAAATATTTTGATAATGTTTTCATATCCCACATGCACCGTAAGGGTAATGGTGTAGCAGATGCTCTAGCCAATGAAGGGTTAAAATATAACCAACAATTTTTTTTGGAATGGTCATATTAACATCCCAAACATGATTTAGGTCATCATTGCCAAAGATGATGAAGCCACATGTTCTACCTAACTATTCTCGATGACAGTATGGACATGTGTGGAGCCTTTTATTGGGGTACACCACTCATGTGAGGTTAAACCTGATCAAATGGTATTCTTCTCCAAACCAAATGGGACATCATATCAAGGAGATGGAAGGTACAAAACCTTTCTATATTTGTAATCAGATCTCTGGAGATAGGGGAAAAATTGCTATCTTAAGTAGCAGCTGTGGAGCTGTAGCAAAGTTGTTTTACAATGACTATCATGTTGTCATTTCCTGTGTTCTATTTTTCTCTCTAATATGGGTGGATATCCATCCTATGTTGAGCCTATTTGTAACCCAAATTGGAAGGAAAACACAAAATTATGGAAGATTTTAGATGTTGATGGATTCACTAATTTTATTCGAAGAATCAAAGGCCATGACATCCAAGTATCTATAAAATTTTCTCATAAGTAGAAGGAAATGGTGGTCATATTTAGGGGCAAGGATTTCATCATCACTGATAAAATTATCTCCTTCATCACGGGCCTTAGGATGGAGGGAATAAAATTTTATAGAAATAATTTTGGTAAGGAAGCTGAGGAAAAGAGGTTCGTGGAGGAAGATGAAATCTCACAAATTGGAAAATCTTGAATTCTCTGCTCATCTCTACCACATCCTTACAAGGAGGTCACTAAGATAGTAGTTAGGTATGTGAATTTGGAAGGTATGTTATCTACTTTTCCTCTCCATCATCTTGTGTTGTTGAATCATTTTAGGCATTTGGCTAAGTTTAGCTTTGCCTATTAAATTTTGCACTCTTTGGAAAATTCAGTGTTAGAAGTCCAGGCCCATGCTAGAGCCCTTCCCCTTCATTAAGGAGTAATTTTCCTACTATAACAATAATTTCATGACATCGCTATCAATGACCTCATTCCCCCCTTGTTCCCCTCCCCCCAACAACCCAAAATTCATTCCAAAAACTCAAAAATTTCTGATCTCCCACCCCCTCCCAAAAGAGTTATGCGCGGCATGGATAAGGGGAAGAAGATTGCGTTTGAAGGCCTTCTTAACATGAGAAAATATGCCCCTAAACCCAACCTTTACAGCAACATGCAATCCCAATTGGAACAATGGGTAGAGAATATCAGAAGCATCGAAGACAAGGTGAATTTCTTGTTCAAAGATGACACCATGAATGATTCAATGATTCAAGTAACATGACCTTTTCCAAACTGGAGGAAACAATTGATAGCCTCTCCAAGAATCATCTTGAAATGGAGAAGGAAATGCAAAAAATTATTACTAAAAATTCAACCAATTAACCATGCAAAATGTTTTTATGGATTTTATTCAAACTCAAGTTTAAAAGGTCTGTGAAGTAAGTGGTGTTTCTGAAGAGATATGGAAAGAGGGACAAGATACAAATAAGGTTGTTGCTAAGGAAAGTATGGACCTAGACAAGCAAGTGACACTCAAGATATTCTAGGATCTGGGTGAAGCTAAGAAGGTCTTCAATGAGTTTCTCAAATAATCATCTCTTCTTGTTTCGGTCTTCTTATATTTTTGTCTCTTAGTCAGTTATGTTGTGGTTTTACAACTACTGTGGAGTTGTGTTTTGGCTGTTGTTAGGATACTTGTAGGCATTTACCACTACCATGTTTCTCAATGTTTATTCTGGCTCTCTTAGGATTTTGTTTTTGGGGTGTGAACCCCACTTCTATAAAAATCCATTGTTTTCCTCTTGTTATTTCTAGCTTCTAATCCTTTTGTAATACAGGGTATGGTCCCCTTTAAAACCATTTATCCTTAATAAAAAATAATTGTGATGGAGGATAGTATTGAAATATTGATATATGACTTTTCACATTTTAAATATGTTTCTACATCTAAATTTAAATGACGTTACAATGGAAACTTTGATATGATGAAGTGTAATGCATTAATTTTAACTGATGTTATAATGGAAAATTTGATATGTTGTAATTTGTGTAAGGAAGAAAAAATTAAAACACAACATGTTATTGAGAAACTATATTGTTGGTTGGGTATTTAGTGGTTTCCCTTTTTCTTTCCAACTTAATCAGATATATTACCAATTAATGATGATATTCAAGGTCACAATTTCAATTGGAGCAAGTAGTAACAAAGGTGAATTATTCTATCGTCCATGTGTAAAAATATGTATGTTTAGTGGTGTTTATAAGATATGATTTTGTAGTGAAGGAAAATGCCAAATACAAGTTAGTGTGTATGTATTTTATTAAAAAACAAAATTATTTTACAACATTTATATTTCATAAATAAGTCATTAGTTTAAATTATGGTTAAAGATAAATCCCTCCTAGAGATAAGCCATTAGAAACTATATTTCTCAAATATTTGTTTTGGCACTGGGAAATTACACGTGACTAATTTTAAATTCAAGTGATCTTACACATTCTCTCACTTTATTAGAGCACATTTACGTTATTAGATTGGACTCAACCAAATTTATATAGGGTTTAATATCCCAATTCAAAGAGTTTTATATAGTTATTGCTTTATTAACAATTACTTAATCATTTCAATCACAACATTAATTATTAAATGATTTTTAAATGATAATTTATGTTTTTCTATCTATACATCATGTTGTATTATGAGTTATTCAGATAAAGAAATGCTAAACTGTATTTGTTAATTATCCATTCCAATCATGGACCCTAAATTGTAGCTCTAAACATCACATTTCTTGATTTTATATATAATTTCTTGGAAAAATGATTGTTTTTTTATTAAGGGAAAATAGTTTTGAAGGGACTATACCCTGTATACAAAAGGGCTCAAAAGCCAGATAGAAAATATGAGAGAAGTAGCCCAGAGGGGTGCAAAACAGCCAACCAAGATAGGCTCAACAGCCAGATATTACAAAAACGGGTGAACAGTGGATCTAATGAACAGAGATCTAAAACTAAGAAGACAAGATAAAAAAGAAACCAAAAGAGAAGTAGAAAATCGAGCTCCGCCAAAAAACATCTCCAGAACCGCCCGATGATAGCTAGATCGCAGCCAAAAAACCGCAGCACAACAGCCCGTTACTTGATGGCTCTGTCAATCTTGGTCTTGATGGCCTGCAGAGTGACATGAAAAAGGCAATGGCCGTGGCTTGAGAGGGGTCCTTCATGTCTGCTTGGGAGATTGCAATGTCCGTATTCTCTTTAGGGCCTCATATGTCTTCATTGATTCCACTTAAACTGCAAACATTGTGGACATGTTGTTTAATGAAGTTATAGATGCTTTTGAGGGCAGATAAAATGCAGTCATTGCGGCTTTTGGCATTCCCCAATCTGCCATCAAGGGACTGCAGTTTCTTTAAGACTTCATCAATGACCCCCTCTTCCTCCTCACTTTGAAGGATCCTTTTACCCTTGGCTCTCTCCATGTTTTTTAGAGCCCCTTTGAGCTCTTGAATCTCCTTCTCCAATTTGTCAATCCTCTCTAGCAAATCCTCCTCTTTAGGCTTCTCCATAGGCATGCTAATATGCAGGAGGTTTTCAGCTAGTTCTAAGTCCTTGTGGCTCCTAAGGACTCGTTGGGAGGTAGGGATTTTAGCTTTCTTGCTTTTCTTGTTGGAGCCAACATCATCATTCTTTCTTTTTAGCAGGGGTGGAGTGGGAGCAGTATGGGCAGGTGGGGGTATGAAGGAGGGAGGTGGGATAGGGTTCACGGGAGGGCAGCTGAAAAAGTGACGGTGAATCAGGAGGATAAGGCCCTAGTGCAGAGGGACAGCCCGAGAGGGATTTTGAACTTCCCTTATAGATTTCTCCAAGGAGTTGATCAGATAGTGAGGAAAGCTAATAATGTTATTTCTACAAAAATGATTCAGAAAAATCAGATGCTTGTGAGGAATAGTCACATATCTTCCTTCAAGGGTAACATACCTTACCACCATTCTGGAAAGTTCATCAAAAGGTACAGGGATCGACTCCACCTTGAGGCCAGCAGTTACAAACTCAAGATTCTCACCCTCTTCTAAAAATTTCTTGGTTTCCACCTCCCTGTCGACCTTTTTATTGAAGAATTTTGTGCCTTCCAGGCTGAGACCCGTGATATGAGCTATGAGCTCTTCTGTAATTTCCATTTTCATGTTACTATACTTGACAATTATGTTCTTCCAACCCTTGGAAAATTTTATGGAGATGTCTTGGTCGAAGCCTTGAATCCTCTCAATGAAATTCAACAGGCCCCCGATTTGCAGGTACTCCCAAAGCTCCGTGTTCTCTTTCCACTCAGGATTGTGGGTTGGTTTAGTTTTACATGGCAGACCCCCCATGTTTCCTCTGTTCCTATTCCTTTTTTCAACAGTAAAAAAGTTTGCAATGTGCGGGACAGGCCGAGCGGTGTTTTTGGTATTTGAATCTTCTCTTCCCGTGAAAGCCAGCTTAATTATAATGCTACATTTTTTATTATTGCCCCACTCCCCAGCTTTCCTCCCATGCCAAGAAATGATGGCAATCCATCCCACACAAGTCGCAACAATCATCCAAATATTTTGTGATGTCATCATCAGGTACTTTGGGATCCGCACATTAGCATCTAAAATACAACCGTTAGTCATGATTTTCACTGCCTATGAAGATCAATGATGATGGCTTTATTGACATGAGTGGGTAGAACGTCCCCGCCAATCCAAGTTTGAAAGGAATTATAAACACCTAAGTTAGCCAAACTATCGGCAACCCTGTTTCCTTCTCGATAACTATGGGTGATGTGGACACTAGCAAAGCTTTTGCAAATATCTATAGCTTCCTCAATATAATCCTTGATAGACCAGCTGGGGTGTTGCTTTTTGTTCATAAGATTTATAACGATTGTTAATGTTTAAAGGATTCACTTTTTCATATAATAATACTTTATTACAAGAAACACTTTATGGTGAAAACTTATGATATGACAAAGTAAGTATGGCTATTAGAATATTCATGTTGAAAAGATATGTACGCAATGATAATACCATATACAATAAGTACTGATATTTATCAAAAACATTAAAATAACAACACAAAAAGATGAATATAGAGAATTAACATTGACGATTATTATTAACACAATGGAAAAATAAATTTATTTTCTATATGGCTTGTTAAAATAAAAATCACACATGAATGGTGTGATGGAGACACTACAAGTGATACAAATAGGAAGTTAAACTTGAGGGCGTGAAACATTGCAGAAGGAAGAGGTGCAACAAAGAATGGATTTGAGGAAAGAGAATTCTAGGGGTAGGGCAATTTTTAGAAAGAACCTATGTGAAAGTATTCCTTATTATGAATAGGAACATATGAACCATAAGCCATTTTTGTGAATTGTCTTAAGGATCAAGGGGTTATGGTGCGGAAATACTCAAGGACACTTACTTTGGATATATCTCAAAAAGAAAGGAGTGTTTTATCAATATTACCAATGTCAATAGTTGTTGTTTGCAAAGCCATTTAATTTTATTTATGGGTAGTTAGAGAACAAATATCTTTAAGGGGAATTCATTTGCACATGAAACATGAAGTTTTAAATATTAGGACATGTGGAGTGGGATCAAAATTCTATATTGAATCAGTGTAGTAGTAAAATTAGATAACCGAAAAACATGACCGACAAGGGGGTTTTACACTAACTTTGTAGACCATTAATTTCAGTCATTATCCACACTTACACATGCAACAAAAAATATCAGATGAAAAGAGTTTATCATTGTGGATTTGTAGTTGATTCTTTTTCCTCAACGTTCCATGTTATTAACACTCATTAAATTTGAAAAAATGCCACATGTATCTATAATAGGAAAGGTTTCTAGGTCCATCACAATTTTTTGACTTCATCACTACTAGAAATGTTATTATTAAATATTGAACACATGCCCTGATATTATTATTATTATAATGCTTATAACTCCATGGTATGGTCATCCAATAGAAAATAATAACAATTAAACTTTTAGTGGAACCCATTGATGCATTGCATTCAGAGGAGGATTGACTAATCACATCATAGAGTCTCTTTCACTATCTCTTACATAAAATAAAAGTTTCATATAGTCAAATTTAAAACTATACATATGTTAGATAAAGAAACTCTAATTTTAGGGTTATTTTGATGATGTCATTTTTCAATGAGTGTTGGGACAAAACATCGATCATCAATTTCCTCAAATCAATCATATATTTTCCCAAACAGATCATCCATTTCTCCAATGTATGTCAGAAAAAAAATACCGAGAATGCCATCTAGAAATACATAAGGACATAATTAGCATTTCAAATATTCATAAAAGAAAAATAATATTTTTTGTATGCATTATTGGGTCCTTCTTTGATGCTCTATCTCATTATTAAGGAACAATTCAATTTGAATAGTATAATTCTTTTGAATGGTTTGAAGATTATAATTCAATTTCTTTATCATGGCTCTTTGTATTTTTTTTTGAGAGTTATTAGTTTGGTTATGGTGGTGTGGTTTATGAATTTTGGAGGGGGAGATGTTATGTCAACATATCCATGAACAAATTGAGACAAAAATACTAACTCTAGAGTTTTATTATCATGTTTGTGTGGGAATAGTAAAATAAATGTGACATTGAGAGGCTCATCATAATCATCTATCATCATTAAAAAATTATGAATCCTTATTCATGTTTTCTCTTAAGCATATGTGGTGTGTAAAATCAAGCATGCCCAAACAGTATGGTCTTATCATATTAGAGAGGAGGGAACATGCAATGATGTTAGTATTTTACTTTATCTAAAGATCTCGCAATCATAGAAAACCTCTCATTAAATCTCTTAAGCACATTCATACCCCTAGCGATGAGACTTAGTCCTTTGTGGCCCTTGTTAGACCACTTGCTGCTTCCATTGCCATATCTTTTGACAACTCCAAAATTCCTAAAATATCACTTGAATATCATGACCTTCCCCTTTTCATCATTATGCATATCAACGACACATTTATCCAACATTATATCATAGACATTAGAGATAGCATAAACATCATCTCATCTCACACCTTTGACCAGATCAAGCTCCCCAAGTCCATTGTCTCCTACTCACGCACAGTCCTTCACGCATTCAATGACAGTGCTTCCCCCGCTTTGGACACAGTTATTCTCCCTATATGTGTAGGTGAAAAACTACTCCATGATGCATTCTATATCGTAGAAGGGGATTTCTAATACAATATCTTACTTGGACAACCATGGATTTGTGCCATGTATTTTGTTCCTTCCACACCTCATGGATGCATAAAATATGAAAATGAGGGGAAAATCCAAACTATCCCCGTAGACACTCCTCCATTTAAAGAATGTCACATGACTTATCGAAATAGCAAAATTCTCATCCCCAAATAATATTCTTCTAAAGCATCCACTATCTCATCCGTCTCTGCATCTAATATTCCCAATGACAACTCTATAGAAAAAGTAATAGATCCTCTCTCACTGGGGGAGTATCATCTCCTTACCCTGAATGCTTCTCCCAAACCTCATTGACTTGGTAGACACGATAAATCTCCAATGTATCAAACTAATGTTAGGGATATCATTCCCTTTTTACCACCTCCTCTTTGAACCAATCTCATTAATGGTGGCATTGAACTCCCTTCCTCTCATATCAACACTCAACTACATGCCAAGTCTTATACCAACAACTTTGAATTTATTTACGAAAAATAATTTTCCTATACCTATCTCCCTCACTACACCTGGAAAGGATTTGGAATAGGGCATTATGAAAAAATCATACACAATCTCATCATTGATCAATCTTGTAATCCCCATGAAAATTTTTGACTAGGTTTTAAGTAACAATCTTCCAACCCTCTAACACTGTCCTTAGCTCTTATGGACATTGATCCCCCATCTTCTCCATATCATCAACCTATGAATATGAATGACACCATGTCCATTTCCTCTAGATTTTTTTTAATCTCCACGACCAATTTGGGACTGATAAATTGTCAGTGCGAGAATGAAATTTGGCCCCTCCCTCTTCAATTTCCTGATATAGTCGAGGAAGATTCCCCTACCATTAATATTCTTCAATGTACCAAAGATGACTCCATCCTTTCTTACATGGGGGAAGAATATTCCTATCTTCATAAGGCCTTACCACTTGACACATCCAATCTTCTTAACAAATCCACCATCAACATCAACATTGATACTCCACAAGATCCTTGTATCCTCAACCTAACAACCAAGCTGAAGTAACTAACAAAACCATTTGCAACATCCTTTCCAAAACTATTGATAAATCAGGATGTAATTGACATCTTCATATCCATTTCTCCCATTAGACCTATTAGAATAGCATTCACACCTCTACGAGTGCTACTCCCTTTTCTCTTGTCTATTGATTCAAATTCATTTTTCCTCTAGAACTCCAAATCCCATCTTTACATGTTTCTCTTTGTGATTTCATTTCTGAAAAATACTATCGCTAGGAGCGTATAACATAGCTTGAGTTTTTAGATGAGCGTCACCTTCTCCCTCTTGAGAACCATCATGTCTACCAAGAGTGTATCAAACGTGCTTATAAAAAACACCTCAAAGAGTGAAAATTTAATATCAGTGACCTTTTCCTTAAAGAAAATCAGAATGTCACTACTCTAGAAAGGATCCAACGTGGAAAGTTCAATCCTCCCAAATGGATTAGACCTTACATTATCATGCATAAGTATGGGTCTAGAGCCTATCATGTTTAGCTTCTTTTGATGGTAAACTGGATATGGAACCTCTTAATGCATTGCACTTGTGGCCTTTCTATTATTAACATACTTACTAACTTGAACTTAGTCATCTCAATGATCATAGATCCATCGTTAGCTTCTTCTATATTTCATCGTAATGATTTGGAATTATGTGGTCTACCATCACTCTCCTATCTATGACCTTGAATATGGCACCACAGATCTTCCCATAACATATTCCTTATGGATACGTTCCTCCATCTAGGTATGAATCCTCCAACCATTACATCCATTTCCTTCTTATCTACCTATCAGAACCACGCTAAGGGTTTATAGGTGTCACTTGTACATCTTATCATCCCCTCTGAAGTGGTATACTTAGCTATCCCTAGATCTCCCATAAAAACTAAAAATTTCCCAATGATTATTAAATTATATCTTATCCCAATAATAACAGTCTGCTCCCTTGAAGGACAACTGTTCATATAAAGGAAAATTTCAAAAGCATAGTCTGCTCCCTGAAACGACAACTATCATATATCCTACCATCTAAAAAATAAAATAAAATAAAATATAAGACAATATAAACGTAGACCAATCCCTCGAAGGATGGCTACTATCTTATATTATGACAGTAAACGCTTCCCAAATTTATCATCCATTTTAAAATAGTCAAAAGCAAAAGCTTAGAGTTCAAAAGTACACATCCTAAGAGTGCTTCATGTGTCGGTCAACTTTCTCATCCATGTAAAACTTCCCGCATTGATCAGTTTGCACCATATTTCTTAGAGCTGGGGTATAGCCTTAGGGGCAACCATCTATGGAGAGCCTATTTCCCCACGTACGAGTTACATCTAAACCCCTTTGTTGTGTTAACATTAGGTTCATAAGCTCACTTTCCATATATTCCTTATGATCATTAGAATAATTAACTATCGTTTGTTATGTGTTAACACCTACTATAGGTTACAAGTGCATTTATTTTTTTGGATCCATTTCATGTTTACCACCAATCCAGTTCGATGTATCGATCCTTCATATGCTCTTTGGTACAATGAAATGTCATACTTTTCTTTTGGCCACTTCCTATCTAGTCACTATTCATCCATTTACATCACAACATTTTATCATATATATTTTCATCATGTCTCATAAAACATTACATCACATTTATAAATCCATATTCTACTCCTAAACCATAAAATGGAATCATCAAACCATAATCATAATTCACCATCTAAATCTAACAAAATTATAGTAGAATCATAAATCAACACACAAAACATGAAAAATCATGACAAAAGGTCACTATATATATATATATATATATATATATATATATATATATATATATATATATATATATATATATATGTCATCATCAAAATACATCCATACATCCTTGACAGGCCACTAAGGGCTTTGTCTCAAAGTTGATATATCATCAAAATCTATAAAGTGTACATCAAAATATCTCAAATCTTACTCCCCTGGGGCAAGTGTCCATGCATATCTCTAGATATCCTCTCCTCCATCATGGCCTGGGTCTCACCTCGGGTTATGCCATGCTATTTGTGCTCCCAGAATTCATTGGTAATGCTGAGCCACCTGATCTACGTTGCTCTGCTAGATATGTTGTGTATCTCAGCACTCGTGGCAGCCTCAATGTCATTATACACTCTTAATAGTGTGCCTCCACCCCTAATGCCTTGTACTACTCTAACAAGATAATACTCAACAAACCCATCTAGCTTCCTCCCTATGATGCCGATGGTACCCCACTCTCTGACTATGCAGCTACTATAGGACCCATATCTCCAAATCTATCCCTACAGGCCTCCCTCTTCATCCTATATCTATCTCTCTCCTAGATGGCTAGGTCCCTCTCCTGGCATAATCATATCACCTCCTAGCGTGCTACATATATCTCCTAAAGGGTAGTATCTCATTCCACTTGTTGGTTAGCTATCTTTGTAGATCATTATCCATATTTACCCTCCCCTCCTCTAGATGTTACATCATATCCTACTGGCACCTCCTCCTCCTCCTCCTCCTCATCCAATACCACATTTTCCCTCTCCTCTGCCACCTGAGCTTCCCACGCCATGGCCATCCACTCAATGTATCCAACTCCAAATCCCATGTCATCATCCTCATCCTAATGTGCTCCTGCCTCATCTAATGGATTTGCTATCATAGGGATAGACAAGTACCTCTCTGCCTCGTCTCTTTCATATCTAATGGGTTCCCATGAAACTATTTACGTGATTCCAAACTACCACATCACTCGTGGAAAATTTACTACCTCCAAAATCTTGGGCCTCTGCCCCTATACCCATCTCATCCTCCTTATCCTAACTAGCTCAATATATGCTCCAAGCCATGCAAGACAATCATGGTATGGCCTCCATCTAATGTGGTCCACATCTAGATCCTCCAATTTATCTGTATACCAATCCTTTCCTCTCTCTCCTCTATCACCACTAGCCTCATCAAATCTCCATCTCAAGAATCCTACTGATAGCTCAACGCGGTCTCCTGTGACCCATGGAATCCCTCGTGGCCTGATCACGACTATGTTTTCGTAGGCCTAATAGTGTAGTAAAAATCTGAAAAACCAAACCCAATCTCCTCTCCACAACATACATCCAAAGCTCATGGTATACCTAAGCCAAAAGTGTTAAGCTAAAGGAAAACACTCTCATGTGCTCTACGATATCTACAAGCACCATTGCTAATTCCCATGGCAATATCTCTCCCCCTAAATATGGTAGTGTGTATCTAGAAATCACCATCATCACTAGACATATCAACCTACTCCTTAATACCCTATGCTCATATCGTGTCTCTATATCAAAATCCCCATATGTAAATGTGATATGTGGGGCATCGGCTCTAAATATCTGCATCAATATGCCTAATATCATCCACAGTGATCAACATTATAGGCTCCCCTTGTATTAGTAGCCTTAATATAGGATACACTTCTTCAAGAGTGACCTTCATCTCACCATTCCTGAACCAAAATGTGATAGTCTGCATGTCACATATCTTTATCAATGACAATATCAAACCTACATTCCTCTGTATCCTCTAATATTTTCGAAACCCCACTATGGCTAAGTGGTCCCACTAAGCATTGGTCACATCTCCTCTGATTCGATTATATAATGTCGACACTCTGTCTCGGAGATATAATGTGTCTCTTGCCTGTAAAACCCATAAAAAAAATCATAGTCTCCATTAATGTGTCAAAAATCATCAACTATCACATATATCACATTTATCCTAAGTGGACGCTAACCCAGATTGGGTTGATGCCACCTAGGATGGGGCATCACCCTACAAAGCCCAATCGACGAAAAATGTATCCACTTGCCACCGACTTCCCTTAGCGCCCATGTCAAAAATTTGAAAAATTATTAGAACAATAAAAAAACAAAAAAACTTTAAAAACTTAGCTAGGGTTTCGAACTTACCATCCTCCATGTCCTCTGGAATTTCCTTGCTGCTCTGTCAGCCTCCATCACTCTCAAATAGCAATTCAATCTTTCACTCTAAGCTCTCAATCTATTTTTTTTTACCATGCAAATGATCTTAGTAATCTACCCTTGGCACATATATAACACCTGATCTGGTTGCCACCGACCCCTTCAGGTCGCCACCACCCCAACGCTAGTCTCCACAGACCCATCCAGTCTATGTTGACCCAACCCTTATTTTTCAGTCCTTTCCTTTTTTTCACCCCATTTATTCATTAAATTATCTTTTCTTCCACTCTTATTTATGTGTCACACATAACACACTATTTCTTACCTCGCGTGGCTTGCCTCTTTATTATCATTCTTCACATATCACTTTTCTGGTCCTCTTTGTGTTCCTTGTTGACATCATTATTTTATTTATTTTCCCATTATGGCTATATTTTCTTTACCGTCCCACCCAAACGTATATTTTTGCGATTCCTCATGTATGAAGGATATTACATAGTCTACCCTCGCACCTTGTTAGACCTTTGTCTTGACCATCCTCACATTTGTTTGGGCATATTTTTGATGTATGCCTTTTAACCGTTGGTCCCACGGCTTGCACATCCATTCGAGTGGAATCCCATTGGATTCACTCCATACTACCATGGTTTTCGCTGACTCCCATGTCTGTAGGACATTCCTGTCATCTCCATTGAGACTGTACTTTTTTCCCTACCAAAGTGAGTCCAAAATCACTGCCATATTTTTTTTTTTATTATTTTTTTCCCTCTTCATATGGGGCATATTTTTTCATCTTATTTATTTTATCATCCTTTCTGCTCTCTCTTTTCATATATCTCTTTCAAACTCGTGATTGAGTCCCCTTCATATCAATGATCCCTATTTTGAGGGGAGTCCCTCATCAATGATCTCTCATCACTCTTCATTTTTATCTCATGTGTTTCCCAACACAAACCACTCAACAAAAAGGGGAAAACACAGAGACCAATTTTTAGTATCACTAGTCCTTCATCCCACGTTCGCTCCCCTTTGTTGTAATTCTTCGCATTCATACTCTCTTTCCATTTGAATCTACCTTTCCCTCCTAAAATATACTTATCCATTTAATTTGTATCTACCACCTTTAATTGTATCTTAATGATATCCTTAATTTATCTTCGGTAATCATCGCTAATCACCATTAATTAATCCTAAATCATCATCTAATTTGTTTATCCTCCCTAAATGTCCCTATTCACCATCCCTAGGTATTCACTTAATGTTTTCTCCTCCCCTTTACCTTTATTTAATATTTTCCACTTCCCACCTACCCATTTATCCATCCTATGCAACCCTAGCTCATCCTTATCGTCTAAAATCCTAATCTCGCCTCACATAGGCTCATTGTCTCAAGCCTGTCACTCTTCCACCACCCAAATGGAAGGATCTTTGTAGTTGGTGGTGACCCATTTGAGTCACCATCAAACCTATAAATATGACCATACCCCTCACTTTTTAGGGATGCAAATTTGGAGACTTCAAGCTTTCTTAAGAACTTTCCTGCATTTCATGCTCACCTTTTAAGTTATTTTCACCATCTTGGAGATTCTTTTGGATATCTTAGGTTATAATTTGGATATTTGAAATCTTCTTCCTCTCTTTCATGCTTGGATCCACCCTTTTCATTTCATCACTTTGTCCTCGTTATCCTTTTTATAGGTTTATCAATCATATAGGAGCTTTATGTCTGCATTTTCCTAGTTTCATATTCATCTAAAAATTGTCATTTCCATTCATCCTTTTCCATCCAACCCTAGATCAAATATAATCATCACTAACACTTTCTGGTTGCCTCCATTTTATATCTTCTTCGCTACCTGCCATCTAATTTTTCCCTCATCTATTTTTTTCGATCTCGCGGTCCTCAAAATCCCCCAATCTTTCCATCCTGCACAATTACAACTTAAAATCTAAACTTCATCAAATCTAGTCACCACCAATCAGAAAAAATCACCATTAACCCTGTCAAGCCTTTCTCATCTTCCACTAATTTTCTTACATTAATTCTATCAGATCCAGGTCTATATTTTTTGTAGCATTCTATTTTCAGCTTTGCATTATCCCATTTTAGATCAACTTCAAATCTAGTTTCAGGAAGCCCCGCATGTCTATTTTTTGTGTTTTCTTCTCATCATGTCCCGATCCCTGTTGAAAGGTCCCTGAAGTCTTAGGTCATCGTCAACCCACCTAGGTCTTATTCGGTTTAATTTACATATATCATATCTACATTTCTAATTTATCTTTGTCATTTGAGTTTTCTATATTATCTCATATTTTACTGTATTATATCAGATCCATCAATTATTTTCTATATCTTTATTAAAACGTGGGTTAAAATCCATCCTAGGAATTTTTCACTTCTCAGGATTGACATTGTAAAGGTTAGGAAACCCACCCATATCTTGACTAATCAATTTTCTATTGATTTCTCTTTGTTGTGTTGGTCATATAACTCGCTGTGAGGAGGATTCTTCTTTTGCACCCATATTTATCATCATCCCACTCATAGGTACATTAAACCCTTTCATACTTGATGTCATTATGTATCAATAATTCAAGAGTTGACCCCATCTAAAATAGATAGATGTCATTGGCATGTGAGGACGCAACGTCATTCCAAGCTTGGATCTCACATAAAGAGACGTTACTAATAAGGGGTCATAGATAGGCATTAATATGTACAAAGTAAACTCATAATTAGGTCACTCAAATCTAATTTTGTGAGAATGTCATATTAAACCAAGGCTATTATGTTGGAAGAACCACTATCCATTTCCCCTCACTTGGAAACAAACTATTTTGGAAGAAGCCGAACATATTTGGTGTGACCATGACTTCATTCATTATTTCTTTGATATCGTGGATTGTACCAGTATTGAGTACAAGTTTATAAAAATCAAGTTTATAAAAATGGAAGAGCATGGGAGGGTGAATGTAGGGCATATGGATATAGATTTGAGAGGGGGAGGAAAGGATGATCGATGTAAATTTAATATTTAAGCTAGCGGTGGATTCAGAGTACAAGGTGACAAAGTTAAAGTTGTTGTTGTTTGGAAATCCACACATGAGAATGTTTTACCTATCATGGATGTCCTTCTACATGTGCTTCATCTCCACCTTTGTAGCAGAGCTACTGCTTCTGGTTATCAGAGACAATCTCGATGTCACCAAGCAAGATATTAGAAACACCAGAATCACCTCAGTGTCGGGCTCCATTTGTAATGACCCACAATCTCAAACACACTAAACAACATAGTAAAATATAGGATTTTTTTTTTGACTTGATTGACACATAACATGACACAACATGTTATCACCAAGATTACAAATAGCTCTGTGAACAACTCGATACAAGGATGGCCATAAGGACAACACAGAAACGATCACACCCATCATGGACAATTCACTTTTTTTTGGACAAGACAACATAGAAGTCCAACCAAAGAACACACTTACCATAAGGGTATACCACGGTGTTAAATTATTGAAGGTTATTTATTTTGATAAAACATCCTACAATTCTTGACTTACATTTTCAAGGAGATTTTGGATATGATTTGCCCAATTCATCTTACAAAGCCAAGTTTCTTTCCATTACACTGTAGAGTAATCAGCTTAAAGTCTTCTCTATTATGACAATTATTTGTTTGATTCATTTATTTAATAAAGGAGGTAATTTACTTCCACAAGGCCATCTATCCACACTTATGTTACAAAAACTCTCTCATACCCTTATTACAACATGGGTTCATGTTCAACATGCTTTAAGGGAAAATTACAAAGCACCTTGTAAAAATTTAAAGGAAGGAGGTTGAGTTGAATTCATCTTTAAGACCTCATTAGTTATTACCAAGATTTAACTGAAGCTTGAGAATTTATCCATAATTATTAAGGATTTTACTTAGGCCTCACTGAATGAGTTTTACAAAAGAAAACAATTTACCTTCCAAATGGCTGAGAGATAGATTGCATGGTTTCTAAAGTACTTCCTCCTACTTATTAAATCTGATTATCTTCCAAAAACTAACCATTGATTTCCCTTAAGATCATTTAAGAATCCACCATAAAAATAATAATGTTCACTGGTTATACAAGTTATATAATTTTACTTAAGAAGGATAGTACCATCTTTGATCACTTGCAGAATTACTTTTTCTCCAGTAGGTCACCTCTACATTAATTTATTTGCATATAAAATTTATTTTAACTTCTATAAGGATTTACCAACCCATTTTATTTCACTAATAACACATTGTTACTAAGTCTTAGAAAGATTTAACTCAATATTTATTCTCAAGGGTAAATTTTAACAATACTCATTTACGAAAACCACACAAGGTTACATCAAATATTTCCAGCTCGATACACAACCCAAAAGGACGTACCAAACCTAAGGAACCATGAATAGGGAACAAGAGGGTAAAAAAATTGACCAAGAAATGCTAAACTATTCTTAGAATTATGATACTCCATTAAGGTCACTCAACAAAGCAGTAATCCAATTTTATTATATTTTCCATGATAGCCAAACAATCTGAGGTTTCCAAAGTTAAGAAGATGTAGACAACAATACATAATACTAAGACACTAACCCTCTTCTAAAAATTTCCACTGGACCTTATCAATAGTTGAACAACATAAAAAGGATTCGTGCAAAAGAACTTCTCAACTGAAGTTGATGCAAAAATCTACAAGTCTATCCCTCATCTACTCACATAATCCATCTGCAACAAATTTTCCACAACAGTCAATTCACGAGAACTGAGCAAGATAAAGCTACACAAAGCCACAATAACTATAATCTAATAATACCATGAAAGGAAACACTCTATTACATGAATTGGGTAACTTCTCTAAACACTTACAACACCTCAAGTTATAATAAAGTCTCTAACATGCCAATCAAAGATGAAAGACCTTATACTTCAGTTATGAACAAAAGCAACGAAAGTATAACAATCATACGAGAAGGGTCCTTGGCCCTATAAGAAGAAATAAACCATCTAGTGGAAATGGGATTCCCATCAAATAGTTAAATAATTACAAGATTGAAGTTCGATATACATGCCATCCGTTTAAAATTATCAAAAGATCCCAAAAGCATAGGCTTTAATATTAGATTTCTAAAAAGACAAGAGTTGACCAGCCCAACAAGGAGGAACCATGGGGTTCAAAGATTAACATGAAAATCCAAGTATATTAGAATTTTCAACCCTATAATCACATAGAGTATATGACTGAAATTAAATACATGGACACCACACAACATAAGTTTTGAAGCGAAGGAAAAAATATACCAATCTTGACCATTAACTCCTAGAGATTCCCTAATAATTCAAGAAGGGCCAATTCCCTTAGAGGCTAGTAACAACATGCCAAAAAAGAAGGGAATTCCGTCAAACAAGAGTATACAAAAGATCATCCAAATTTTATATCACTAAGGATTTACAATCCTCCACAACAATTCTAAAGTTTGGTTAATTTAAAAGAAATTATCTCTTTCCCAAAACGAAATATTTTAAGGCAACCCTTGAAACAAAATCAACCATTCAAACATAGGTACAAACATAAATTACTAAGTGTTGTTAACAAAACAAAATCCTTCCGCTATAAATCCATAAGAATTTCAATTGCAAGATTAGTTTATCCCAAGATTAATAGTGTTCAAGACAAATTCCATCGCAAAACATTAAGGTAATGATGTGCATAGAAACCAACCAATCCTTTTTAATAGCATTAACATTATAAAAGAGAAAGCACACAAGTTACGAAAATAGGAAACACCACCAACAATCTTTCCGAGAGGGGAAAAAGACCAAAACAAGTCTAATATTAGTGAGATACAGGGTTGCACAAACATACCCTCTAACTTAGGTGACCCGATAAATAGTTACGGTTCAAGATTATGGGGATGGTCAAGGTACTTCCTGAGGAAGGATTTAAAATCCTAGAAACAAGATAAATGATAAATAAGAGTCTCAAACATGTGTGGTCTGAAAAAAACATTGCACACAAACTTATTCCTTCTGAAAGTTAAAAACCCAACCTCCAATCCCAGCTAGCCCAAGCATTGATCACTCCAGTCCTATAACCTTTCTTTTCCGAGATCAAAAAGGTTTAACAAAGGGGCTTGAGAGAGATTTAACAACATATGACAAAAGACAAAGAGAAACAAACTTGGGTGCTATGAAGGAGCTTCATAGTTGTCGCAATCTTAATTTAACGATAGCGAAATACTAGCTAGAATAACATAATAAACTTGAAACTCAATCATAGAGAAGAAGATATATATATATAAAAGATTAAGGTCGATCACTCGAGAAATAAAAACATAACACCCAGAGGAGAGGACACATGCATGCTTTCCACTAACACACTGACATCAATAAAAGCTAAAACAAGAGTAAAACAAGTAGAAAGGAGAGATCTCCCAACAAGGCATCCAAATGACAAACCAATTCAAGGAAATGTTGGTTCAATTTCATAATAATTTAAATTTAACAACAAAAGCAAAGTGTACAAATATCTTGCCTTTTCCTCCAGCTTCGGCGAGGCACCCAAACACCTCAAAGTCCAAAAACAAAAACCCTCTAGTTGAATCTTCATCCATAGCATGCAAGGCACCAACATTCCACTGTCCTCCAGCTTGTTGGGTGGTCCACACTCTTCTCATAGCCAAATATGGCACAGGAAGTGATAGCCAGAGTATGGAGTTCCCAAAACACAGATCTAAAATACCTTGAAGGAAACGTGGTCTCTAGGACTACTAAGACTGCAGTAACTACACAAAATGGGTTTAATGAAATTCCTAGGAACTCAAAAGGGGAACGAATCTTCCAGGAGGAAAGTTAGAATCCCCAAACTTGAAAACGTACTCCTAACCTGTGTCTAAAAGGGGAAATCAAAGTGGGACAAGATAGCCATCTCAACACAAGGGAAACCAAATCCACTAAAAGCAACCAACAGGTATCAAAATTATCAGTTCATCTTCACTAGCAATCACGCAGCCAATTCTAGAAAGGAGCTTCTTCATATTTTCTCGGCCTACTAATACTCTCCAGCACAAGCAAAAACTTCTACCATACTCATGTAACAGCCACACGTGGTGATAACTTCTTCATTTTATCATGTAGGACGCCTCTGTTGTTCTGAGTCTTTTGTTATTTTTGGCATAGATGGAAGGATGAAGGAACAACAGTGAAAAGCATACACCAAAACAACATTTTCCTGCAAGGTCGACCTATTTTGACAAACCCCCAAGCACATTCCTGCGGCCAGGCTAAGCATTTTTAACCACCGTGGAAACTAGAGAAATTTTTTAAATAAAACAAAAGTTACAGAAAATGAACAACACTCTCAGACTCCTTGAATGCACATTTACTTTCCCCAAATGTGGGATAAAAACAAGGCATGAATAAAATATTGAGGGCAGCATGGGCCAATAAAGGCAGCAGGTCAGATTTAATTAGAAGACAGCTAGAAAAGAAAGACAAAAAACAAAAGGCGGCCACCTCCCAATAGGCTGTAAGACCAAAACAAATAACAACACGTCCTCCACTTACAAAAATTAATGGAAATGCAGGTTCCCATCCTCCAACGCATTTCCACAACTGACCAGAATTAAATAAAACTAAAGTATGTAGCTCGCAAGGAAGAAAATATGGTGGGGGGTGCATAGTGCCTCCATACCAACAAATTCTATAAAAAAACAATGCACATTTCCATGAAATGGTGGGACACCAAGAAAAGTGGCCAACATGGGTGAAAGCATCCAAATTTTCTCATTAAATTTGATAAATAAAAAAAATACGAGAGGAGACTTGGTCGGCTCAGGTGGTAATAATATCATTTCACCTTTAAAATGACAAATAAGACAAGTATGCAAGCAAGCCTGGTCGACCAATGAGGAGCTAGTGGTAGGAGTTCAAAACTGAACGCAGGAAAAGGACCAACCATGGCTTCACAAAAAGATACCCTCTTCTTTGCGTGAACCGAGGCTCAATCCGTGAAGCAATCAATCCAAACAATAAAATTGCTCATCAATAATTAACAATAAAGTTGATAACAAATCGACGATCAGATAATGAAGTTATCGTTGATTCATAATTAAAATAATAATATTATTATTTTTATTACAACTTATTAATACTTATTAATCGTATTAACAAGGACCCACTTACAAGCTTGACCAAAATAATAATTATAATTATGTAGATGTTCCCTCTAGCTATTCACACCCTAACAACATCAAGCCATCATTCAAACCACCTAAAGAATTTGAGAACGATATTTTCCTTAATAGGGTAATCGAAAAGGGTGAAGCCAACAAAATATCAACATGAGCACAACAACATTAAATGCTTAGTAACACAGTCATCGAAGAAGGAAAAAAACAACGATGAACGGGGCATTACATTCTCCTCCCTTTAAGAAAGTATCGTCCTCGATGTGACAAAACACAGAGGAAAATAAATGGTATGCAACTAAGAACAGATAATGGTGAAAGTGTAATCTATGGTTAAAATTTCAGTAGATTAAAGCACGGCCACGAGGTGGGCTTAGGAACATTTGGAAGAAATTTTAACTTTCAAGGTTCTGTGAAGATTGGCAGTTCTCTCTTATTCATTATTTCATTAATTCTCTTTTTGTTTACGTGATTCCTAATTAAAGTTCTTTAAAATGTAATTGTTGTAGAGTTTTAGTTTATTCATTCTTTTGGGTGCCCAACCTGAACTGTTGTCACAACACCCTACTAGGGTCGTCATAAACACTTCAGATTCACAAGCATACAAGTACATACTTCATGACGGTACTACACCACAAGAGATTAGTCAATTTACGGAAGGGAACAAGCATGGTCCACATAACATAGTACACGTCACACATGTATGACTAACGTACAGAATACTCAAACAAAAGGGTACTACGACAACCAGACATTTCCTCAATTCCACATATGAAGATTTTACATGACTAAAAAAATAGCTACATGTACATAAGGTCAACAAGGGCATCAATGTCATATCCACAACATCACAAAACATATCCAACTGACATGAGTAACACATACATCATAAGACCACTACCAAAACATCACAATAACTCAACATATATCCTGAAACATCAATCATACACACAAATCTCTTATGCCTCCCTCAAGTCTCTTATGTCTCCCTCAAACTCTTATGCCTCCCTCAAGTCTCTTATGCCTCCCTCAAGGAGGCCGGCTGTCCCCATGTCCCAAGACACATAGAGCTCAAACACTCCTAACCCAAGTGACATAATAACGCATGGTTCAACAACCTGCTAGTTACCTATAACTCCTTGGGGCATACCCCCAAACAACGAAGATGGTCCATAGGTCCAACCATTCCATGGTCCATCCTATGACCCTATTACACACATCGTGCCAATAGAACCAACATAAAAATCCGATTCAAATGCCAAGTGGAAAATTCCAAGCCTTAGGAAGGTGGTAAAATCTAAAAATTTAAAATAAAATCAAAACCCAAGAAAAAAATAAATGGCCAAATAGTCATAGTTAGTGTCAAAATTTGCATGTTAGTGCCACAAACCAAGGAAATTCCCAAAATGGTAAAGCATGACAATCAAGAAAATTGTTGGTCCTATCATCACCAATCCGGCACTATGATAATTCTTCATCAGGAACTCCTCGTGCTATGATTATTTACTAATGCACAGCTTTTAGTTTGGTGGATGGAATCTGGAAACACAACAACAAACATAACACAAGAATACCATAGACTATGATAAGAAGGAATGACGATAAATCTGAAATATAAGTGTAAATTATAATATCAACATGAAATTGTTACAATCTCACCCATGAGGTACTTCAAGTGTTACTGACTTCACTTGCCTTCCAACAATAACTATGGGAGAAACTTCACAATTACACTTCTTAATGGCTTCTTTAACACACCTTCAAAATGATGGCTTCCTTTACACACTTACTCATACAATATTTCTCACTACTTCCTTCTATGCTAAATGAGGGGGGGTGGCCTCTTTATTTATAGGAATTTAGGCTTATCCATCTTATCTCTAAGATAGGATAGGAAATCTCTTCCGGCCAATCATATTTCATGCCTAAACTCTTGCCTTTACATGTAGGCTTATCTTCTAAGATAAGATAAACCTTATCATCTCACATGGGTTCCACCTTTTTAGACTTTTCCACAAATAAAATACACAAAATATTTATGACATCACTCTTTGTCCTTATTACAAATATAATATTTCTAATTCCTAATCATGTAGACCCTACTTCTCTACTTATCCCAACTTTGACATTTTAACATTACCGGACCACTTACGACAAATATTTACTTTTTACAACATTCCTATTGTACTTTGACTGTTACCGTACTCTATATTATTGGTGGCACCGTACTGAGGCGCCGTTATCTTCTATCAGACGCTACTACTAATTACACTTAACAACATCCTATTCCTAATATATACATTAATGAAATAGAAATTACGAAGGAAAATTTTAGTGTCGACATCTTCCCCCTTCCTAGCTTCTACTCCGTCCTCGGAGTAGACTATTCTGGTGCTTGGAAAATATTCAACTTGTCGTGGTTGACCCATTTCGTAATGGGAGTGCCATCCAATTCCTCCAGTCGGTACGTACCATTTTCATGCACAGCTGCTATTTTGTAGGGCCCCATCCATTTTGGAAGAAATTTTCTCTGTCTTCTTTTTTTGTATCTGGAATCATATACTAGAACCAAGTCATTCACATGAAATGGAGACCAACGGATCTTTTGATCAAAGTATTCCTTCTGCTTCATTTTCTTCTTATAGCTTGTATCCTTTGCTATTTCCCTCATTTCCTCTAGCAAATGAAGATGTACCAACCTTTCTTTTACTGAATCACTTTCATCCATCCTTTCATTTTTCATAACTCTCACAGTGGGAATATCAAACTCAATAGGAAGAACTGGATCAATGCCATAGGCCAACTGAAATGGGGAGTATCCTGTTGCTGACTTTGATGTTGCCCTATATGCCCACAATGCTGCATGAATCCTTTTATCCCACTTATGTACCTGTAAGGCTGCATCTTTTGCTAGAATTTGACACAACACAAAATTTGTTCGTTCCACCTGTCCATTTGTGCTTGGCTTGTATGTTGTTGCCTTCCTGTGCTTAATAGAAAATTTATTGACTAGGGCTTCTACTACCTCATTAATGAAGTGGCTTCCTTGATCTGTTACAATTTCTAATGGGCAACCAAATCTGGTGACAATGCGTTCATATATGAACCTTGCCACTTCATCCATAGAAGTTGTTTTCAATGGCCTAGCTTCAACCCACTTAGTTAAATAATCTGTGGCAACTACAATATACTTATTTTGGCGTGGGGTAGTTGGAAGTGGACCTACAATATCTATTCCCCACTTTTCAAAGGGACCAAGTGGAAGAATAGGGCATAATGGAGCTGATGAAGTCTTACGGTTACCATGTGTTTGACAAATATCACATGTCTTACAATAATTATAACAATCTCTAAAAAGAGTGGGCCAGTGATAACCTGCATCCAAGATCCTTCTTGCTGTAAGTTGTCCAGAGAAGTGTCCTCCACATGTACCATTGTGGAATTCTTCTATCAGCTCCTTCCCTTGATCACGTCCAACTGCCCTCTTGTACTGTCCATCAGGTCCTATTCGAAATAATACTCCATGCAGAATAGAATATGGACGACTGGCTTGAGTAATCTTCCTCTTAGTCTTTGCATTGGCACCATCAGGAAACTTGAATTCATTCAGATAATTCCAAATATCTATGTATTCACTAGGGATTGTGTCAAGGGATAACAATGTTGCATCTGGGAAATCATCATCATCACAAGATGAACCTAAACCATCATAGGCTCGAGAGAGTGCATCTGCATTGACATGCTTCTTTCCTGGCCTATCTATAATATCAAATTCAAATTCTTGTAGCAAAATTATCCATCTTGCTATCCTCCCTGATGGGTTAGGCTTATTTACAATATATTTTAGAGCCTGATGATCTATTACAACTAGGAATTTTTGCCCTAGCAAGTAATTCCTAAACTTCTTTACAGCAAAAATGATAGCCAGAGCCTCTTTTTCAGTTATAGTATAATTTACCTCAGCACTACTCATTTGTCTGCTCCCAAAGTAAACTGGATGATCATTCCCATTTTCATCCTTTTGGCTCAGAGTACTTCCTAGTGCTGCATCTGAGGCATCAGTATACACAATGAATGGCTTGCTCCAATCTGGATTCTTTAAAACAGGTGAAGACACCAGGGCTTCCTTCAGTTGTTCAAAAGCTTCATGCACCTTATTTCCTGGTTCATAAGTAACATCCTTCTTCAAGAACTGGGTTAGTGGCTGTGCAATCTTTGAGAAATTCTTGATGAACCTTCTATAGTAACCCACATGGCCTAAAAATGATCTCAACTTACTTCTATTCATAGGAAATGGTAACTCTTTGATTTTTGAAACTTTATCAGGATCAGTACCAATACCATCTCTGGATACAACATGCCCTAACAAAACACCTTTAGAACATCCAAAGACACACTTTGTAGGGTTTAGTGAGGCTTGTGCTTCATCTAACCTTTGAAATGTTGTCTCCATCTGGTGCAGGAGGTCCATCTTGCTCCCATAGATGTAAAAATCATCCAGAAATACTTTGATGAAGTTCCCAATGTAGGGTTCGAACACCCTATTCATCAAACGCTGGAATGTTGCTGGAGCATTACACAACCCAAAAGGCATAACTCTATAAGCAAACATTCCCCAAGGAGTGGTGAACGTGGTCTTCAACTGATCTTTCTCTGCTATACGAACTTGGTTGTAGCCACTATATCCATCAGCAAAACTATAACACTCCTGGCCAGCTACTTCGTCCAAGATCTGATCTGAGAATGGAAGAGGGTAATGATCCTTCTTTGTTGCCTTATTGAGCTTCCTGTAGTCAACACAAATGCGTAGCTTCCCATTCTTTTTTATTGAGATCACAATGGGAGAAACCCATTCTGAATTCTCCACAGCAAATATGAATCCTGCATCAAGCAACTTATCTATTTCTTCTTTTACAGTCTTGGAAAAATTAGGATTCATTCTATATGGCATTTGCTTTATGGGCTTAGCACCATCTACCAGCTCAATAGAATGTTCTACCCAACTTACTTGACGGAGTTCCTTGTAATCAAAAGTGAATATGTGTATGTACCTTCGAAAGAGCTGGAGGTAGGATTCCTTCTCACTCTCCATCACAGCATCACCAATCTTTATTTGCTGGAGACGATCATCAATTTCTTCTTCAGATAATTTTATGGGGTCATGAGTCGGTGTGACTGGAAGGATATCCATGACCGAAACATCAACCTCACTTTCTTCATCTTCTGTGTCCACTTCACTGGTACTAGAGTAATCAGAGGATGTCCAATCATCAGTTTCATCACTTGAATCGACAGGTTCTGCCTTATGATGCCGAGGGATCACATTTATTTTCACCCTCTCTCTACCACGTCCAAGTGTCATGAAGCCTTCATTCCAGTAGTTTCTTGCATGAACTCTCCTTAGCCATGGTCTTCCCAACAACATTGGATACGCAACAGTACCATTTTTCATCACCTGAAAGTCTACCACACATACAACACCCATAACAGATATTGCCACATTTGAAACTACACCTTCTGGTTTAGTTTTTCCCTTATTTAATGACCTTAACATAAGTGTTGAGGGGTGATCAATTTTTAAACCCAACATATTCATTACAGACTCGGTCATTACATTAACTGCAGCACCTCCATCAACTAAGACATCATGAATTGAAATACCATTACATAGTACCTCAGCTTGTGGAGCATAGGGATCCGCCTCTGCCTCCAAAATAGGGACCTCAACCTCCTTCCTTCGTCGAGCATTGAGTCCACTTCGCAGCTCCCGCCTCTTCTCAGAAGACATAGCCAAGAGTTGACCATATGTAATATTTGCAGGCCTTTTGGACAGATCTTCTAAGATGGAGTATGGTCCTTGTCCCTGTGAAATCAGAAAATCCTGCACACCCAACTTTCTTCTCCTATGTTTCTTACTAGTTTCTCCTTTCATCTTCTTAGGATCATTTCCATCTTGGTTATCTTTTTCTTTCTTTCTTTTTGTTACAAACACATCTACTTCATTATTTATGCTCTTATCTACTACATCAAAAGAATTCACAGGTGCTTTTCCTTTATCATTATCTCTTGTACCAGATGTAGAAGCTCTATCTGGACAATTATACTTATAATGACCCTTTTTATAACAACCATAACAAACAACTTCAGAAATATTTCTTTTTGGACCTCTATCTCCTCCCTGAGAACTAAATTCTTTTCCTTGAAGAAGATTAATAGTTAACTGTCCCATCTTCTTGAGCAGATCTTCATACTCAGTAGATGTACTAGGAGAAATATTTGTGCTCACCGAGAGTGGTTGTGGATTCTGAACCAAAGGTGCTGGTGTAGGCTCTACTTTAGCAACAATTTCTTTGGGCTCCTCTTCCATGCTTTCTTCTTGCCTTCTTGCAATCTCCTTTGCTTGTTCAATGGTAGCTGGGTGGTCATACTTCACTCGTTGTCTGATCTCTGGCTTCATCCCAAGAATGAAGTGCTTACAGAGGAGATTATCCACGCCATTCATCAACCCATCCGCTAATCCTTCCTTCCAGATCTGGGCATCGAGCTTCCTCCTTAGCTCTAGAACACGAGCATGATAATCTCTTATCTTCTCCTTCTCTCCTTGGGCTAGCTTTGTGATCTCGATCATGAGATCTGCATATTTCTGTTGTTCACCAAATTCTTCAAGAAAACTTTCAGTTAATAAATCCCATGAGTTTTTTACATTTTCACCTAGTGTTTCAAACCACCTAAGTGCTGAACCATCCAAAAAGGTAGGAAAAAATTCAGTCCATTGTTCCCTTCTTATAAGGCCATTACAAATACAAGATCGTTTAAACTCTTGAATGAAAGAGGAAGCATCTTCATTAGATTGAGCTGAAAAAATAGGAATCTTCCCCATTTTCAAAAGTAACCACAGTGAAATACCAACCCACAAGTACAATCAACAAGACTTATGTGCACAAATAATTGGAATCACTATAATAGAAAGTGACTTTACACTTTTCTACAGTAAAATAGAAATGACCACGGTAAACTATGGTAAAACTTGACTTACTGCGGTAAAAACTGACTTTACTGTGGTAAACACTATTCACGGTAAAAAGTGAAGTTACTGCGGTAAACACTATTCACGTAAAAAGTGAAGTTACTGCGGTAAATACTATTCACGGTAAAAAGTGACTTTACCATGGTAACTACTATGCACAGTAAAAACAAGGTTACTCTCCAAATGATTTCTGACTAAGTGGGAATATCTCTCCAGAAAATCCACCAACGAGGAATGGTCCCGGCAACGGAACCAAAATGTCATCACCAATCCGGCACTATGATAATTCTTCACCGGGAACTCCTCGTGCTATGATTATTTACTAATGCACAGCTTTTAGTTTGGTGGATGGAATCTGGAAACACAACAACAAACATAACACAAGAATACCATAGACTATGATAAGAAGGAATGATGATAAATCTGAAATATAAGTGTAAATTATAATATCAACATGAAATTGTTACAATCTCACCCATGAGGTACTTCAAGTGTTACTGACTTCACTTGCCTTCCAACAATAACTATGGGAGAAACTTCACAATTACACTTCTTAATGGCTTCTTTAACACACCTTCAAAATGATGGCTTCCTTTACACACTTACTCATACAATATTTCTCACTACTTCCTTCTATGCTAAATGAGGGGGGGTGGCCTCTTTATTTATAGGAATTTAGGCTTATCCACCTTATCTCTAAGATAGGATAGGAAATCTCTTCCGGCCAATCATATTCCATGCCTAAACTCTTGCCTTTACATGTAGGCTTATCTTCTAAGATAAGATAAACCTTATCATCTCACATGGGTTCCACCTTTTTAGACTTTTCCACAAATAAAATACACAAAATATTTATGACATCACTCTTTGTCCTTATTACAAATATAATATTTCTAATTCCTAATCATGTAGACCCTACTTCTCTACTTATCCCAACTTTGACATTTTAACATTACCGGACCACTTACAACAAATATTTACTTTTTACAACATTCCTATTGTACTTTGACTGTTACCATACTCTACATTATTGGCGGCACCGTACTGACGGCACCGTTATCTTCTATTGTACGCTACTACTAATTACACTTAACAACATCCTATTCCTAATACATACATTAATGAAATAGAAATTACGGAGGAAAATTTTAGTGTTGACAGTGAAAAATTGAATGACATGGTAAAGTAACAATAGAAATAAGAAAGTGGGAAATTACATTTTAATCATGGGTATTAAATGGGGAAGCTGAGGGTGGATTTGACGTAGATGCAATACCATGATAATCATTTTAATACCCAAGATAAAAAAGCACTGAAATTATAAAAAACTTTTGAAATTGGTAATATTCATTGACTACTCCTTACCTTCTAATATATCTCCAAAATATGTTGTCTTATTTCCTTGCACACCACACCCCCTTTCTCCTTCTAACAACTGAAAAAAATGGGATGTGATAATAGAAAAGAAGAGTTTAACATTGTTTCCCCCGACCAATTTTCCTTGACCTTTGACCTCTACTCCCTCAAACCCTTCTTCATTGACCATGTTTCTTTGTCTTTATTTCATTCTCCAGTAACACCTTTTAGATACATCCTCTTCAACATTTCTATCGTACACTTCGCGTATAGTTTTTAGTTTTGTATATTGTCCTCCCCACTTATTTAATGCTTTGTAAATATTCATGGCATGAATTTCTCCATTTTAATTTGGGTTGCGATTGCTAATTAATTTAAATTTAGAAACACATTTGAAAAGTGAAGAATTCATTTACCAGTATTTGCATTTTATATTAAAAAAAGTATCTATATTACATGTCACATGCAAAAATGAATGACATGGTAAAGTAACAATAGAAATAAGAAAGAGGGATATGAAATTCTAAGCATGGGTATAAGAAGGTGAATCCAAGGGTGGAGTGGGCATAGATGCGATGGTGTTGGATGTTTTGTCATGTCCTCCTCTTTCAAAATGACTGTTGTGAGTAAATTAGAGGCTCCTATGGTGGAGATCCTTTTGTTTCTCATCTTCAGAACATGTGTCAACATACCTCTTTCAAGCAGAATTTGATTTTCACTTATTAATGTCTACCCTTCCACTCCATATTCCTTATTTTCTTTCATTTGGATTTTGTATATTATAAAAAATATATTTTATTTATTTATTTTGTTTATCATTTCCATCCATATCCTTATCAGCATGTCCATTACAACATTTAGTACAATGTCTAGTTAAAAATATTTAGTGTTACTTTGTATCACTTGTACATAATTGTTAATATTGACCATTTTATGCCCTTTGAATAGGTTGGTGTTGTTTATAGGGTTTTATTTTATAGACCTTAATGATGTATATTATAAAATTTTCAATGGATAGACCTATAGTTTATCAACCCATATAGAAAAGATAGTTATTGTCCATCATGTTAATAAGAATAATATTCAACTTCAATAATCTACCTTTGTTTATTTGTGGTGTTATTAATGTTTTTGATAAATATCAATACTCCTTGTATATGGAATTGTCGTTTCGTACATACTTTGTCAACTGAGTATTCTAATAGCCGTACTTACCATGACATATGATATTGTTGTCACTATAATGTGTGTCTTGTCATAGAGTGTTATTCTAATAAAAAGTGAAGTGTTTAAACATTGAAAATTATTTTTCAAATATATATATATATATATATATAATAAAGAGTTGTGATGTTTAGAGCTACAATTTATGGACAATGATTGGAATGGATGGTAAAAATATAGTTTAACATTTATTTATATGAATAAATCATAATAAAACATGATGTAGATAGAAAAACATAAAATATAATTACAAATATATTTAATAATTAATGTTCATGGAAATGATGAAGTAATTGTTAATAAAGCAATAAATATATAAATCACCTTGAATTGGAAGATAGAAGCCTATAGTATGTAATTGCTTATCTCTAGGGAGGATGCAATGGCTTATCTCTTGGGAGGATGTATGTTTAACTACAATTTAAACCAATTTTTTATTGATGAAATATAAATGTTGTAAAATAATTTTGTTTTCTAATAAAACATATACACACTAATGTAGTATATGTTGGATTTTATTTTAATTCAATATCATATCTTATCAACATTGTACTAAACATACATATTTTTTACATGGACCAAATACACAATTTATTGATGTACTATCAGAAAATAGTACATCATAATTATTCATCCTTGTTATTGATTACTCCAATTCAATTTGTAACCAACAATATCATCATTAATTGATAATATATTTGATTAATCCAAAAAGAAAAAAGGAAACCATTAAATACCCAACCAATTGTCAGTGTGAGTTATTTTCCACATCATCATTTGAGCCATCTAGCTTAGGTGAGATCATAGGTCCACATGTCATTTAGGGGTCATTATGAGATTCTCTTACACGTCAATGCATCAGTGTCTCATATGTGTCATTGGGAATTACACTTCTATTTTGGGAATGTAACTCCCCCTCTCTACTCGAGTTGTCATGATTACAGCACTGGGGGTTACTCGGCACATCCTATATGTACACCCATTTCGATCTATCAGATAGAGAGAGAGAGTTTTTTGGATTGTAATGAGGTTCTTCTGATGTTTCGAATCCTTGCGTGCACATTTGGTTAATGCTCGCTCCTCCCGAGATCTCTTTGCGATGTCATTCACACGTCCATTTATGTGAATGTCGTGCCTCGTGATCCTCACGTTTTAGGTTTTGAACCCTATTTCCTGGTATCAAAGGGATCTTGTAGATCTATGCACTCTTTGGTGTTACTCATGCATTTTCTGGACTTCCGGCGTGATATGAAAATCTCGTTGCGTGTGTCGTAATGGATATGCCACACATTCTCTACTTGCATTGATTTGGACTTCATACCTCTTGTTTTGGCTTTTATCCATGTTCGTGGTTTTAATTTTTGAGTTTTAGGGTTCTCTAGGGTTGCATGCATGTTTTGGAGGTGTTTTTGTTGTTCAAGTTGTAGTTTTATAGGATCAGATCTGGTGTTTTTCATTGTCTTTGTGTAGTTTTTTGAAGTTTGGAGGAGTTTCCTAAAGACCCAACTTAGCCCCATCTCATCGAGCTGGGAACCAAGATGGTCTCCCAACTCGTCACTCCTTTCTTCCAATTCACCACCTTGGTCACTACACTAGCTTGCCCTCGTTTTGGTGTTTTACATCAGATTTCTACTCTAATGACTTTGACCACTCATTCTTCTTGCAACTCACCTCAATCTGCTAGGTGGGTGTTTTCAAATGTTTCTTGGCCACTCGTGTTACGACTCTACCTAAGCTTTCAGGTTTTGTTGTGACTGGTTCTCTATCCTTGCCTCTGCTTACCTTGAAGCTCACTATTTGGAAATCTTCTTTACATTGGTGACGCAACTCATGTTCTGGTTTCCTTGGCACATTTTGAACCCTGTACCCTACCTCTAACTCGTTCACATGTTCGGCCTTCTCTATTGATTTGACTCATCATGTGCAATGGGCCTTACTCTGTATGGTTCGTGCTCATCGAGATCTTTCTTTTTTGGTGCCATGTGTCACTTATTCATGTTTTACCCCAGCTTCTCCCTCGAGTCTTCAATAGTCCTTTCTATGTTATCATTGTTTATTTGACAGTCTCGACCCGTCTTCCCACCAACCTCAATGCAGTCTCCAATAGCCCAGATCAGCACTCCCTGCATACCCTGTCACCAACCTACATTCATCATTTGACTCGGCACCTTGACCGCTGCCTCTCCAACTCGATGCAAATCTTGTTGGTCCCTTCGACGAGTTCTGTCAACATTCAATGGTCATCTTAGCACTCCAGGGTCTTCTGGCACGTTTCTCCACTCCATGTAGTGGAACTGACACCACTCCTCACTCTCCAACATTCAAACAATGATGAGCTCCCTAGCTCAGTGGACAGCTCGTCGACGAGCTCG
The DNA here is from genome assembly GCA_019776745.2 of Taxus chinensis. Taxonomy (NCBI): domain Eukaryota; kingdom Viridiplantae; phylum Streptophyta; class Pinopsida; order Cupressales; family Taxaceae; genus Taxus; species Taxus chinensis. The sequence goes on along the minus strand of CM034151.1, from coordinate 233,671,272 downwards.
CCCAACTCGTCGAGTTGGGCCCTTTACCCCACCTAGCTCATTTTCCACCCTTTGTGTTCCTCTTCACACCTTTAGAGCCCTTCACACCCCACATTATTTTTATTTTTTCTTCCCTCTTTTGACATTTTGTAAACATTATAAAGGGAATATTGTAAAAAAATATCATTTCTAGGATGGGGGAATTTTTTTTGGGTTCATTGTATAGGGTTATTGGGCTTTCTGGGCCGTTTTTTTCTAACTCGTTGTTTTATAGTTCTCTTCTTCGCCTACAGCTAGTGGATGCGTCTGCCACATCCTTACAACAAGATAGCCTTCTATTTTTCATTTTTAGACACCATTTTTCTCACGTTGTGTAGTGTTTTACCTTGTCATTTATGTGCTTTGTGCTTGATTGCATGTGTTTCTCTACTTCCGACCTAGGACTCCATTGTGTCCTCCACTCTTGCGCAACTTGTCACATACTGCAAGGTAAGTGGTCAACTATCTGACGTCACATGAGCATTCCTTATTATAGTCACACAATATCTAGTGGTGTAGACAGGGGGGTTACCACTGCTCTTCTCAGGTGTTACATTACTTGTAGATGCATTATCGATTGAGTCTGATGTCTTGCATTCTTGCATCCTTCTTCTTCATGCACCTTGCACTTCTTACTTCCACATCATGGAGGATGCTCTTTCTAGACTTGAGCATTGTAGGATCACCTTACATCCTCCACCAGTTCTTATTGGGAAAGATAACTATTCAGCTTAGCGTGCCTCCATGAAATGCTACTTCGCCCACGAGGGTCTTTCACACTTATTGCTTGGGCCAGTTCCTGCACCCACTGATCATCGTCATCTTGAGTATTTTCTTGACACTTACAACCTTTATTTTGTCACTTGATGATATACATCTCTAGACCTCTCCACTTTCACGTGACAGACTCAGATCCTCCCACTGCATCTGGAGCATCTTTCAGTCCCTCTATGGAGACATTTCACATTCTTTTGTTGTTGTTATTATTGATCTAGTTGTCTCCTCTTGTTTGTGATGGTAGTTACATTGACATAGACTCAATTGGTTCTTCTTCTAATGATGAGGATTGTGCACCCATTTTTTATGCAGAGATTACTATAGATGACTTCTCTCCTCCTCTCACTATTCTAAAGAGTCAAAATTTCCCACATCTCATTAGATATCTAGCAGTATCCTACTCATCCTTAAACAATTATTACACCAGCCTCCTTTCCACTTCTAGTGTGTACGGCCCTTTCCACTCCTCTACCTTCACTGGATGACTTATACCTATCTGACCTCACTCTTCTATTTTTCGAGCTCCCTCATTGGGACAACTATCTGCCTGACATTTGTCATCTTTTCGCAAAGTCCAATTGTGATGTACTGTAAGTTCCTCATCCATCTACAGGTGTTTTTGAGGATTTTATCATCTCTTTTGTTGGGAGTTCCCCTTCTGGGACTCTTATCACTTCCACTTTTCTAGAGACCTTCATTGTTCCACCCTCTCTTGTGGATACCTTTTGTATTGTGGGGGTTGTTGTGTTTCCTCCACATAACTTGGACATCCTTTCTATGGGGTTTCCCTCTTCACACTCTGATAGTTATAGGCTCATGGAATTACCTTTGGTTCCTTGGTGCTCATTTGCTAGACCTATATCACACTTATGTGGACCAGACTCAGAGTTTTTCATGTCATTGCCTTCAATTTGCTTCGCAGAGTGGGTGGACTTCAAGAATGTCATTTTTTTACTTCCTAATGGTAGGCACACGCTCAATGTGGGTGGCTCTTCTTTAGTCTAGAGGTAGAGGATCTCATCATCGACATTATTTTAGGATACTTCCTAGATTTTCAAAGTTCAAATCTGTCCATAGCATCTTTTGAATCCCTATCATCTCCCTCTTCTTCTCTGTACTCCTTTCTGAGAGTTTTCCCTTTATTACATGGGCAGCTTTTCCAGCTCATCTCTAGCCAAGACCCATCTTTGGCATCTTTCTTAGATTAGAGAGTGTTTTTTTCTCTTTTAGTGAATATGTTTCCCACTGGGTTTTCCTTCACTTCTTTGGATCTCTTTTTTGTGCATGGGTGCCTCATCAATATTTATGTCAGGACCCATTTCTTGTTTCTAACTTTCCACCTCATCCTAAATTAGGATGAGAGGGGTTGTTGGTGTGAGTTGTTTAACACATCATCAGGTGAGTCATCTCACTTAGGTGAGATCGTAGGTCTATGTGTCATTTAGGGGTCATTATGATATTCTCTTATGCGTTAGTGCGTCATATGTGTCATTGGGAGGTACACTTCTATTATGAGAATGTAACTCCCCCTCTCTACTCGAGTTGTCATGATTATAGCACTAGGGGTTACTCAACACCTCCTATATGTACACCCCTTTGGATCTATGAGATAGAGAGAGAGAGAGAGAGAGAGTTTGGATTTTAATGAGGTTATGCCCGTGTTTCGAATCCTTTCATGCACATTTAGTTGATGCTCGTTCCTCTTGAGATCTCTTCATGTTGTCGTTCGCACGTTCGTTGATGTGCATGTCATCCCTCATAATCCTCATGTTTTGGGTTGTTAACCCTCTTTCACCAACAATATAGTTTGTCAATTACATATTGTCCTTCAATTTTGTTTTCCTTACACAAACTTCAGCACATCTTTATTATACTTCCGAAGGAGGTAATATAGTCTTCAACAAGACTATTATCACTTTTTCCAAACACCAATTGAAATATGCCATCTGTCATTTTTTTTGTGTTTTACAAAGTTTAACCTAAAATATTTAAGAGAATATTTTGTTGTCCCTTTATTCAGGATTCAAGAATATGCTTTTTTTTTTTGGCTTCCTATAGTTTTATGAGAGGTTAAATTTAAACAAACAATAGTACGACATAGATTTGTTGGATGGGCGACCCTATACATGGAAAAGTCTATGGAAAGTAAATGCATCCAATAAATAAAATTAAATGTTACACTATGTAACTGACCTAACATGCAATCACCAGATATTATTTATCTTGCATGTTCTATAGGTATTCAGATGCAGAGTTATTATATTTTACATGTAGGTAATAGCAGTAGATTTTAAAGCTCAATTGATCTCTATGGATATTGAGTGGATATTCTTGATGATTATGTGTTTTTCTCACCATTTATGTTTTAGTATGATTCATGATTTGTTTCATTTCAGTTTTAGTATGATTCATGTTTTGTTTCATTTGATTCCCCAGTATGAAATTTAATGCTTGAATTCGTAAACTCCTTAGGTGAATATTTATTTATAAGAATAGTATATTTGTTCCATGGAATACAATTGATTGATACCCACATTTTAGTACCAAGTTTATAGGGAAAAATATATTGGTAAAGTCCCATGTTTTGGCTTTTATGGCGATGTATAGGGTTTGTAGAAGAAGAATATTACACTAGTCTCAAGAGCTGCAAATCACAACACTAAGTAGATATTTGGGCACTTCATTAAGTAACCCAATATGCTAGTACACTATCTCCAATAAATCCTATAGTAAATTGCATATATTATTTTTATCATTTAAAATAAGTTTATGTTTGTCATTTTGTTTGTCATTTTTCTCTCCAAAAAAAGATATCTTAACTTTTGGGTTTCTGTGTAAAGGAAAAATCTTGTTTTTTCAGGTCTCTAAGTAGATAAAATCTTGTTCTTCCAGTTTCTGTGCAAAATATATTGCATTCAGGTTTATCTGCATTAAAAATGCTTATTTTTCATGTTTTTGTGTGAAAAACATAAAAGGATTTATAGTTTTCAAGTTTTTGTGCTACTATTGTACTAGGTGTAGTTTTACATGTAGGTCACAACAGTATATTTTAAAGCTCAATTGATTTTTGTGGATATTGAGTGCATATCCTTGATGATTATGTGTTTTGCTCATTATTTTTGTTTTATTATGATTCTTGCTTTATTTCATTTTAGTTTTAGTATGATTCATGTTTTGTTACATTTGATCTATTTTCATTTATTTCCTCACAATGAAATTTAATGCTTGAATTTGCTAACTTCTCGGGTGAATATTCATTTATAAGAATAGTATGTTCATTCCATGGAATACACCTGATTGATACCCACATTTTAGTACCAAGTTTATACGGCAAGATATACTAGTAAAGTCCCCTATTTTGGATTTTATGATGATGTATAGGGTTTGCAGAAGTAGAATATTACACTAGTCTTTAGATCTAGAAATCACAACAATAAGCAACTATTCAGGCACTTCATCAAGTAATCTAATATGCTAGTACACAATCTCTATTAACTCCCTATAGTCGATTGCATATATTCTTTTATCATTTAAAATAAGTTTTTGTTTATCATTTTTCTCTGAAGTAAAAGATATCTAATTTTTGGGTTTCTGTGTAAAGGAAACTCTTAGTTTTTAATGTTTCTATGTAGATAAAATATTTTCTTTTGGTTTCTTGCAAATATATTGTGTATTCAAATGTTCTCTTCATAAAAAAAAAAAAAAATCCTTGTTTTTTCAAGTTTTTGTTGTGAAAAAACAGTATGCTGATTCATGTTTTCTGTTACATTTGATCCCTATTTTCATTTATTACCTCCCAATTGAAATTTAATGCTTGAATTTGCTAACTTCTCGGGTGAATATTCATTTATAAGAATAGTATGTTATTCCATGGAATACACCTGATTGATACCCCATTTTAGTACCAAGTTTATACGGCAAGATATACTAGTAAAGTCCCCTATTTTGGATTTTATGATGATGTATAGGGTTTTGCAGAAGTAGAATATTACACTAGTCTTTAGATCTAGAAATCACAACAATAAGCAACTATTCAGGCACTTCATCAAGTAATCTAATATGCTAGTACACAATCTCTATTAACTCCTATAGTCGATTGCATATATTCTTTTTATCATTTAAAATAAGTTTTTGTTTATCATTTTTCTCTGAAGTAAAAGATATCTTAATTTTTGGGTTTCTGTGTAAAGGAAAATCTTGTTTTTAATGTTTCTATGTAGATAAAATATTTTTCTTTTGGTTTCTGTGCAAAATATATTGTATTCAAATTTCTCTGCATAAAAAAATCCTTGTTTTTCAAGTTTTTGTGTGAAAAACATAAAAGGATTTCTAGTTTTTTAGGTTTTGCTACGGTTGTACTAGGTGCAGGTTTCTACCTACTGTGACCTCTTATGGTTTTGGGTCTTTAACAAGAAATGTATCAGGGAAGAAATTCAATAATTTCTTCCCACTAGAAACTCCAATCTTTCAAGGCCTCCTAGGGGGGATTTATTTAAGGAACAAGTCTTCATGTAGATGTCTGCCTAGTTTTGACCACAAATCCCAAGCCAGGGCTCCAGTGGACTGCATTGCTTCATGAGTGATTTGTTGATGCAGTTACTCAATTCGGTGGTCCTAAAAGTGAGTTCAAAAAACATGTCTTGTTTTGTTTATGCTCTTACCTTTTAAATATTGGCCTAAGTTATACCGGGGAATTTTCTCTTGCAAAATTTTGGTTATGAAAAGGATGCAAAAAAAATATATGAATTAAGGAAAGTAACATGAGTGGTATAGATGTAGCAAATAAACTTTGTTTTCTTGTTGCATTGATTACTTATCAAACATTTATTCTTTTTACATGTGATTAAAGAGAACACACCAAAAGGCCGAGGCAGGGCCTTCATTAGAACTTTTTGTCACACTACTGGTGTAGTATTTTCTGTTGGATGCCTATGTTGAATGCAAATGTATGGTGGATTGGGATGTTAATATGATTTATACATTGAAAAATAAAGATTTTATTTCACCCAATGAATGTTATAGGTTCTTACATGTTGGAGCATGGAACACCTGTTCTATGACAAAAATACACCTGTTATTATTAACTCTAGGTGTTAACTTGTAAATATGTGTGCTGTCATTTAACCATTTCTTACAACTAGTCATCTACCTTAGTAAGCTATCAAATAGGATACACATCTGCACTACAATTTTTACTTATGTTGGTAAGTACCATGTCACAGTTTCTACTAGAATCAAAACATATGTAAGGTAGATTTCATAATTCAAAGACTTAAGATTTTACACTCTTGCGGAATTCATGCCTTTTCCAAATCTCTTCTGGAGAACTTGCATAGAAATTTTCTAAAATTTTCATTTATTCTATATTTTAACTTTCTATGTATGAGGAAAAGCATAATATTTACCTGAGGAAAAGTTGAATCCTGTGTATTAGATGTCTCCTTCCTCCCAGTGAACTCAAACTTTGATAAGAAGTCAACACAACAATTAATTTTTTCCATATCATCCTCTAGAGTGGAAGCATTCAATTCAATTGTATTTGATATGAAAACTTCACCACTACTAATCTTTGCATCTTCCCATAATGTACTGCAAATATATTGTATGAACGATTTTATTTAGTTTAAACTCTAGAAATTTCTAATTTGGATGACTACAGTATACAAGCATAGAAACAATGATAACCAAAAGAAATTATATACATGAAGTATTTTTCTTGCCTCATTTTTATCCTTTCCCTAAAATATTGCAAAAATAATGCAAGATTGGGTTCTCTATTCTTATTGTAGTTTTCATTACTAAAATTAAGATAATTTAATTCATTCGAATATAGGTTGATGCAGTTCAAGAGGATGAGGAATACTTCTTCCTAGGCAACAAGTATACAACCCATCCCAGAGAGATGATCAGGATAAGGTATTTCCATACGAACAATGGTAACCCTTTTGGGTTTTAGTGTCCACTCATCAACCAGGGATAGATTAACGCTGTCAATTATTCCTTGTTCCAGTAGTCTGAGCTAAATAAAAAAGGAGAACTCTAACTTTAACCATATTTGGTAACAAGGCCATGTTGATAGATTCTTAAGGCCAAATACAATCATGTATATGGATATTATAGAGATACAGTATGGGGTTGATGTTTCATAAAGTGCCCAATGCTACTAAGACTAGCATAGAACACTGGGAAATATATGAAGCAGAAGAATAACAATAGATCTTCACAACCTTCAACAGGTATATGTTATGGAAAAATTACATCAACCCCTGATTTCTCATGATATCTATGGGGAAATTGGTGTAACTTTGCTAACATGAGTACCACCTCTTAGGTTGTGGGACTTGTGGCCTTGAGATGGACCTCTAGAGAAGGCTGGATTCCTCTTCCTAAACCCAACACTACACTAAAAAAAATGTAATAAAAACACCTAACTAAACCTATCCTAATACTTCTAAGGAGACTAGGAGAGAGAGAGAGTGCATGAAAAGGGAAATCCTACACTATGGGGTGGTGATAGAACCAAGAAAATGGGGGGTTTCTAAACATATTCCCAACCCTACGAAATGAAGAAGAATGCAATTGAAGAGGTTGGTCATGCACACAAACCAAGTTGCACACATTACACCATTCCCAAAAAAACACAACAACACCAAAACTGGGCAATGGAAACATGAAATTTACATAATACACCTGATTATGATGAGAAGCAAGGTGAAACATTAAAACCATGAAAGGTTTAAAAAGTTAACACAAGCATGATTATATTGCTCCTTTGAGTTTACATAGTACACCATGGTAGGGAGAGGAAAATTTTCCATTATAAATTTTTAGTGTGAATGCCTTAGGCCTCAAGAAATTCACAACAACCTAGCTGAAGGAAAGAGGAATAGGGGTGCTTAGGGAGGAAAAATGACCAATTTTTTGAATAATGCAAACCCCTTAAAATTTATAAAGGAAATTTCTCAAGAGAAAGGAGGAATTTTAGATTCCAAGGTGTATGGAGACCCATCCTTTCTTACATCATCCTCATGGGTTCCCTGGTATAGCCCATACCCTTTATACTTGATGTCCATTTACAAGAAAATGAAACCCATGCCTTCATTAATTACATCTCACCAACCCTAAATTGTTCACTGTTCATAAATTTTGGAGTTCCATAACCTGAAAAATTGCACTTTTAATGACCTTAGGCTATAGGGATTCTCTCCACGATTCCAACGACTAGTTTTGTGTGCAAATCCGGTCTGCGGAGCTCAAGTTATGGCATTTTGGGTTTGAGGGGTCTATACAATTTTGGGCTTCCAAAACCTCTAAAAATAGGTTTTTACGTATCCATCATGTAGTTCCCTCTCTCACCTTTCTGTTGACTATGAGTTTACAAAAAATGGGTAACTGGATCTCAAGTTATAACATTTCTTGCATGGGGTGATTTTTGGCCATTCCAAGCCTCTGCAATATTTACATTGGTGAGTAGCTCACCAAGCTACTCACTAAGCTATGTAGTGAGCCCCTACATTCATTCATGGCACCTACTTCAAACCTCCACCTCTCACTTTGTGTGTATCTCCATGGTTCAACATTCATGCATTTCCCTATATCCACGTTACATTGGTTGGTTGTCTCCAGCATCCCCAATGAATCACCAAGCTCCTTATTCCTGCCTTCCAGATTTCCTAGCCTCCCACTTTCACATTGGTGAGCTCTTATTCTTTGCCAATCTGGTAAGAAATTTTTTTTTTGATCATCGAGCCCTTCAGCTCCTTCCCCATCGCCTCGCATGGATGCACTGACTAGCTCGGCACTGCCTTCAATAATGCCTAGCACTCCTGGCCCACCAATGTCTTACCACCAACTCCAGTGAGTTTTGTTACCCAAGCAGCTTCCAAAATAATCTCCACATGTCCATCTACATACCTCTTGAGCTCTAGCCTAGCTCATTAACTATGACCTACCTACCTAATACCTTGGTTACCCCACCCAATTCAAACCTTCACCTTGTCAAATTTTAGACATGAGCGATTTCGAGATTTGGTGCTCGACCCCGCACCACATGAATAGTTCATACATCCACCACACGAACTCTAAAACCTAAAGTCTCAAACTCAAACTTCAGAGTTTTGGGGATTTAGAATTTTTTCCCACCCTGACGTGTAAAATTCCTCGTCGAGTCTGAAATCGACTCCTCCAAAAATCTTAACAAAACTCCCTGTTGACCATTCAGTTGGCACTGACTTCCAAACTCCCTCCAAACTCTAAATTTCATGAGCTCACTTCCCAATCTATTCCCCGGTCTCCGGCGACTACAACTCAGTTCTCCACCCATCTAAATTTGTTGTGCTTCGCAGCTCGGCTCTTCGTCGTTTACCTCTTGTCCCAGATGACATGCTAACATTTTTCCTCGACTCTCTATGATCTAAACCTTCCCCATACCGAGCCAATGTGTGAGCTTCTATGAGCTTGGAGCCACCATTTTTTCCATCCACTCAAGGTTCAAACCCACATCACTTCACTATGCCCTTTCCTATCTGACCTTTCCCACTTCATTGCAACGATTCCCAAGCTCTCCATAGTTTTCCGGATTACTTTTCCCACTATCTCAACTCGATACTCTACCTCCTTTCTTTGAGCCATCTCTGATGTGAGTCCCCATAGCCAAACAGCCCCTTCCAAATTACACCCTACGAACTCAATGGAGAGCTCATGCATGCCAAACCCCATATTCTTTGGGCAATCTCCTTCGTGACGTCTAAGCCAAGCATGCACCAACTTTCCGAGCCATTTTTCTAACTCACCCCTTACTTCCTAACTCGCACTAATATATGTTCACCTTCCCTTTGCACTGCTGACCGAATGAACTCCTCTGAGTTCCTCCCTTCCTTAATGCCAACCTGGTTCGCCGACTCCAAGGAATGCAGCTCCTTGTGACCCAGCTCGCCGAGTCACCCATCCACCTCGCCCCGAGCCAGTGCATTATCGATCCAACCCTGTCATGTCATGAGCTTGTTGATCTCTCAAAATATCTAGGCTGAGATTTTTCAATCTTATCCCCATCTGGCTCAGTGCCCTCTTAGGGGCCAATTTCACACTTTTCCACCCAGACCTCTAATTTTTTGGAGTCCCTTTGTATTTTCTACACTAGAGGGCCTTTTGAGACTTAAAAACATGAAATTTGAACATGTCAACCAAATTTGGTCATTTTTCTTTGTTTTGACTGAAGTGGGCCCGTCGGGCCCATTTTTCACCTGTTAGCAAATTTGAATCTCCTTGATACCCAGAAGAGGAAAAAATTCTTCAATTGATTTCCAATTCTTGAAATACTGCCAAATGCTCCCAAAACACTTGATTCGGCTTGTAAACTCAAATTTTCCTGTGAGATATTTTGTGGTACCAAGGTCTTGTCTACCCCCTATTGTCCATTTTTACTGGGGTGGCAAAATGGATAAAAAAATTAGTGACTCACAGGGACATATGCCTACTAGGTGTTCATAGACTAGTAGCCTAAAGCCTCCATTGAGCATGGAGTCACTATAATAGCTTGAAAATGATCCAAACCCTTGAAAATCACTCCCGAACCGATTGAAATACTACTAAACCCATATCTTGACCTAAATTGAGAGTGGAAAATTGTCTTAAATCTAGGATTTTCACTCTTTTCTCTCTACAATCCTGATTTGTAAAAATGAAAATGGACATCTGAACCCATCCAAAAGCCTGATTTTTCCAAATACGAGCACACTGAATCTAGTGATTTCTTGACAAGCATAGCATATTGCGGTGTTTTGAGTAAGACATTTGTTGAGTTGGGACATCATGGAACTCTATTAAATTCTAATTTTTACCTTCTTCTAAATGGCTTTTTAGAACACTGTTGAAGGTTAAGACTCCTGACAAGTCCATAATATTTACAAATGAAACAACTAATCAAGGATTTGAGGCTATTCTTCTACTTTCAACCATGGGGGACTTTTGAATGATTAGGGGGCTACTCCTGAAACTTAGGCATGTTGTTGTTATGAATCCGATTACATGTAATGCAACAATTGCCCTTGGGATAATTTTTTGATCTTACAAAGGTGCTAGAAAATCAATGATTGATCTGAAGGAACTATTAAAACCCATCCCTTATCAAATTTATTTTCTCTATATTTGGAACTATTTGAAAGTTGCAACTGTTCCCTATAGGTATGAGCTTCTGTAACAATCCTATCACAAGGTCTTTCTGGGAGGCCTACTAAAACATGGTGCACTGTGTTGGAGAAAACACGAACAAACTATATACAAAATGAGAAATCATACATGATCAAATGAGACATGAAAAGTGTGCAAGAACACTTGTTATGTAAAAATTAAACCTACTCCTACCCTACACTAACTGGAGAAAGAGGAGACTTCAAATGAAACCTGACAACGGTAGGGTAAAGAAGCTTCTGCTTCTTAAGATTTTCAGCCATGCAGATGATTTGACATTATACATGGCTATGCACATGAGTGAAAAACTAACATGGACCCAATCTTCCACCCAAATCATCAAGGAATCAACTGAAAACAAAACAAATACCTCCTTGGAATGATTTACATGGGGATTCTAGAGGTGTTGTAGTTAATGTAGTTGATCCTTAGTACTTTGAGACTCATCCTTATGTTTGAGATTGAACATGACCAACTGTGGCTTCTCCTCTAGCTCCAATGAATCCAAATACCTTATGGGGCATGGCCTAAATTATTGCACTTTCATATTTCTCTGAGTTTCAATATGAATAAGAAATTCCTTATGCAAAATTTCCTGTGAAAGGTGAATGTCTGTGAATTTATTTTCCTCTTTTTGCACACTTACAGATAACTGATGTGCCACCTTAGTGAATGGTATGAGAGAGATGGAAACCTCATGCCCTTTTCCTTCCTTCTCCTTGTCTGATATGAAAACTGGAAGATTCAATTCCTCCAATCCCAATTCACAAGGGCTCTTATGAGAGATAGGCTACTCTTGCATGTACCTTTCTGTGGTAACAAGAATATATACCATGGCATGCCACTTTTCAAGATTTATTGTAGCCTCTAATTGGACCATTGGAAACTACCTACAGGTGGTTGTATTTGGTTTCTCACTTAGAAGTTCCTCCCTCCCTTCTTGAAGACAAAATTGAACTACATATACATCCTCTTCTTCTAAATTTAAGTATGAAAGGTCAAACTCCTCCTTTTTCTAATCTTGAGGGCTATCATGGATGGTAGGTTCTTCAAAACTCTCATCTGTAGTGGATTCATTAGATAAGAAATTTTCATCAAAAGATAGAGGGAGAGGAAAGTCAAAATTTTCATCATTACAAGAGAGAAAGAAGATCTCTATGATTTCCTCTTCCTATAGGGCCTCTGAAATTGGCTTATTCTCCTCTATGGTGTTTTTTGGATTTTCAATTTGCTGACCATGGGCATCCTCATCCTCTAATATGAAGTTGGAAAGCTCAAAATTATCCCCGAAATTAGAATCTGGAGAGGATGAAGTGGAAGGAGGTCTTGGAGTTTCTTGTGCCTAAGTCCTCTAAATTTTTATTTTCTTCCTCCTTAGTATGAAGCTCCTCTTATTTGGATTTGGAGTTTCTCTTTATTCCTCCAGTGTTGATTTTGCATTCGGTGAGTGATTAACAATCTCTAAAAATAGAGCACCCCCATGGATACTGCACTCAGAACACACTAAGTATTGATCTTCCTCTTATTCTCTCTCTACTTCCACTCCAAGTTCAGAATTCACCACCTATTATCCAAATTTTTCCTCCTTTGAAGGCTTAACCAGCAAAGGAATTATGTCCATTCCATACTTTAAAGCCCAATTCCTTAAAAACCTTATCATTTCTTCTCCATTGGGTTATTCTGCGTGTTGTTCCTTCTTACTAGTTTATTGAGTCTCTCCATGACATGAGTTAGGGAATCGAAGAGGAGGGATGGGTTGGGTCTCAATTGGTATTGGCATTGCTTGATATGGTGGATGGATTTTTCCATTCTGCTCTTATGGAGGGGACTTGGGTTTGGAAGGGAAAAGGGTAGATAAATTGAGATGAGATGGGAGGTTAGGAGATGGAGAAGGGAATTACACTCTAGGGGCAGCAGGAAAGAAGCTTGGAAATTGAAGCTTAGGTGGAGATGGTGTTAGTTGGGGAATGGGGATAAAATTATGAGATGATGATGTGGAGCTTACCCATTGGTGAGGTTCGCTGGCACCAAGTTTGAAAGACTCTATCTCCTCAATCAATCCCACCAATTGGGGAATCATTTCAATCATGAATTCCAACTTCTGTTTAGGGATAAAGTGTCTTGGAATAGGGCCACCCCATGAAAAAGGTGTCATAAAACCAATCTTGAATGCTTTCATTTGATCTGAAGCCCTGGACTGCACCATACCTGCCTCCATCTTTTGAATCTTCATCTGCAACTCAAGCTCTCCAGATGTAAGATATCCTCTAAAATCTACATACCCCCACTCATGGTTTGGTGAATAGCCAAATTGATCTGCATTCTTCTCATAGGGATATGTCCACTATTGATTTCCATTATAGTATGTATCTGGAGGTAGTTGAGAGTACCCTAGAAATGAACTGCATTAATCTGGAGGAAGTTTGGACTGATAGTGTTGTTGCCTCATATATGAATCCCATTATGTAAATGAAGTTGTGATTTCACGAATTCATGGAATGGAAGAAGATGAGGATATGTGGAAGGAAAAATGGATGGAAATGGGTGGAAAAGAGATGATTTGCAAATCATAGAAGATGGGTTTTTGACCAGATGGAGTTGCCAGTTGTGCTTTGTGTGTACCTCCAAAGGTAGTGATTCCACCAAGAGCACAACAAAACTTGATAAAATGAGATGAATACCTACATGCATACCTTGAAGGGCCCGAAATTGGTTACGGGGTTGGGTTGTTCAATAACAAAAAAACCTCCAAAATCTGAAATGCACAGTAGACACCAAACACCAAAATTTGAAAACCCCAAAATCTAAAATCTGAAGCAACCTCTGAAGTCTAAATTTTGAAATTACATGCAATCTCTAAAGTCCAAATTCCAAAATGTAGCAAGACCCCAAAATTCTGAATTCCAAAATATCCAAAATCTGAAATCCCAAAATTCTGAATTCCGAAATATAAAAAGTCTGAGATTCTGAGATGTCTAAAATCTGAAATTCTAAAAACCCAAAAATTTAGAAATTCAGAAATTGAGATTCAAATCCTATTCTGCATGATCCAAATCCCGATATATAATATTTGAAAGTTATATCCCATTTTCCACATGTGAAACCCTTGAAAAATTATTTCAGAACTTTAACCCTGCAGCAGAATCTTTGAAATATGAAATTTGTAACTTTTGAAATCCAAAAAGCAAGGGAACCCCCAAAATCCAAAATTTATGAACTTGGCTTCACGATAACAAGGTCTTCAATAGAAAAAATATAAAAAGGAAACCCTTACTTCAGTGTCATCTCACTAGGCATGCCAAAATTGCTATGGAAAAATTACAGCACCCCCCATTGTTCGTGATATCTATTGGGAAATCAATGTAACTTTCCTAACATGGGTACCACCTCTCAAATTGTGGGACTTGCAGGCTTGAAATTGACCTCCAAAGAATGCTAGCTTCCTCTTCAAAAACCTAGCATTACACTACACAAAATGTAAGAAAAACACCTAACTACACCTATCCTAATACTTCCAAGGAGACCGAGAGAGAGAGAGAGAGAGAGAGAGAGAGAGAGAGAGCATGAAAAGGGGAATGCTACACTACAGGGTGGTGATAACACCAAGAAAAGGGGGGTGATAGACATATTCCTAACCCTAAAAAATGGAGAATAATGCACTTTGAGAGGGTGGTCAAACACCACAGACTAAATTTCACACATTACACCATTCTCAAATAAACACAACAACACCAAAACCCTGCAATGAAAACATGAAATTTTCACAATACACTTGATCATGATGAAAGGCAAGATGAAACATTAAAACCATGAAAGGATATAAAAGTTACCAAAAACATGATTTTATTGCTCCTTTGAGTTTATATAGTACATCATGGTAGAGAGAGGTAAGAGTTTCGTTACAAATTTTTAGTGTGAAGGCCTTAAACTCCAAGAAATTCAAAACAACCCAACTGAAGGAAAGAGGAATAAGGGTGCATAGGGAGGAAAAATGACCAAATTTTTGAATAATCCAACCCCATTATAGTTTATAGAGGAAATTTTGCAAGAGAGAGGAGGAATTTCATATTCCAAGGTGTATGGAGGCCCATCCTTGCTTGCATCATCCTCATGGGTTCCTTGGTGTAGCCCATACCCTTTGTACTTGACCTCCATGCACAAGAAATGGAAACCCATGCCTTCATTAATTACATCTCACCAACCCTACATTGTTTATTATTCATCAATTTTAGAGGTCCAGAACCTACGAAATTCTGCTTTTGATTATTTGAGGTTGTAGGGCTTCTCTCCATGATTCCAACAAGTGGTTTTTGTGCAAATCGAGCTTGTGGAGCTCAATTATTGCATTTCAGGTTTGAGGGGTATATGCAATTTTAGGGTTCCAAAACCTCTAAAAATTCATTTTATGTCTCCATCATGTAGTTCTCTCTCTCACCTTTCTAGTGACTGTGTATTCATGAAACACAGGTTACTAGAGCTCAAGTTATCACATTTCTTGCATGGGGTAATTTTTGGCCATTTCAAGCCTGTGCAATGTCTAGATTTGTGAGTAGCTCATTGAGCTATGCAGTGATCCCCTACATTCATTCATGGCACCCACTTCAAACCTCTACCTCTCACTTTGTGTGTATCTATATGGCTTGGCATTCATGTATTTCATCATATCTGTGTTACATTAGTTGTCTTTAACATCCCCAATGGATCACCGAGCTCCTTATTCCCACCTTCGGGCTTTCCTGACCTCCCACTTTCACATCGGAAATATCTTTTTCTATGCCATCCTGGATGGTGAATTCCACTTTTATCAACAAGCCCTTCGGCTCCTTCCCCATTACCTTGCATGGATGCACCAAATGGCTCGACAATGCCTAGCACTCCCAAACCACCAATGTCTTACCGCCAACTTTGGAAAGTTTTTCTAACCATGCGGCTCCTAAACTCATCTCCATACAGCCATCTACATGCCTCCCAAGCTCTAACTTGGCTCATTGACTCTGACCTACCTCCCTGACACCTCAGTCACCACGCCCATTTCAGACCTTCTGCTTGTTGTATTTTAGACATGAGCGATTTAAGGATTTAGAGCTCGACCCTGTGACATATGCACTGTTCATCTATTCGCCACATGAACCCCAAAACTGGAAGTCCAAAATTTAGACTTTGGAGTTTCGGGTCTTTGGAATTTTCACCCACTGCAACATGTAAAATGCCTTTCCAAATCTGAAACCAACTCCTCTGAAACTCTAAACAAAACTCCTCGTTGGTCATTCGGCTAGCGCTGACTTCAGAACTCCCTCTAGACTCTAAATTTTGTGAGTTCTCTTCCCAAGATATTCCCCGATCTCTGACCACTGTGACTCGACTCTCCATCTTACTGAATTCTTTGTGCTTCATAGCTCGACTCTTTGTCATTTACCTCTCGTCCTAGCTGACAAGTCAATACTATCCCCTAGCTCTCTGTGATCTAAACCTTCCCCACGCTGAGCCAATGTGTGAGCTCCTGTGAGTGTAGCGCCACCTTTGTGTCCATCTACTCGGAGTTCAAACCCACATCACTTTTTTACACCCTTTCCTATCTAACCTTACCCACTTCACTGTAATGATTCCTAAGCTCTCCATAGTTTCCCTAATTTATTTTCTTGCGAGCTCATCTTATTGCTTTACCTCCTTGCTTCGATCTATCTCTAATACAAGTCCCCATATCTGAGTGGACCATTTCATGTTGCACCTTACGAGCTTAATGGCAAGCTCATGCATGTAGAACCCCATCTTCCTTTGGTGAGCTCCCTCATGAAATCTGAGCCGAGCATGCACCAACTCACCAGGCCATTTTTCCACCTTTCCCCCTAGTTTATGGCTCGTTCTAATATATATCAACCTTCCCTTTGCATTTCCAACCAAATGAGCTCTGTTGAGCTCCTCCCTTTCTTACTACCAACTTGGCTCTCTAACTCCAAGGAACTCGTCTCCTTGTGACCCGGCTCACCGAGCCACCCATCCACCTCGCCCTGATTCAGTGCATAATCGAGCCAACCCTATCGTGTCATGAGCTTGCCAAGATCTCCAAAGATCTTGGCTGAGATGTTTCAATCTTATCCCCATTCGGCTCACCTAGCAGCTCGTCGAGCTACTGGGTGAGTTATTTTATCTTGGTACCCTTCTAGGGGAAAATTTTCCAGTTTTCCACCCGGGCCTCTAATTTTTTAGAATCTTTTTGGATTTTCCACACCAGAGGGCCCGTTGAGACTTAAAAACATAAACTTTGAATTTTTTGACCAAATTTAGCCATTTTCCTTATTTTGACCGAAGTGGGCCCGTTGGGGCCCATTTTTCACCTGTAAGAAAATTTGATTCTCCTCGAATCCCAGAAGAAAAAATTATTCAATTGACTTCCAATTCTCGAAATACTCCCAAATGCTCCCAAAACACTTGATTCGGCTTGTAAACCCAAATTATCCCGTGAGCTCTTATTCAGTGTCAAGGTCATGTCTACCCCATGTTGTCCATTTTACCCAGGGAAAAATGGATAACAGTATCGAATTTAGATTTCTTGTGGGTCCATTTGCTGAAAACATATTGCTCATCACCCTTCATCATTATAAGTAATAAAACTAATCAAAGGGGCACCCATATTAAGCTTGCTAATGTTGGTCTGAAAAGGAACTCCCATATCTATGCTTTCTTTGTTATGTTTAGAAGCTTATGACTCGGTTTAACTTGAAATAAATCCCGGTGATGCAATTTAATCATCATAAGGGAAAATATTTAATGTCAATAAATTTTGTATATGCAGCACCAAGCAGCAAAAAAAACTATGGCTATAGGTCTTTAATGAAGTGTCCTTTGAATCCTTGGGAAATAGTATCTCTAACCTCTATCTCTGTCTCTGGTGTGTGTGATTCTCATGTGATTATCACTTGAATGCAACAACATTCTAGGGAACTCATAACCAAAAAAGGATGACTTGTTTTTTTTAGTTTTCAAACCATTGCTAAGTTTTTATTAAAAAATAATGTTTTTCAAAATATTTAATTCATTTTTCTTAATTCATCTATATAATTTTTCTTCCACTTGCACATGTTTTTTTTAATATTGGTAAATAGTTTTTTGAAAGGGACTATACCCTTGTGTACAAAAGGAGGCCTAAAAGCCTGAATAAGAGAGAGGAGCAGAGAAGCTGTATCAAAGCACAAAAGTTACAGCAAAGAACACCGAAGCCTAGAAACAGCAACACAAACGAGACTTAACAGCAAAACAACGGCAACAAAACAGCAAGCCTACAGCCAAGAAGCAGTAGTAAAACTGGACTTCTTGGCCGCTTGATCAATACTCATCTTTACTTTTTTCCAAGCATGGGTACATACCCAGCGTGGTCATATGAGCAGCATCCGTCTTATCGAGCTCCTCTCTGGTTCTTTTACTCTCTTTCTCATTGCCCCAAAGAGTCATCGGGACACCGCTGAGATGCGAAACACTTCTTGCATGACCTTCGATGAATGGAAGCAGTTGGTTACTTATTTCTTTTTCAATGTAACTTCTATTAAAATAATGATCAATGATTTCGTGTTTTGCTATATCTACTATTTTTTGGTTGATCATGGTTTGAAGAGTGAGGTACCTACTTATTTTCCCTTTGCATCAGCATGTACATTACTTTCCCTCTATGTAGCATGTAACTTCTTCATTTGGTTATTTATTTTGTTTTTTGTGTAACTTCTTTTAAATTAATGATTAGTTATTTGCATTTACATTTCAACCAAAAATTTCTACATACAATTTTCTTCTTTATACCCCTTATTGCATCCCCTTTGGTAGTATTTGCCATATCATGACCTTGTTTTGTATGCTCACAATTATCAAGCATCCATGTCCACTCCTCTCCATCACAATTGCTTAAAGCATTACATTTCCTCATATGAAAGTTTCCATTGTAACGTCAGTTTATTTTGCTAGTTAAATTTAAATATAGACATGCATTTGAAAAGTGAAGAATTCATTGACCAATATTTGTATTTTATGTAAAAATTATTTGCATTACATGTAACATATGAAAATTAATGACATGGTAAAGTAACAATAGAAAAGAGAAATGGGGACATTAAATTCTAAGCATGGGTATTAGATGGGGATGTTGAGGGTGGATTCGGTGCAAATGCAATACCATGATAGTCATTTTAATATCCAAAAACTAAAAGCACTGAAATTATATTCAATAATTGACTTTGGTAATATTCGTGGAGCACTCCTTACCTTTTAATATATCTACAAAATATGTTGTCTTTTTTCCTTGCACACCATGTATGCCCTTTCTCCTTCTAACAACTGACAAAAATAATATGTGGTAATAGAAAAGAAGAGTTTAACATTGATTCCCCCAACCAATTTTCCTTGATCTTCAACTTCTCCTCCCTCAAACCCTTGTTCATTGACCATGTTCCTTTGTCTTTATTTTTTCTCGAGTAACACTTTTTTGATATATTCACTTCAGCATTCCTATCATACACTTCGTGTACGATTGCTAGTTTTTTATATTGTCCTCCCCACTTATTTAATGATTTACTCTTCGTGGCATGGACATGTCCATTGTAATTTGGGTTGCAATTTCTCGTTAATTAAAATTTAGAAATGCATTTAAAAAGTGAAGAATTTTTTTACCAATATTTGTATTTTATAGATAAATTATATGTATTATACATCAAACGTGAACATGGATGACATAGTAGAGTAAGAATACAACTAATAAAGATGGATATTAGATTCTAAGCATGGGTATTGAACGGAGTATTGTGTCTATGGATCCAGGAAATCAACCTTTCATCCTAAAATCTTTAACCTAAGTGAAACAATGTTGATAAAATTAGTAAACGCAAGTCTAAAACTAACCTAAGCACGTGGTGGACAATACAAATACTCCAAGAACACAATAATTTTTCCAAAAAATATTTTGTCCATAGCCATGTACCTTCCCTGCTACCTCAGAGATTTGGATCTTCTACTTATACAAAATAATGGATTACACCAAACAAAATATGAATTCTATGTTAATAGATCCCATATATGGTAATCCCTTCAATACAAAATTTCCCATGATCCTTATTACAGATGCTTTTATCAATAATGATGAGCTTTCTTCCATGCCTTCACAATCAAAAAATATTTCTTCCTCTCTTAACAAAATTATAATGGACCTTCCACATCTAAAAGACACTGCCACACAAGACTTTGATGATTTTCCTTTACTCCTAGGTGAAACAAGTACTCCAAAAACATATTCATTCATGTCATTCATCTACAACACAAGAACCAAAGATGAAGTGATCAAACAATTCCTACTTTCACGTGAGTAGAACATACCTTTCACTATTCCTTAGTTGAACATTTGTCTTTCCCCCATAAATGAATACACTACCGAAGGTATTTTCTCCATGTATTTTCCAAATTTGTTTCCAAATAAATGAACAAGTCGATAACCACAAACTCTAGATGTTAAAGGAATTGAATTCTCCAGTTGCGATATCAATTTCTCAAAATACAATGCACAATGACTCCATTGATCCCGATGATGATCAACTACATCACAAAGTTATTCTTTACAAAAATAATAAAGTCATGTTTTCTGTAAATTTATGGGTTGAAATAGGTCTTGTAAATGGGGCAATTAGCAATATTGTGGACATTGTGTATGACACTTCCTCAACACCATGTCATTTTACTTTATTTATTTTCATCAAATTTGATCGATATATTGGCCCTTCTTAGGATCCCAACAATCCTTCCCATGTTCCAATCTCACCAATTTCCATAGGAATCCGTAGATAGTTTCTGATTAACATGGTGTGGGCTTTATCTATCCACAATTCATAAGGACTAACTCTATAAAAAGTAACTATTGACATTCCTCTCCCTCTGCAAGCTCCAAATCTTCTGAATTGTTGCTCACCTCGTGTGCATGTACAATTCTATCATTCTCTTGTAATACATTTCATTTGTGTATTTTTCAAATAATAACGCCTTTTTTTGGTCCTCATTCTTTAACAAGATTTGTAATTTGACATCATTTCCACTTTTTTCCTTCTCACATCCCCTTTCAGCGTTCACATCACATTATTTTCCTTTGATTACTAGTCCTTAACACAAAATTCAACCCTAGCTTATTACAATGAAGGATTTTTCCCATCTAGAACCATGGAGGGGCTCTGACATCCATATTGGCATCATTAATTTCAGCCATTCACCTCCCAAGTTATATCAATGACCTCAAGTTAATCATAGTCTTCCATAGGCATCCACATGCACATCATGGTGAGTGGAATTTTTTGTTCTACTCATGTCCTCTAGTGTCGATTGAGGGGTATCCACTGAGCCTTGTGGCATTTTCAAGGAAGAGGGGTTGGGTCGACCATAACAGCACGCCCCTCCTTGTTTTCAAAGCAATGGGCAGCTGACTCTTTAATTTAATATAGCCACAGGCCAAATTATTTCTTAATTTAAAAAAAAATAATAGACATATATATAATTTTTTATCAACAATATGTTATGTATATAATATACAATAAATTATATTTATAAATATTTATATTATAACATATATAACATTTTTTATATTATATTATAAATATTTGTGTTAATAATATGTTTTGCATGTTTTTATTAAGCTCGACAGACATATTAAATTTACTTTTCACTCATATGAATAGTTGTTGGGAGTGTTCGGTTATCAATAAGTTTTTGGTGCATCAAATATTCTTACAATTACTTGAGCTTACAGATGATAAGAGGGGCTACAAAGTTTTAAATGAAATAGGTTGTGTGGTTGGGTCTCAAGACTTGTACCACATGGAATTTCCCACTTTTTATTTTGGCTCCTTTAAGCATAAATTACACTCAAATGAATAGTTTGTGACCAATGGCTCCTTTATACACAAATTGCACTTGAATGAATAGTGCGACCAAGATGAAAAAATGTAAAGTAGAGCACAAATAGAAGAAATTATTTAGGAGGGAATACTTTGAGCTGTAGAATAGGTGTAAGGCATACAAGTATCTAATATCTGAAAATTTATTTCCAGCTTTCGATTCATGTCTTCATCTTACCTACCAAAATAATTCACACCTTGTTATTAGTAACTTTTTATTTTTCTTCATGATATCTAATGAATCAAATTCCCCAAAATTAAAATTAATTGACATCGATGGTCATTAGCAAACTATACTAGTAGGACTGTAGATGTGGGATACCCTGATATATGAGACAAACCCTAATTTTACATGTTCATGTAATCGCTACCATGGGATGCCATATCCACTCCACATCTCCATGTCTCTAAAATGTCTCATGAAACTTGTATGTGAAATCACCTTACATTTGTGTGTGTCCTAGCTTCCTAAAAAACACAATACCTTTCCCCACCGTTACATTTCTCCTCCATCAAACCTCTTTTTCTTTACCCCTATTTCTCTTCTTTCAAAATAATTCCCTCCAGTTCAAGTTTTGTGATGCATGGAAGACTCCATCATTAAGACCGTTAATGAGGGGAACCTTGATCATTACCCTTATATTTAGAGAGAAACCTTAATTTCACATGTGCATGTATTCACTACCCAAGGATGTCATGGTCATTCCTCATCTCCTTATCTCTAAAATGTCACATGAAACATGCACGCATATTCACCTTACATTTACATGTGCTCTACCTATATGAAAAACACAAGGCATTTCCCCACCCTTGTACTTATCCTCGGACCTCAAACCCCTTCTTATTTTCCCCTCTTTTACTCCCAAAATTTCACTCTCACTAGTTCAAGTTCTTCTATGTATCCTCTTCGACGTTTCCATCATACTTCCTACAAAACATAATTACACTGAAGACATATTTTGAGTTATAATAGACCCAAGGTTGTCGATTATGACAACTCTGTCAATGCCCATATCAATGACATACAACTATTTTATTGCCACTTTCTATTCTGAATTTCTTTAATAGCCCAACATCACGTACCTATCTACACATGAACCTTGATAAATTCATACATGTTTACCATAATTGTTGTAAACATGTTCTGTTTACATGTGTATTAATGTCTTTGTATACGCGTTCTTGATGTAAAACTACAATGTCACCACATTTATATATAATCCTTTCGTGTCAAGTATGTATTGAAGCATTGTTTAATTAAATTCATCCTTGTTGAACTATAATATGATGACCAACACTTTTTGATTCCTAGGTATTACAAAATTCTAGCGCGAGTTCCATCCGTATGTTAGTCTATAGATCCAACAATATTTTCTCCATGGAGCCTAAGTTCTCTAAGCATCATATATTGGTGGAAGAGCATCACAAAGTTGCCCCAATTATTATTCTAGATGCAGTAGCCACTAGAACTAGAATTCTAAACCATGACACAATGCCAATCCCAAAGAACAACCAAAAAATATCACAATCGGTAAAATCATTCCCAAGTAGTTTTTACTAAATAAACATGCATTAGAATGTGAAATTAACCAAAATTTCTATAGGGAGGTAATTTTCTTTCATTCTCATGAGTCTAGCACATGACCACAACCATAATATGGTTGTTTTTCTTTTTGACCGAAAAATAATAGTGCATGAGTAGGAGTCATGAAAAAGGAACATAATGTCAAATTGTATTGGGACAATGTATAATGTGTTTTATCCGGAGTTAGCTATGACATCAGATAATGAAGAGGAGCCATCACATATCCATTTCCACCAACTGCTCTGCCTTGTTACGAATCAATATGCCAAATGGATGGTCCTTAGTCTGTCGTGCATCAACGAATGTACTTGTCTCTCAGGACTTTTTCCCAAGCCAATAATTTTAGTATATTTATTTTGCTAGAGCTCAAAATTTTGGTCTGTTTATTTTTCCCAAACCCTAAAAATGGTACAAGTTTTATCCATTACTCATTCTTAGACTTTTGAGGCATATATAGACACCACACATAGATAGTACAATATAATTTGAAGGTTTTACTAGTCATAATCCCTAATTACAAGTCAATGGGCATATTTCACTAAATAATGCAAGAAATTGTATGGAGTCTAAGTTTATAGTTTACAATTAGAAGATAAAATTTAGATAGAATTTGGATGCAAAATATGGACTATGAATGGTTTCCTTTCAGATGTAGAACTGGTTTTTCTCTTGGTCACTTAGCTTCAGATTTCCATATGGGTAGAAAACATGTTAAAAGTAGAAGCTCTTGGTGGAAGAATTCAAATCCTAGCCACCTGGTTGTAAATGCCCCGTCAAATAGTGATTCAGATTTTCAATCAAAGAAAGATGTAGATTTAGATTCTGAGAGTGAGGAGGTGCTTCCTCTTATTCAGAAAGATCTATTGCACCAAGATCTTGAGAGTCCCGTGGATATGGTGAATTTGAAAAAAGGAAGTACATGATCATTTCCTCTAGCTTCATCAGGGATCAAAAATTCTAAGGAGCATAATGAAATTATGATTCTAATCCATAATAATGAAAAAAAATCCAAATATTGAAAAGGATTGGAAATTTGTGAACAGAAGAAAGAAAGGGAACACTAATCCCTGTAAGATGCACTTAAGATCCCATGGGAAGGGGTTTCAGGGATGAGCTCTTTGCATATGGACTTTTGTGCTGCTATTTTGATTGTACTGCTAGTTTTAGATGTGTTGTTTTTTGTTCCTCTTTGCTGCTGGTAGAGGTAGATTTATTTGTTCCTCATTGCTACATTTTTGTCTCCACCTATGTATATGCAATGGAAACACCTCAGGGTCCCCTGGGTATACCCTCTTTTGACCTGAGTAATAAAAAATCAAGGCCAGTTCCTTGTTGATGCATCCTATACGTTGCAACTCTGTGCTTCAAGCGTAGATGAATATGATTGTCATTTTATTAAAAACTCAGGTGATACACCATATTTGGATTATGAGGACAATTGACTTGAGTACATGCAAACATGTTATTATGTCAAAGGATTATTTATGCTAACGTCTAAGTTGCTGCATTTTTTTCATTCTTGGACATGTTTTCCATTTGTTGTCACATACTAATGGAAATAGCTCGAGAAAAAAACTGCTAAGTTAAACATGACACCTTAACATCGTGTAGGAAATTACTGAATTTGCAGCTTTTTTATTTAATTCACATACTCAAGGAATTTGCATTCATTAGACTAATACCATTGATTTGTTAACTTGGCATGAAAATGTTGATATATGTCACTTCCTTGAAATACATTCAGAGCTACCATAATTGGCAAAATTGGTTCAGTAATCCTATATCCACGCAATTTGTATGTTGTAGCTTTGTACATTCAGGCTTCATCTACAATATATAGCAAGAGTTAAGTTGGCAACTTACATTGTGTAAAAATATACTATTGCTTGTACATCGCCCATTGGGCATCCTATCTCCTTTCCTTAAAATTCATTCTTGCTGCCATGATTCAGAATGATTGTATTCATTTCACATATCATTTGTATGTTACAATTTGTGCTTCTATAGATCAAACTGAAGTTCACTATTCTATTGTTACAGCGCAGATAAAGGATTAATAATTTGACTAATAATAAGCTTGTTTCATAGACAACATGCTATTTCCTTGTGCAGGTTTAGTTTAACATCTTAAGTTCCTGCATTATGTCCCCTAGTGCAAGCATGCATTAATGGAACTCCATGATGCAAGACCAAAATAATGGGAAAATGAATTTCCTTTGTTAGGGAAACCTATTTCATTTATTTATTTTTCACATGCTTCATGATTGCATTCATTTCCGATAGCATTAGTTTGTTAATCTCTAGATGCCTTCCCTTGCTCCTCACCATTAGTTTTCACTAGCTTTGGCAACTCTTGTAAACTGTATACAATTGCCATGCCCTCTGGATGTAATATAAGCTAGTTTTGAGAAAGTCTCAAAACGTTACATGTGGGCCACCTGTTAAATGCAAATAGCCCAGTATATGGTCTAAAACCGTTGAATATAATACATGGTATGATTTTATCAGCATCATATTAGCCAATTTGGATAACACTCGGTGACTAAGGCTTAAACCTACCTTTTGAGTGATCATTGTTGGTATGATGGTGGTCAGCCCCTTTTGATTATCGGTTACATAGACTATGGTTAGACTTATAAAAGTTAATATGCAATGATTATTTTAAAACATGAGGTTGGCCTCCTTTGCACAATCACTCACCCCTCCAATAATTGGTCGGTGGGATGACTAACTCAGGTAGAGTTGCTTTGATAATAGTGATTAATTCTTGAATGTTGATCTGAAACTGTAGTTAGGTTTTCTAACCTTACATTGAATGTGGCCAGTGGGAACTGACCATGATGGTTTGCATTGAATAATGGAGCTTGATCTTCATACCTGTTGGATTTAGACCGTTTGATTACTAACTCCATGTGAGTTAGGTTAAGTTGTGGTTGAAGTGGGTTGAAAGGTACCCGAGCTCTATCCTTTGGTCATTATTTATTACTCGCAGAGAGTGGCAAAGCCCTGGAAAATTTGTTTCAAATCACCATTATTGATCTCTTTGAACTCGTTTCTTTCTGCATTAATGGTTTCTGATCCTTCGTGCATTTGTATTTCTCGTCTTTCTCTCTATTAGAGCTTTCTGAGTGGGATGTTGTGGATGCTTTCCGCCATTGTTGACCTCTGAAACTCAGTTTTGTATTTTTCTTGCTCTCTGTGAGTTTGAATCTTGGTCGCTTTCCTGAGAGTTCTGGAGGGTTCGTATATTTGCATTTTCACGACTTTAGTTTCTTAGGGCAAAAGAATGGTCTCCATTTCTCGGTTAGGCTCTCTGTAACTTTGAGGGCAGCCGTGAATGCTAGAAAAGGTGAGCTTCTTTGTCTTCAAACATGAAAATGATCTCATTTTCATTATTTCTGTGACCATGCATATACTGATACTTTGCCATTTCTTACTTTTGAAACCAGTCCTCTCTACACAAATGGTTTTCTGAGCTTGATTGGATCTGCCTCTTTCTAATAGCTGAAGCTTCATCATTCTTTGAGTACTTGACAGCGGCATATTATTTGGTGAGTTCTATGCTTTATCCTCTATGGCCATGTGGGCTTTGAAGCTTTTAGAAATTGTGGAAAATCTGTAAAACTATCTCCATTTCATCATGTTATACATTGGAGGTATGTGTTTCTTTTATTCATTTTTTACCTACTTTCACTTGGAAATAGAGCTTTGCAAAGATCCGTTTCATTTTTTAGCGTTGACATTGATGGAGATTTGTTATTGTGCTTTTGAGAGAATCTCAATTTGCTCATTTTGGTCTTCTGATCCTTCGTGCATGTGTACCTCTTATCTTTTTCACTGTTAGAGCTTTCTGTGTGAGATGGTTGTGGATGCTTGGCTTCTTTTTCCTTTCAAACTCTATTATTCTATAGCATTATATGGGATTTCGAAATCCATCACTAGCACTTTTGTAAACTAGCATTAAACTGTGAATTCTACAGGAACTCTACTTTGCAACTAGTGTATCATGCTTGAACAAGTATTTGATGTGTTTATTGAAAATTGATCCTTTGAGCTGAGTTGTGTTTATTTTTATGATTGAAATGACTAAATAATTGTTAATAAAGCAATAACTATATAAACCTCTTTGAATTGGGAGATCAAACCCTATATAAGTTTGATTGAGTCCAATCTAATAATGTAAATGTACTCTAATAAAGTGAGAGAATGTGTAAGATCACTTGAATTCGAAATTAGTCATGAGTAATTTTCCAATGCCAAAACAAATATTTAAGAAATATATTGTGTAATGGCTTATCTCCAGGAAGGATTTATGTTTAGACATAATTTAAACCAATGACTTATTGAGGAAATATAAATGTTGTACAATAATTTTGTCTTTTTAATACAATACATACACGCTAGTGTATTTGACATTTTCTTACACTACAAAATCATATCTTATCAACACTACTAAACATAATTTTTTTTGCTCATGGAGGATAGAATAATTCACCTTTGTTATTGCTTTACTCGAATTGAGATTGTAACCTTCAATATCATCATTATTATGCCGAGAGGCATTCTCATATATATATATATATATATATTGAGTGGAGGACTCTGATGTCATGCCCGTGAAATTTGAAATTTGTGTCCGTGATATTTTTAAAAAAGCACTTTACTAATTTAATTTTAATTTGTAAAACTAGTGTGGGGAAGTTACAAAACAATTTACTAATTTAATTTGTTAAATTCTCGGGTGTGTGGAAGTAAATAATTTATGAAAGAGACATTGGCAGATAAGAAACATGTCACATATTATTGGAGCTCCCTTTGGTAGAGAGCAGTAGAGTATTTGTCAATTTGAATGTTACACGCGACGTGTTCAAAAAAGTAACAACACCTGATGGAGATGACCATGAAGAACATGCAAATAGTTTCATTGATGGGTACAAGAATAGGCCTTTTTCCATGGAAAGTGTGTCTCTTATTGATGCCGCTAGATCTTGGACATCTAATCCAAGGAGAAAACAAGATAACAAGTGGGAGGTCAAGAGTTTGGCAGCTATTGTGAGAGTGTTCCCAAGGTTTTCCTCTGTCCCTTTGCGATAATCTCATAAATGGGTTGATTTTTGTTAGTCAAATTTGTTGCTTTACAAGCCATTTCGAGATATAGACAGAGATATCGAACATGATTATGATTCAATAAGTTCAAACTGGGATTCATTCCATTATAATCCATGGCATGTCGAAAGGAGGACTGCAGTAGAAGACTTTGAAAATAACAACAATTCTGAAGATGAAATTAATCAACATGTTCAACAGAATACAATAGAACATCAATGAGAAATCATGTGTAGGCTTCATCATGGTCAACTTTTGCAAGCAATGGAAATAGATATGTTGGGAAGGAGAGATATTGATAGACAAGCACCATGGAATGATGAATATCGAGGTGAAGAATACACAAGTAAAGCGATAAAATTCATAAGAAACATGAAAGATAATGGGTTGGTTATAGACGATGAATTAGCCCCGAATTTCAATTGCGACACCTTGGGTGCTAAACAGAAACAAGAACTTGATATAATAATGACACATTATAATCAACATCGAAATAACATTCCATTTCTCATGGTAGATCAAGGAACAACGGGAACAGGAAAATCCTATTTGATTGGTGTGATTCGTCAGACACTTTTTGATGCATCATTCCCTGAATGTTCTCCTCTATTGCTTGCACCAATAGGAGTTGCAACTGTTAATATTGGAGCCTCGACCATCCATTCACAACTTCGAATCCCTATTACAATTTTTTTAGAATTGGAGGGATCGAGACTTGCATCATTCTAACAAGAGATTTACCACTTAAAATATGTATTGATTGATGAAATGAGCTTCCTCAGACAAATTTTTCTAGAAAACGTGGACTCCGAACTTCGTCAAGCATTCCCTGAAAGAGTAGACATGAGTTTTGGTGGCATTTCTATGATTTTCGTAGGAGATTTGGGGCAACTTCCTCCTCTTACCGATAAACTACCATATGATAGTAATAGACGTGCAAAGCTGTTATGGGAAGCATTCAGAATAGTTGTTACATTGGATAAGGTATTTAGGCAAGCAGGAGAAGATGAAGACCAAAAACATTTTCGAGAACTTTTGGCCAATCTCAGAGATGCAAATCCAACACTGGATGATTGGATGTTGTTAATGAGTAGAACAAGTTCTGCATTAGACAAAGATAGCAACAAAGAATTCTATAATAATATTCACTTAATGGCGACAAAGATTAACGTGAATAACCACAACAAAAAAATTTGCATTCATTAAAAATACCTGTCGCATGTAGCATTGCAACTAGAACAAGTACCGCCAACACACTGGAAGGAGGTCTGAATGAGAAACTTGATTTAGAATTATTAATTTCTAATGATGCAATGGTTATGCTAACATCCAATCTTTGGATAGAAGTAGGTCTTGTAAATGGAGCTCTGGGATATATTCGAAGCATAGTATATGCACCTGGTAGTGGTCCACCGAACCCGCCAACATATGTAATGGTTGAATTTGATAGTTACTTCGGAATACCATTTGAAGATAGAACTCCACATAGCATCCCAATTACACCAATACAGAGGGGACGCACACACCAATTACCCTTACGGTTGGCATGGGCATTGACGATACATAAATCGCAAGGTTTGACTCTTTCCAAGGCTACAATTGATATTGAAGAAAGAGAGACAATGGGGTTAACATTTGTGGCTATCTCTCAAGTGAAGTTGTTGCAGAGTCAAAGAATATCTCCGCCATTTTCATATGATAGCCATGCAAAAATAAAGAACGGAAAACTACTTTCGAAACGAAAGGCTGAGGAAAAAAGACTTATGTCCTTGGAATATAAATAATGTACCATGTATAACACACATTTCATTCTATGAATTTGTAATTACATGCGATGTACATTACACATTTCAATTCGTATGAAAAAAGATTGTATTTTTTTAACTTGATAATACAGTTACTAATAAAATCCATAAGAACTTCATGCATTATAGACCTTGATTTTTTTTGCTCATACTCATTCTCCAAAGACAAATATGGTTCCTTATTTAAATACATTTATGATGTTCCTTGTAAGATATTTGATTTTATTCATGCACGAACAAAATTCTCCCTATTTTCCATACTTAATTTTTGGTATTATTTTCTGCATAATGCATCTCCATCGGTTGCTACTAGCATACCTATATTATATAAATATATGTAATATATGCCGAGAGGTATATATTACATATATTTATATATTATATAAATATATAGATACCTTGTGAACTTCACCTCTCGGCATATTTTACATATACAAAAACATAAACCAAAAGATGATATGTAAAATATGCTCAGAGGTGAAGTTCACAAGGCACCTATATATTTATATAATATATAAATATATGTACTTCATCTTCTCCTGCTTGCCTAAATACTTTATTCAATGTAACAACTGTTCTGAATGCTTCCCATAACAGCTTTGCACGTCTATTACTATCATATGGCGGTTTATCGGTAACAGGAGGAATTTGCCCCAAATCTCCTACCAAAATCATAGAAACACCACCAAAACTCATGTCTACTCTTTCAGGGAATGCTTGATGAAGTTGGGAGTCCACATTTTTCTTTCCGACTTAATCAAATATATTATCAAACTAGCATATATATAATATATAAATATATGTAATATATACCTCTTGGCATATAGCTAATATGTGAAAGGATTCTTTATGCACGAACCAACAGTTTTTTGCAAAATAAGGGTAAACACTTGGATGTATCGAGGGAAAGTATCAAAAAAATACTGCTAAGCTAAACATACACATTAGCATTATGTGGAAATTACTGAATTTGCAGCAGGGTAAGATAATTAACCAAGGAATTTGCATTCACAAGACTAATACAAACATACACAAGACTGCAAATAATTGGAAAGGAAAAACAACTTTACATTCAGAGGAAAAAACTGGCAAAATTGGTTCAGTAATCCTATATCCAAAAATTCCTCCCTTGTGCTTTGCTAAGGCACACAATATATAGCAAAATTAATTTACCAACCCTTCCTAAAAATAGACTAAGGCTTGTACTCGCCCATGCATCCTATTTTTATCCTTTATTTAATAATAGATAAAGGAAAAAATAGAACATACAATTACAAATAGGCATTAATAGCCTTGATTACATTATAGTCAAACTGAAGTTGACTATTCTATTTTTAAGTAAATAAAGGTTAATAATTTGCTAATAATAAGCTTGCTTGCTAGACAAGTCTCTTTCCTTGTGCATGTGAATTCGTCTTCTTGTCTATTATGTCCCCTAGTGAAAGCATGCAAAAATAACTCCATGTGCAAGACCAAAATAATTACAATAATTGTAATATTTGCAAAGTAAATCATCTACTGTAGGAACCATTGTCCATGTGCAAATGCTTCCTTTTCTCTCTGCAATATATGGGGCCACCCTTGCTCCTCACCATTAGTTTTCACTAGTTTGGCCACTCTTGTGGACTTAGAAAATTACCATGGTTTGGAAATAATATAAGGAATTTTGAAAAAGGGGAAAAACATTACATTCAGCCACCTTTAAATGCACATAGCCCAGTATATGGTCTGCCACCTTTGATTATATTGCATGGTATATTTTTTCGGCTTTTGCAATTTGGATAACACTTGGTGACTAAGGCTTAAACCTACCTTTTGAGTGATCATTGTTGGTATGATGGTGGTCATCCCCTTTTGATTATCGGTTACATAGACTATGGTTAGACTTATAAAAGTTAATATGCAATGATTATTTTAAAACATGAGGTTGGCCTCCTTTGCACAATCACTCACCCCTCCAATAATTGGTCGGTGGGATAACTAAGTTAGGTAGAGTTGCTTTGATAATAGTGATTAATTCTTGAAAGTTGATCTCTATCCTTGATAATTCGATGTCATTGATCTAAAACTGTAGTTAGGGTTTCTAACCTTGCATTGAATGTGTCCAGTGGGAACTGACCATGATGGTTTGCATTGAATAATGGAGCTTGATCTTCGTACCTGTTGGATTTAGACTGTTTGATTACTAACTCCATGTGAGTTAGGTTAAGTTGTGGTTGAAGTGGGTTGAAAGGTACCCGAGCTCTATCCTTTGGTCATTATTTCTTACTCGCAGAGAGTGGCGAAGCCCTGGAAAATTTGTTTCATATCACCATTATTGATCTCTTTGAGCTCGTTTCTTTCTGCATTAATGGTTTCTGATCCTTCGTGCATTTGTATTTCTCATCTTTCTCTCTATTATAGCTTTCTGAGTGGGATGTTGTGGATGATTTCCGCCATTGTTGACCTCTGAAACTCATTTTTGTGTTTTTCTTGCTCTCTGTGAGTTTGAATCTTGGTCGCTTTCCTGAGAGTTCTGGAGGGTTCGTATATTTGCATTTTCACGACTTTAGTTTCTTAGGGCAAAAGAATGGTCTCCATTTCTCGGTTAGGCCCTCTGTAACTTTGAGGGCAGCCGTGAATGCTGGAAAAGGTGAGCTTCTTTGTCTTCAAACATGAAAATGATCTCATTTTCATTGTTTCTGTGACCATGCATATACTGATACTTTGCCATTTCTTACTTTTGAAACCAGTCCTCTCTACACAAATGGTTTTCTGAGCTTGATTGGATCTGCCTCTTTCTAATAGCTAAAGCTTCGTCATTCTTTGAGTACTTGACAGCGGCATATTATTTGGTGAGTTCTATGCTTTATCCTCTATGGCCATGTGGGCTTTGAAGCTTTTAGAAATTGTGGAAAATCTGTAAAACTATCTCCATTTCATCATGTTATACATTGGAGGTATGTGTTTCTTTTATTCATTTTTTACCTACTTTCACTTGGAAATAGAGCTTTGCAAAGATCCGTTTCATTTTTTAGCGTTGACATTGATGGAGATTTGTTATTGTGATTTTGAGAGAATCTCAATTTGCTCATTTTGGTCTTCTGATCCTTCGTGCATGTGTATCTCTTATCTTTTTCACTGTTAGAGCTTTCTGTGTGAGATGGTTGTGGATG
Source organism: Taxus chinensis (assembly GCA_019776745.2). NCBI lineage: Eukaryota > Viridiplantae > Streptophyta > Pinopsida > Cupressales > Taxaceae > Taxus > Taxus chinensis. Next base: position 233,637,722 of record CM034151.1, on the reverse strand, counting down.
CTTGGCTTCTTTTTCCTTTCAAACTCTATTATTCTATAGCATTATATGGGATTTCGAAATCCATCACTAGCACTTTTGTAAACTAGCATTAAACTGTGAATTCTACAGGAACTCTACTTTGCAACTAGTGTATCATGCTTGAACAAGTATTTGATGTGTTTATTGAAAATTGATCCTTTGAGCTGAGTTGTGTTTATTTTTATGATTGAAATGACTAAATAATTGTTAATAAAGCAATAACTATATAAACCTCTTTGAATTGGGAGATCAAACCCTATATAAATTTGATTGAGTCCAATCTAATAATGTAAATGTACTCTAATAAAGTTAGAGAATGTGTAAGATCACTTGAATTCGAAATCAGTCATGAGTAATTTGCCAATGCCAAAACAAATATTTAAGAAATATATTGTGTAATGGCTTATCTCCAGGAAGGATTTATGTTTAGACATAATTTAAACCAATGACTTATTGAGGAAATATAAATGTTGTATAATAATTTTGTCTTTTTAATACAGTACATACACGCTAGTGTATTTGACATTTTCTTACACTACAAAATCATATCTTATCAACACTACTAAACATAATTTTTTTTGCTCATGGAGGATAGACTAATTCGCCTTTGTTATTGCTTTACTCGAATTGAGATTGTAACCTTCAATATCATCATTATTATGCCGAGAGGCATTCTCATTTATATATATATTGAGTGGAGGAGTCTGATGTCATGCCCGCGAAATTTGAAATTTGTGTCCGTGATATTTTTAAAAAAGCACTTTACTAATTTAATTTTAATTTGTAAAACTAGTGTGGGGAAGTTACAAAACAATTTACTAATTTAATTTGTTAAATTCTCGGGTGTGGGGAAGTAAATAATTTATGAAAGAGACATTGGCGGATAAGAAATATGTCACATATTGTTGGAGCTCCCTTTGGTAGAGAGCAGTAGAGTATTTGTCAATTTGAATGTTACACACGACGTGTTCAAAAAAGTAACAACACCTGATGGAGATGACCATGAAGAACATGCAAAAAGTTTCATTGATGGGTACAAGAATAGACCTTTTTCCATGGAAAGTGTGTCTCTTATTGATGCCGCTAGATCTTGGACATATAATGCAAGGAGAAAACATGATAACAAGTGGGAGGTCAAGAGTTTGGCAGCTATTGTGAGATTGTTCCCAAGGTTTTCCTCTGTCCCTTTGCGAGAATCTCATAAATGGGTTGATTTTTGTTAGTCAGATTTGTTGCTTTACAAGCTATTTCAAGATATAGACAGAGATATCAGACATGATTCTGATTCAATAAGTTCAAACTGGGATTCGTTCCATTATAATCCATGGCATGTCGAAAGGAGGACTACAGTAGAAGACTTTGAAAATAACAACAATTCTGAAGATGAAATTAATCAACATGTTCAACAGAATACAATAAAACATGAATGAGAAATCATGTGTAGGCTTCATCATGGTCAAATTTTGCAAGCAATGGAAATAGATATGTTGGGAAGGAGAGATATTGACAGACAAGTACCATGGAATGATGAATATCGAGGTGAAGAATACACAAGTAAAGCGATAAAATTCATAAGAAACATGAAAGATAATGGGTTGGTTATAAACGATGAATTAGCCCCAAATTTCAATTGTGACACCTTGGGTGCTAAACAGAAACAAGAACTTGATATAATAATGAAACATTATAATCAACATCGAAATAACATTCCATTTCTCATGGTAGATCAAGGAACAACGGGAACAGGAAAATCCTATTTGATTGGTGTGATTCGTCAGACACTTTTTGATGCATCATTCCCTGAACGTTCTCTTCTATTGCTTGCACCAATAGGAGTTGCAACTTTTAATATTGGAGCCTCGACCATCCATTCACAACTTCGAATCCCTATTACAATTTTCTTAGAATTGGAGGGATCGAGACTTGCATCATTCTAACAAGAGATTTACCACTTAAAATATGTATTGATTGATGAAATGAGCTTCCTCAGACAAAGTTTGCTAGAAAACGTGGACTCCCGACTTCGTCAAACATTCCCTGAAAGAGCAGACATGAGTTTTGGTGGTGTTTCTGTGATTTTCGTAGGAGATTTGGGGCAACTTCCTCCTCTTACCGATAAACCGCCATATGATAGTAATAGACGTGCAAAGCTGTTATGGGAAGCATTCAGAACAGTTGTTACATTGAATAAAGTATTTAGGCAAGCAGGAGAAGATGAAGACCAAAAACATTTTCAAGAACTTCTGGCCAATCTCAGAGATGCGAATCCAACACTGGATGATTGGATGTTGTTAATGAGTAGAACAAGTTCCGCATTAGACAAAGATAGCAACGAAGAATTCTATAATAATATTCACCTAATGGAGACAAATATTAACATGAATAACCACAACAAAAAAAATTGCATTCATTGAAAATACCTGTCGCACGTAGCATTGCAACTAGAACAAGTACCGCCAACACACTGGCAGGAGATCTGAATGAGAAACTTGATTTAGAATTATTAATTTCTAATGATGCAAGGGTTATGTTAACATCCAATCTTTGGATAGAAGCAGGTTTTGTAAATGGAGCACTGGGATATATTTGAAGCATAGTATATGCACCTGGTAGTGGTCCACCTAACCCGCCAACATATGTAATGGTTGAATTTGATAGTTACTTAGGAATACCATTTGAAGATAGAACTCCGCATACCATCCCAATTACACCAATACAGAGGGGATGCACACACCAATTACCCTTACGGTTGGCATGGACATTGATGATACATAAATCGTAAGGTTTGACTCTTTCCAAGGCTACATTTGATATTGAAGAAAGAGAGACAGTGAGGTTAACATTTGTGGCTATCTCTCGAGTGAAGTCGTTGCAGAGTCTAAGAATATCTCCGCCATTTTCATATGAGCGCTATGCAAAAATGAAGAACGGAAAACTACTTTCGAAACAGAAGGCTGAGGAAAAAAGACTCATGTCCTTGGAATATAAATAACATGTACCATGTGTAACACACATTTCATTCTATGAATTTGTCATTACATGTGATGTACATTACGCATTTCAATTCGTATGAAAAAAAATTGTATTTTTTTAACTTGATAATACGGTTACTAATAAAATCCATAAGAACTTTGTGCATTATAGACCTTTATTTTTTTTGCTCATACTCATTCTCCAAAGACAAATATGGTTCCTTATTTAAATACATTTATGATGTTCCTTGTAAGATATTTGATTTTATTCATGCACGATTAAAATTCTCCCTTATTTTCCATACTTTATTTTTGGTATTATTTTATGCATAATGCATCTCCAGTGGTTGCTACTAGCATGTGTGTGTGTGTGCGCGTGCGCGTTGAGAGGTATATATTACATATATATTATATAAATATATAGGTACCTTGTGAACTTCACCTCTCGACATATTTTACATATACAAAAACATAAACCAAAACATGATATGTAAAATATGCCGAGAGGTGAAGTTCACAAGACACCTATATATTTATATAATATATAAATATATGTAATATATACCTCTCGGCATATATTACATATATTTATATAATATAAATATGCTAATTTGATAATATATTTGATTAAGTTGGAAAGAAAAAGGGCAACCACTAAATACACAACCAACAATATAGTTTCTCAATAACATATTGTGTTTCAATTTTGTCTGCCTCACACAAACTTCAACACATCTCTATTTCGTATGCTCTCCTCCATCACAATTGTTTAATGCATTACACTTCGTCATATCGAAGTTTCCATTGTAACGTGAGTTAGATTTAAATGTAGAAAGTTGAAACGCATTTGAAAAGTGAAAAAGTCGTAGATCAATATTTGTATTTTGTATTTTATATAAAAAAGTATCTGTATTACACGTCACACGCGAACATGAATGACATAGTAGAGTAAGGCAGCGGTCCCATGCAACCCGCAAGGCAACAGAGCTTAAGCAGGTGCTGCACAGTTTTTTCGGAAAAATTAGCAGCGACGCAGTCCCATGATTTTAAGAAAAAATTGCAGAGCCAGAAGGGAGAAATTTGAGGAACCATTGCTCTGTTGACAGGTGGCCGAACAAAAAGGAATGCAGGCAAAAAATATTACAGCCCCCCCACCCATTGCACCCGCTCAAATTGACCCTCCTATGCAGCCGCTGCTCCGGTTTTTCAGGAGAAGATTCTGAATTATGCAATAAGTAAAAAAATTAATTTGTATGGGACCACCCGCACCTGCAACTTTTTTGCGGTTGCCCCCCGCATGGGACCGCTGCCTAAGAATACAACTAAGAAAGAGGGACATCAAATTCAAGCGTGGGTATTAGACGGGGAAGCGGAGGGTGGAGAGGGCGCAGATGCGATGGTGTGGGATGTTTTGTGGTGTCCTCCTCTTTCAGAACGACTGTTGTGAGCAAATCGGAGGCTCCCTTGGTGGAGACCCTTTTGTTTCTCTTCTTCAGACCATTCGGAGCCGTAATACTCCTCCTCCGTGGCACTGTCTGCTTTGGAGGCGGGCAAAAACATGCTTCCCCACTGCGGGAAGTGCACCAAAGACACTGGCAACGTGCACGCAACGATCATCACTCCCATCAGCATGATTCCGGTTTCGTGGGAGTAGGCCGAGCTCGTGAAGAAGAGGAGCTGAGTTAGCCCCGACCCGAAATTCCCTCCTGCACCTGCCATGCCCGAAAGCACACCCAGAGACCTGCAAATTGCAATATCATGTAAATGCAATTAATATATACTTTTGATTTTGGAGATGATCAGTGATTAATTAATTAGAGTCATCATTATATGAGCATCAATATTAGGTATTCACCTGCGGGAAACGAAAGGAATGATGCCGAATGTTGCCCCGCATGCAGCCTGCGCGCAGACGGAGAAGGCGACCATGGCGACGATAGAGAGGGGAAGCGATCCTGCTTTGCCTAGCCAAATGCAGAACACTCCTCCTGCCGTCTGCAAAATCCAGAGGAGCCAAAGACGGCCTCGCATTCCGAACATGCGAGAACTCGTGTCGGAAAGGTATCCTCCCAATGGGCGAGCCACTATATTGGCCAGCCCAAACGAAGCCGCAATGATCCCTGCTGTGTGCAGTGTGAGATTGAATTTGTCGAAGAAGTACTCGGCAATGACATTGTCCGTCGTGAGCTCGACCCCCATGGAATATCCGTAGAGCAGTGCAAATATCCAGGTTCGGTAGTTGCTAACGCCATACCAGAATACCTGCAATATCAAATCACACCCATTGTAAGAATCAATTAAGAAAGAAAGCTATAGTTACTTATAGTACGCTAATAAGGATTAATTAAGCAATATAGAAATTACTTTGGAGAATTGATCCTTGACTTTGTCCCCGCTGTTTTGCAGCGCCTGGAAGTTACCGTCGGGAAGATCTTGGCCGAGTGTGAGGACGAGGATACCCATCAAGAGTTGGAGAGAGCCCGGAACGAAGAAGGCGATGCGCCACGCAATGAAGGGAGTGGAGTGGAATTTAGTGCGAATTAAATCGTAAACGAGAGGCATAAGCAGCTGAGTGGCGCCGCCTCCCATGTTGCCCCACCCGGCGGCGGTGCCGTTAGCGAGGCCGACGATGTTAGTGCTGAACATGGAGCTCATCCAGTACTGGCATGACACGAAGGTGGCGAGTGAGAATCCGATGAGGAAGCGCACCACTATGAACCCTGCGGCGGAGGATATGAGCGACATTCCAAACACTGTGGGCGCCGCCAGCATTATTAGGAAGGCGCATCCGTAGCGAGGGCCCAACAGATCGCATATAGCTCCCATGGCCAATCTGGAAAAAATGGAACCCGACACGGAGGCGATCCCTGCGTTTCCGATATCTCCCTTGGTGAGGTCGAGATTGTCTCTGATAACCGGCAGAAGCGGCGCCGCTGCGAAGGTGGAGACGAAACACGTGCAGAAAGACATCCACGAGAGGTGAAACGTTCTCATGTGTGGATTGCCGAACGACAGCAGCTTTAACTCTGTCGCCTTGTGCTCCGAATCCACCGCCAGCTTAAACTTAAACTTTTCTCCTCCCCCTCTCGACTCTATATCCATACGCCCCACATTCGCCCTCCCATTCTCTGCCATTTTTATTAACTTGTACAGACCACGATATGAAAGAAATAACGAATGAAGTAATATGCTCTGGAAAATGGACAATGCTTCTTCCGCCACAATACCCTTGGTTTTAATAGGACAATGCTCACCGAATTAGAATATTTGAGTGACCTAATTGTGAGTTGACGTTGTACAGATTAATGCCTCTCCGTGACCCCTAATTAGTAACGTCTCTTCCGTGTGAGAGCCAAGCTTGGAATGACGCCGCGTCCTCACATGCAAACGACGCTTGCAATTAGTCTCCGTCTGTTTGGGATTGGGTCACCTCTTGAATTATTGATACACAATGGCAATGCCTCGGTCGTTTCCTACTGTTCACTACTTTTTTATATATATAATTAACATGCAACACTTCCCGCAAGCGGGTCACAGCGGGTCACTCTCATATTCAATAATCTACTGCTCGTATCGGTATGGAAGGGGCACCAATTTTGTCAGCGCCTTGCAGTTCTACGGTTTTATATAATTTTTATTTAACTGCTACTCTTAAATTTATTTATTTAAAGATGTTCGCCACATAATCAATTTTATCCTACACAAGAAGTGTTTTGAGAAGGGAAGAAAGGGTCCATATTTTACTCAAAATAATTAATTAACAATTTTAAATTTAAAAAAATAATTATTTATAAATTATTGATATTACAGTTCATCCCGATCAACTTAGTTGTCCATGCTATCTATCTTACATTACAAGAACATATTCCACAATATCATATGTAAATATCAATATATTGTCATTCTTATATCAATAGGGGTGACTTCACAATAGAAGTGACCCTCTTACAAAGATAATGGTCTATTGGTTTTAGGATGAGTATGCTTGCTTGCTCAACCTTCCCATCTCCTCTTCTATAATTTCACAATATTTATAACAAAGTTTACGATTATATTTAAATACATGCTTACCACCCAAGTTAGATGGGCCTCTTCAATACATTTTAGAATTACTTCTACGACTCTAAATAATCTTGTTTATACTCATTCATTGTAAGAGCTGAACTAGTTAACAAAACTAGAAAACATTTTATATATTTTAAGAAAGATTCATGATTGTTTCACCAAAGATCTAAAGAGGGAAAACAAACATTGAAAAATAGAAAATAAGAGTAATATTATTGTTATTGTTTAATACCATTTAAATAACAATTTTTGTGAAGAGGAAAACACTTGGAATATTATTGATCAATTATATGGAATTCTTTCAATTTAAGATTTGTTCAATTATTATTGAATAAATTTAGAAATAATTTCTACTTAGAGCATGGATTTAGTTTCTATCACTGCAATATATAAAGCACGTCTGATAAACAATGATCACCACTTAGTGGGATTTGTTGACTTGCAAGGAAAAGCACCTCTTTTCGTTATAGCTATTACTACCAACTTACGTGGTAAAGTTATTTTATCATCATATACAAACTAATTTGGTGCTTGTTTGGCCTCTTTTGAAAGCCTTATACACTTTCATCTTGCATGTATGGAATTTTTATTTCAAACCCTAAATTTTAAATAAGATAAAAGGTTGCTTGACTTGGGAATACTAATTCAAAAAGCCATAACTCTAGAGGAAACAAACCGACATGGATTTCTAAGGCTCCTTTCAACCTATATTGAGAAAGCACTCATTGTTATGCTTCTAATCATGTCATGTAGCAATGAAGAAATGGAACTAAAGGGAATATGTGAGTTTTGTAGCATCATGCAACACAATATGGATTTATGAAACCTATTATTATTTGAATATTCCACTGTAGTAGACATAGCATGGATGTTATATAAACAATATTTTTATTTCTAACCCAAGATAGAGTGGAAAATTTTGGTGTATTTTCTTCTTGTGATTTGGATATGAGTTTTGGATCACTAGTGGTAGAAGTTTGGCGCTCCATAACTAATAAATTCAAGATAGGTCTTATAGTTTCTTGGTGAAACATCTCCACGCGGCCTCTATTTATTTACATATAGGTGATTATATACTTATAAATCTGTCTACTCCTTACTTTTTAAATATCTGAATGCTGCCATATCGTATCCTCTCTTTTTCTTAACTATTACTATGGCATTATGAACTATATTTTGATGAGTTAAAATGTTAAAACTAATGAGTGTTATGGTTTACATAAGTAGGGATCTGCTATTGATAAAAATGTAATCATTACTGGGCATAAATATCATTGTTATTGGATGATTTTGGAACATACCCTAAATCAAGGGGTATTATATATGTAACCATTATTGATTGTATATTCATGATTAAATAATCCCCTAGTGTCATGTAAACTCTATTTTTCTTAAGGATTATAGTTTGGAATATATCTTGTGATTCCTTTCTCTTAATCCTAATAATTACACGGATGCTTATGAGTAAATGCATGGAAATGGGGGGCAAATAAATGGCCATAAAAGTATTTTAGAGGAATATTAAACATAACACACTTGTGTTATGTATTGATAGCATTATAATGTAAGCGCTTTATAACTTGGTAGTGTTCTAATGCGAATGTTTTTTTATTGTGTAAAACTAGTTTTTCATAGACAATATAAAATGAACTCATTATAACACAAGCATATTATGTTTTCTTTGGATCAAAATTTACCCACTCTTTGACTTGGATATCTAAGCCCAAGGGTTGGACTATCCATTCCACACACAATTTTAGTAATATTTCAAAATATGTGTCAGTCGTAATTGTGACTAGCTTACGATCTCTATTTTATTTTCTACGAATCACAATTGTGATTGGCTTGCAACTGAGTCAGGTATAGCTTTCATTTTCATGCATTTTTTTGTCATTTTATTACAATAAAATCTCTTCTATGTTATTAATTGGTTAGGGATCTAACTGAGGAAGGTCCCCTAACCACAAAAAACAACTAACATTTTTCCAAGTGTGTTTGTGTGGAGATTATAGATTCATATCAGGAATATTTTACCCACTTTATTCATTCAAGAACTCATGATTGTCCCTCACTTTTTCAAAAGGAGCATAAACCCATTATTTTTAGTAGCATTAATTTTCTGATCCAAAGGACATTTAAGAGGATAAAATTTTCCTGAATCTCCAAAGATTGTGACTGTGTGGAAGTCAACTCTAAGATCTTTTTGACAAATACAAGAGTGCAGAAAATTGGAGCCCGTACATGACATTTGTGACTAGTCAAATTTGAGTACCCTCCCAGATGAGACAGGGTCAACCAATGAGTCACAACATGACTAATGGAAAAAATAGAATCAGGCATAGGTGATAAGTTCGGGTGGACCTCCAGTCATCGAAACTCGATATCGACATCTTCGTCAATGATTGAAAAAAAAAATCCATGTGGTGGGTCCTCAAGCCATCACATGGCCCTGCCACCATCATTGTCACATTGGTTTACATTTCCACATTGGTAGGAATGATTTATACCAACTCGGCAAGCTATTTCATTGAATTGGGACAAGTTGAGGGACTAAGCTCAAGTTATGCGATTTATGGGGCGAGTTAATGTACCTATGCATCGGCTGCAGCAAAAGATGGTTCAAACGTGGCCTAAGCTACGTATTCATTGGAGTGGATAAAGACTATTTAAATATTTATCTCACCCATATCCCTCTCGATGTGGGATAATACCTCGCAGATGCTACATAATATTGTACCCCAAAAACATAACTCGGTGGAATGACCGAAGGGCAACCCATGTGGATAGAACTAAATGGATCCACGTGGTATGGCGGGCGATCGACATTGACAATGGAAGTGAGGTCAACGGGCACGTACATAGCAGCTCGAGAGCAGGGGTTACAGGCAGATGTGGTTGCCAACAAGAGTGGTCAGTGACAATGGAACCCGGGCATGTGGTGGTTGGGGAGGATGTCATAACAAAGTGGTCATGTTTCATTCAATGAACAAAGCAAAAAAGGGGGTGGAGGAGTCAACCCCACGACCTCACCCTACATATGATCAAATCGACCCAAAAAACTCGGCCAACGAATTGGTTGAGGTGTATAAGACTAATGGATTTGGTATAAGAACCATATAATGGGGTCATGCCCACCTTGGCCTATAGGAAGGCATCTCTAACACTCCCACTCACAATACACAAGCCTCTCTCCAAGAAAGCTTGAGGAGGAAAATAATATTAAGGAAATTTAGGAGTATGTGAGGCCTTAGAAAAAAATATGAAGTCAATTTTGGAGAAAAATAATAAGGCCTATTTATAGGCTTTATGGAGAAGATATATAGAGGCCTACATTATTATACTATAGGTGAAGAAGCTCCTCTCTCCAAACAACAATTCTCCAAGCCCGAGCGTAAGAGAACAAAAGGTGGAGGCCTTAAGAAGTTTGAAGGCATTTTCATGGTGACATTTATAAGCCCTAGGCCTATATTTATGTAGGATGTTTTGGAGAAAAAATACGTAAGTCCTATACTGTAATAATATAGGCATTATATGACGTATCTTGTATTATTATAGGCATATGGAGATATAAGTCTTATATCATACTATTATAGGAATCATCATCATCATCATTATTGAAGTCTTGTATTATTATTAACAAGATGAAATTTAGGAACAATGTAAAATTTACGGGAGTTATTATTTACTCACCGAATAGTGCAAAGGAAAAATTGACTCATTTATTTCTCGTGATAGAGCCCATAGATGTCATGGAAATGAGTTGCATGATAAAGCACTAGAGAAGCACTAGAGCTTAGATCTTTAGTACGTTGGACGTATTCTTAGATCGTTTACTTTAGAGGAGGGTCATTATTCACCATTGAGGTCGTTGGTGACATTTGATCCACTTAGCCATGGGTAGTGGTCATGTTACTATATAATAGAGTGAAAGGAGGTCATCGTCAACAACAGACATCAAATCAATCTCAACTCTACGTATAGGATTATTTCTTCCATACAACAAAGTGAAGGGAAATCCTTGTTGTCTAATCATATTTGGAGACTTAGCACCATTCAACGGAGACATTTGGGTCATCTGGAACACATGAGTTATTATAAACTCATCGAAAATAGTGGAACACCTAGATTCTGACTTTGGATCCAAAGGGTATTTTACACTGGAGATCGAATCTGCTGCATAAGCTGGGGTATTTTCACTTGGTGATCATGGAGGATATTATTATTCTTCTGGCATCATTGGATATGTGATCTACTGCATAAGCTAGGGAGTTGTCACTTAGTGGTCATGAAAGAGATTCTTGTTCTCCTAGACATCATTGGAGATCAAATCTGTTAAATAAGTCAGGTATTTTCACTCGGTGATCATGAAGGAGATTATTGTTCCTTAGATATCAAGTTTATTATAGCTTCGATTGTGATTTTGTGCTAGAGTTGAAATTTAGAATTGGATAATAAATTGATTCAATAGTTTTGAACCCCAATACGTAGGCATTTTTTTGAACTCCATTATCAACCTATGTGCATTGTGGTTATGTTTTTGCATTGCATTATTTTAAAGTTGATTATTACATGGTAATTTCAAAAATAATTAATTTCCTACAAGGGTGCATGGTCGAAGAATTTTTGTTGGCCGCTTTTCGGATCAAGTTTGGTATTAGAGAAGGTATTACACCTGTAAGGTTACTAATCTACGAGAAAGTGATATCAAGAACTGGGTTATCATCTGCAATAACAGTGATATGGACATGTACCAGTTCACGCTATATCCTAAAGAAGGATTCTCAATTTAGGAAATGTCTACAAATATTGGAAGTAAAGAAGAAAAAGAAAGAGCTACAAGATAGGTTTGAGTCTTTGATAGAATTTGGGAATTATTGTATTGATATATTTGTAATTGTAAGACCCTCTTTCAAGGGAATTTTTTTCACAGTATATCAAATTTTCTTGTTGAGTAAGCTGTCTAGGCACAATAAGAAACCAGTGTCATACTTTACAGAGACATTGATCATGTAGAGAAGATGACATGGGACCAAAACCACCATCTAAGTATACACTACATGATAGTTTTATCATGCTTAGTGCTTGATTTACAAATTGGCAATGAAAAATCTATATCAAGTCCTCAAAAAGACTAGAAAGACATATTCATCTCGATTTGACATCAGAGTGGAGTAGTAGAAGGAGGTGAGTACAAGTTACATAGGTCCCACAGATTGAACCAATTTTCATAGTAGAGAAGGAGTAGTTTGAAGGCCATGGTATTAGCTGCAGAGATCTTTTCATAGATAGTGATAGGGTTCATTATCCAAGAAGCGGGAAATAGTAGATTTTTTGTAAAAAAAATTCTTCCTAGTTGGGAGGTGTGATCCAGAGAACATAAATTTCCTAAATCTCCTAAGATCATGACCGTGCAAAATTTAACTCCGTGAGATTTCCTCTGAGTACAAGAATGTGTAAATCAGAAGCCATACTTGAAATTTATGGTTGGTTAAAGTTGGGTCAATTGCTAGACGAGACAGGGTCAAGTAGTGATTCACATTACGACGTGACAAAAATAAAAAATTAGGCAAATATGATAAGTTCAAGTCAAATTTTTAGGCCCCTAGTCTTCGACACTCGAATAGGGCCATCTTCGTCAATGATTAAAAAAAAAAATGCCATGTGGTGGGTCGTTAGGCCACCACGTGGCCTGCCACTACATTGCCACATTGGTCTACTTTTCCACATTATAGCGAGCTATTCACCAAGCCATGGGATGAGTTGAGGGACCAAGCCCAAGTTACATAGGGGAGAGTTGTGTACCTAGCTCGGAGAGCCAAAGGGTGAGATGCTCATGTTTATTCTGGCCAACAAAAGTGGAGGATGTGGCCTAAGCCACGAATGGATATGATAGGGATAAGCCTTAAAAAGGATATATTATCCCCAATCCCAACTGATGTGAGATTATTCCCACCACATTGTAAAATAACCCAGGATAAAAATAGCCAAGTGCAGTGGATAGTGGGTCACAAGTGATGTGGCGGTAGGGAGGCCCACGTGGAAAACAGACAACGAGCGCAATGATAACAGAAGGAAAACGTAACAGTAGAAGGGACCCCCAACGGGTTATGTGGACAGTGGTCAGTACAATGACCAAACAAAATAGCAGTGCATAAGGGGGAATGAGATTTGAACCTGCGACCTCCCCATAGGTATTGCAGCGGCCCAACCAACTCGAAAAAGTTCCAATGAGTTGGTTATGATGGATAATGGAAATAAGCCATTTAAACAATATTTTTCACGGCCTTCCTTGGCTATAAAATCTATCCTCTCTCCATTCAAACATACAGAAGCCTCTCTCAAAGAAATCCTGAGGAGGAAAAGAATATTAAGATGAGTTAGGAGTATGTGAGGCCTTAGAAAAAATTATGATGGCCATTTTGGAGAAAATAATAAGGCCTATTTATAGGCTTTATGAAGAATATATAGAGGCCTACATTATGTTATAGGAGAAAAAAATCCTCTCTCCAAGAAGCTATTCTCCAAGCCCTAGCTAAGAAGTATGAAAGGTGAAGTTTGAAGGCATGTTTGTGGTGATATTATTGGGGAATCAAATGTAAATCATATATTATAATAGGCAATATGGAAAGATAAGTCTTATATTGTACTAGTATAAGCATGATGGCCTATATGGTATTAATATGGACACGATTAAAATACGACCTATTTTGTATTAATATAGGAATATGAGGAATAATTATTCCTATATCATATTCATATAGGCATCATCAGTCCGATATGATTATAAGCAGCAAATTAAGTCATATTATTTAATAGGCACATATAAAAAATTGTGGGGGTTATTATTTACTCACCAAACAATACAAAGGCCAAAATGACGCCTTTATTCTTGTGTTAGAGCCCAAAGATGCCATGGAGCCGAGGGACGTGACAAAACAACAGATAATCACTATAGATCAAAGCCTTAGTACATTGGACGAATCATCAGATCATTTGTTTCACAGGAGGTTCATTATTCATTATTGATCTCATTGACGACACTGGAACAACTTAGCACCGTGCAGAGGTTATCTTGCCATGCAATAAAGTGAAAGGAGGTCATCGTCATCCATAAAAATTGTAGACAACCCAAAATTACTCACATGTTCCCAGTGTTAGCCTAGTACACTCTGTTATTCACCCATTTGTGATTAATTGATTAAATCGATTAATTCAAACACATTGCAAACTTTGGATTAATTAAATTATTAAATTAATCCCTAGTAACCTTTGTTCCCCTTTGTGCTAAGTTAATTACCATTTATTAATTAAATGATTAATTAATTAAGTGTGCACATCCTAGTCAGCTACAACTTAGTCAACATCCACTTGGACTCCACATCCTCATCCTAGTTAACTACACTTCTAGAATCCTATAAAGATGGGGGCAATTGAATTACACGTACAACCACCTTTCTGGATGCAACTTCTGCAATTAATTCCATCATTGTCCCTAATGCCCCGGAATTGTTGCAACCTCCTCCAATGTTATTTTTAGCATGTGCATTCAACCCATTTCAACCAACTTCCAACTACTCTTGCCTCTATAAAATGCAAGCTTACTCTCTTACAAATCATCTTGGATTTAAGTACAATAACTTTGCTAAATTTCCAAGCCAAAGTATCTGTGCTTGTAACAATTGCACTCACATTTGGAGGCCATTCAAGAGCACCCATAATCATCTATTCACAAGGTTACAAAGCTTAAATCTCTTACAACATACTGAGGTTTTCATTGGAAGGTTTCATGGAGGTTTGCACATTTAGTTGTTTATCTTCCATTCACTGTTACTTTTCAAGGCTTACATTTTGGCTCACCCGATGGGAGACCCCACATTTCTTTGTTTCATTTTAGTTAATCCTTTTATGATCTAACTCTTTCTTTATGTTTATTGTTCTTATTTAATCTTGCCATCAAAATTTTAGCTTCTCAAGTGAAGTACAAAAGTCAAAAAACCAAAAAAAAAAATTGTTGGGTCGTTTTTCTCACGTTCAAAATTTTCACTAAGAGTACTACCGTAACCCATCTTCTAGAAGCCATAACGTTTTCTCCCGAACTAGGAATGGCTTCATTTTTTTTTACAAAAAAAGGTATTGAAAAGATATATGCAATGGAAAAATAATTTTCTGATTTGGAATTATAGAAAAGTTATGGTTTCATTTCTCCTAACACTTGTCTTTTTTTAAAAAAATAAAAAACTTTGTAGTTTTTTAAACGTAACAACCTCGCACATTTGCTCTTTCCTCGCACATTTAAAGCTATCTTGGAAATCAGAAATGTGATTGTTTATTTTTTTTGGGAACTAACCTTTCTTTTCTTTTTTAATCAAAGCTTGTTTTACGTGTATGCTCTTTCCTCGCACTTTTTAAAGAGATTTTGGAAATCAAAAGCGTGAACTTACTTCTGTTGTCTTGTCCTCTACCTACCTTAGGAAAATTTTATAATCATTTCTTGTAGGACCCACTCTCATGAATATTGAAAACAAATTCACTTAAAAAATACTAATTGTGGGTTGCCAAATGATGTACAACCAAACCACATTAAGTTCGAAGATAAGAAAAAACACCACATTCTAAAAATTGTATATGCAAGTTTTGGATAAGATCTTTGGCTCATCTACTTTGAACTAGGAGAAGTGCCCTTTGACATAAGACTTAAGACAACAAGAGGGATGCTCTCAAGAACCCTAAAGTAGTCCATGCAAGAGGGAACCTTGTGGATGAAATGGGAATCTTTTATCCTACTTGACTAGTAAAGCCTTGTGAGTTAGAGTCACAGATATCCACTATTGGCGACCCCAGTGTGATTCATTCTGAGCAAGATATTTAATTAGGGTTTGAAAGGGGTTAAAGTAAATCCGTCAGCTAAAAATAGTGTCACACTTGCTCAGATATACTATTAAAACCTAGTTGAGAGAGCCACCTAGGAAGCCACGCCTTGTCCAAGCCAATCAAAGGTAGAGGCCAAAACTTTCACTACATCATTTTTCATTTTTCTCGAGAGTTACACACTTGTGTTTTATTTTTTTCCTTCGTCTCTCTCTCTCTCTCTCTCTCTCTCTCTCTCTCTCTCTCTCTCTCTCTCTCTCTCTCTCTCTCTCTCTCACATCCACCTTATCACTTTCTAAATTTGTTTTAAGTATTGGGTTATGGACATCCATATCTGCACTCAAGCACTTTCATTTTCATCTAAGTCTTGACAATGTGATACTCGCTTTATCACATCATAGTCAAGCACCCTCTTGATCATCTTGGTCTTTCATTGTTGTAAGTCTTAAGTTTAACATTATCTTGTTGAAGTCTAAGAATTCCACATTCTTACCTCATCACATTGCAGGTACACTTGTTGAATTGACGACATTCACTTTGTCATTATTTTTTTGACCCCCTTTCTTTGTTGTGTTTCCTCTTTCAGCATAATTTTGTTAAGAGTAAACCTCTTTCATTGTCTTCTTAAGTCTTCTCTTTTAACACGCTTTTTATTAAGGGTTGATATCCTTCATTGTCTTCTTTAGTCTCCCTTTTTAACATCCATCTTGTTAAAATTCAAGCAAAATTAACATTTTTCCTAAGTCTATTCCTTTAAAATATTTTTGTTAAGATTTGAGCATCATCCATCATGTTTTAAGTCTCCTCTTGTAGCACTTTGTCACAAGTCAAGCACATTAACTTATTTCGTCTCTCCCCTCTTTAAGTTCACTTTTGTAAAGGATCATAAATTTATTTCAAACCTCTTCATATTTCTTAGCACTCACTTTGTTAAGAATCATCTAAACTAACATTTCAACCCATCTTCCACCTTAACATCACTCATTTTGTTACGTGTTGTGAAGTCTCTCTTGTCATCACTCTTATCACTCATTTTGTTAAGAGTTGATCATTTTCATCTTGTTAAGCCTTGTCTCCCTTAACACTCATTTTGTTACGTGTCAAGAACATTTCACTTTCCCCCCTTTTTCGTACCTCTTAACACTCATCTTGTTAAGAGCTATCATTTTTCACTATTTTTTTCACTCATATGAGTCATTTGATTTAGAGTTGACCATGTTCACTGTAGTAATTTTTCATGTACCCTTAGTATAAATTTCTAATCCCATGCGCATTGGCCTATCACCCAGCATGCTTTGGGTGCTTACTCGAGGCACATGTGGGTGCCAAGCCCCTCCTTTATATGAGCATTGTGAGAAGGTCTTGCCATTGATGGAGGATGATTTGCAAAATGAGGATAAATTTACTTAGCTAGGGTAAGGAAGAAGAAACATCTAATAGATCCACGTCTTAAATGCATTATAGAGACAAAGTACTAAGAATGCTAAAATAGACCCAAACTATGATAGTTATTTAACAAGAGGGTTTACACCCTTAAGCATGATATAAAAAATAAACCATTATATATATTCATTTAGAGTGATTCTAGTACCCACATTACAGTCAAAAGAGGTCTTCACAGACCATACATATCAAAATACTAGGACTCATACCGTACAAATCTTCCCTAGTGAGAGATCCCAACTAAGCCCTCCCATTTCAACCCTTTTTGTAGACCCTAATGCTATGAAATTACTTGTTACATCCTTTAAAACCCTGAGCACTAAGTGCTCTAAACCCTAGCATGACTACAATATCATACTCTTGTTGCATCCCCTTCTGTCTATCTCCTATATTCTTCAGGTCCCTCTTCCTTGCTTCCGAGCATCTCTATATATAGGTTCAACACCCACCGCCATGCCTTCTCTTTTGAACAGATCAGATGTCAAGTGTCAATGTGGTCCTCCAATGGTACATGCTTATCTCCTTGTGAACCCTCCACCTTCTGTAATGATGTCTTCTAAGAATATTGCATGCATGGAATATTATTTTCTTGACCTCCAAGGTTCTAGGCTGACACCTTATCCACTCAAAATGGCTAGTCGGCTCACAGTTTTCCTCAAGTGCCTCCAGAATGCCAAATATGGCTAAGTCCTTTGAGCTTGATGTCATGCCTTCCACGCATCCCTAGTTTCTCTAAAACCCTTCTTAAACATCTCTATCATGCACTCTTCTCCCCACACGCCCTTCTTCTTATAGGTCCCGTGCACACACTCACCCTTTGGTACTTAGCCAATATTTCGAGGCACAACACCACCCCACACTAAGCGTGTTCTACATCCTCAAAAACATCACGCTTCCCAAAGAATAAATAATGGTGGGACTCAGAAAATTTGAATGAAGAATGAAAGAATGGAAGAATGGAGGAACTAAGAATGGAAGAATGGAAAAATATGCTATTGCTACAAGAGGAGTGGGAACTCCTTCCTCATTATTGCCTCAATATTCGCCCAGGCATCCACTTCACCCTGCGCTTACTGGAGTAGCTCACCCACTAAAGCACTCACCTCTTCAAAGCTCAATTCATCTCCCTTATCATTTAGTGTATCTACTATCCCTTCCAACTACTTGATAAGGTTTTCTAGCGCATCCATTCTGTGAGTGACCTGGGGGTATAGTTCCTTAAGCCAATTTTTAACCAAACCTCACAAGGTTTCGATTTCTTCCTTCTTCTTCTCAACTTTGGCTACGATCTTATCCCACTTCACCCTGTTTACCTTATTCTTCTCCTGGAATTCTTTCAAATCCACCTCATGTATAGCAACTAGTATGCTTGCTAACTTGTCTCTGTAAGTGTATTTATCATACATGGCCTTAGCCATTCACCTTCCAAAGGGATCTATCACCACATTCACAGACCTCTCAGAGAATTTCAACAAACATTTTTATTTCAATCTCACTCGTAATAATCACCATATTAGAATTTCTCACGATGAATCTTGGTATGTCAGAGGTAATCATAATGGCATCATTTTTTTTGTCATGGATATTCGCAATAGGCCCAACATACATGACCAATCAATCAAAAATCCAATCATTCAACCCAGTGAAGACATTATGCCGCGTAAAGTTAAATGTAATTTTAAACCCCTTGGTGAAAGTCTCTCTAATGTCTTTCATCAACTCAAAGTGGCTAGGATGATAAAATATCCCATTACAAGACCTTGGATTGAAGGATAACATAAGCCATATTGGTATAAACCTCATGCATATTGTGATTTTCATCGCATTGATGGCCACTCAACTGATAAATGTGCACGTTTTAAGAACTACGTCTAAGACTTAATCGATGATGAAGAGATCTTTGTAGAGCTTGGCAATGAAGCTCTCATAACCGATGACACGTCAATTTCTGCTTCTACTAAAGATTTGACTGTTGTCCCCACTTCTGTACATACTAACATTCAACGAGATCATGGAGAAATTCAACTATCTCTCCCTTCCAACCAATCCATATCTTCTACAAATTTTCTTACTATAATCCAAACAAACACTGACCTGTTTCAGAAAATATTCTAACACCTAAAGTGAGCTTGAATTTTCTTCAAGACTCTCTTTCAACCCTTGACATTGCAGAAGAGGGTCCATCAACAAGCACCATTAAGCTTGATTCTATTCTTTCCATTCCATCTCCTACGCCTAACATCTCTATTCTTGTTGTCGAAACGCAACCACAACAAGCTTGGACACTTGTAACAATGCAACCTTCTATGTTCATTACACCTCAACTAATTAATCTTGCATGCATCTCATTAATGATGAATCTTACTTGTATGGATATTTCCATGAGCACACTTTATGAGGTGTGTATTCCTCATAATATCCTTATACAAAATTTTCAAGTGTTAATTACAAATCTTTTGTCTAATCAATTAATTCACAACCTAGGAGTAACATTGACTATTTCCTCTCTACGACATCTAATGAACCTCGACTATACATCTAGAGATCCATCCTTCTTTCCTCACACTTTTTCATTCATAGGTGAACATTCATCTTGACATATTCCTCGCATTAACAATATTCTTCTAACATCAAATAGGTCTTTTGATCTCATCGAAGACTTATCTAATCACTTATTGAATCCTTTGATTCAATCATTTTACTTGGAACTTGTCCACCCAAGTCTAGTAATTTAGGACCCATTGAATCTGTTGATTCCCTCCTTTGAATTCGATCTTGTCTGCCCAAGTAACGTATTGCATGACTTATCAAATATTTGGATTTCCTCCTTTGACTTGGACCTTGTCTACCCAAGTCTCATCTTTCAAGACTTGTTAAATCTTTGAATTATGCTCCTTTGACTTGAACGTTGTCCACCCAAGTATCATCTTTCAGGACTTATCGAATCTTTTGATTCCCTCTCTTTACTTGAATTTTTTCTACACAAGTCTCACATTTTAGGACTCTTCAAATTCAATAAATATAGACCTCTTTCTTGATGAGTCCATTTCAAATCCCCACCCACCAAAATTCAAAAAATTGAAAAAAGCATAAAAAGAAAACAAAAATCTGTATTAGAGCACTATTTTCCAATTAGAAATGGAAAAGTGCGTACAAATAACATTAAGCATTCCATCTATTGTTAGATATTTTAATCATACCATTATCATTTATTCACCTTCTTCACCTATCACGACACAAGTTAGCATTGTTTCTCTTGGGAATTGTGCATCTCATTTTTGTCATGGTTCTTACCATTTCAGATCTTTTTACCTATGGTTTTTTCTCAAAGCTTATTGATGGAAACTCCTCCATTCAAATAATCTATTTCTTTAACATAAACCACTAAAATTATTTACTCGGTCCTTTTTGACTACCTAACTCAATATACGGTGTTGAACCCTTGCGTCTTCCTAGTCACATGAGGCTGAGACTTGGGGTCATAATGTTTCTTCCCAACAAGAACGCTATCAACATACAAGGAAAATTAAATCAATCAAAAAATACAATTTTTTAATAAAATCAATACACATTTTTTCCCTCACAGTCTTCGGTGATAATCCCATACTTCTTACTGGCAGTATGAGACTGAAAATAGAGAAAGCCCTTTCTCGCCTATATTTGGTCTTCAGTGTTGAGCCCTTTCCTTTTACTGATGACATGGGGCAACATGTAGGTGTTCCTTCACAAAAATCATTCAACAAATAGATCCTTTCTAAAATCTTAATCAAACTACTTAATCAAATAAAAATCCCTATAAGTAATTTAGTTGCTCATTGTAAACAGAGACAACAATTCCTTCACTTGTATTTTTCCAATTAGTAGGCCATCAACGATCTAAGTCAAGTCAAACCCTATAAATTGGACTTATCTTGGAATCGGTCAGCTAATCTTGACTAGAGATGAGTTACATTTTTCTAATATGGATCATTGTTACACCTTGTGTCATCACATCCATTATCTTCACTTTCATATCACTATTCATCTCATTTTCATGTCCTTCTTGGCTCTCGGTGATGAGCCCTCTCATCTTCCTAGTTGTGTGGAGCCACGAGTGGAGTGAAACACCCTATAATTTTATCATCTACATTTCTACCAATGGAATGGAATGATTTTAATTATTTGCACCTTCTTTCAAGCAGTGTACCTTTTTGCCGAGTTGTATAATTACAAAAAAAAATCTCATAAAACTTCAAAATATATATATATAAAATTGTTCAAAAACACAAAAATAATAAAAAATTGTTCAAAAATACAAAAACAGTTTAAACTGTCATGATCAAAACATTCAGATAATGTTTGACCACATTTCAGTAACTAGATAACACAGTTTAACAATTTCTCCATTTAACGATCCTCCTCATGATTGTTCCAAATCATCTTAATTTCCCACGGTGTATATCTATGCTCGAGGAAATCATTTACCCTTTCACAATATAACTTTTCTTGGGGCACATTTAGATTTCATATTTTAATCCATTACATATCAAACTTCAATAGGATATGATAAGATTATATTTTGAAGTATCTATGTATCACTCCACTCTTCGACCATATCTAATCCTCTCGCATTCTAAGTCATTGCTTGGGGGCATTCAAATCTGTCTAGTTCTTCAATGTGGAACACATTCAGAATGTCATTAGATGTCATTTCTGCATGTTGTGTTGTACTGTTGTGGTTTTTCAACATTATGATGATGCTTTTGCTTCTTTCAACTTTTTATTTTGTTGTACTTCATTTTCCTTTGATGTAGACCAATTACAAGAAATTTATTCACATCTCAGTTCACAAATAACTTTGGTGTGGTTCCTTCCTATTCATATTAGGTTTATTTTCAATGTTTGTTTCATGTTTTCTTGTCGCTTGCATGTTTTCCTTTTTGTTGTTTATTCGCGTTTGTTTGCATTTAAATTTTTTTAAAACTCACAAAAATACAAAAAAATTTAACAAACATTCACTTGTCATAAAAATCTTACTTGGAAAACCCTTAAAGTGAATCATTCAATATTTCAATACAATCTTGATAAATGTCATACCTTTATCTATTACCCTAGTGATTGTGTCAATCTTACAACTATCACTTTCTTCCCTTTGCATGATATGTTAACTATGCTTGGGGAAAGTCACACAATTATTATTCCTTCATGATATAACCTCACCTAGGGTAATTTATTTTTAATCATTTTCACAATGGATATGACAATAGTTTCATAAGGAGTTGTTTTAGCTCCGTTCTTCCAATCTAATCATATTCCCACTTGGAAGCATTTACATCTACTTAACCATCATTATGGCTCGGATTAGGGCCATAGTTGATATTCTTCTTTTCTAATTTGTGTTACATTGTTGATGTTTACTTTTTGGACCACTTGAAAGTAGTGTGATTACATCTTGGTTCCTATATAATCCTGATGCCTGCACCTAATCTGTATATTGGTTGTGTTTTCTAATTTTATATTTTCTTTTTTGTGTGTGTTTTTTACGTGCATCTGGGTTAACCATATTGATTCTTTTATAATCATGGTGACCAATCTATTGTGCAACAATAAAAATAAGGTTTCTCTAAATTTATTCTCCAAATTAACCTCATGCTACGGGCACTGTCTTGTTCCCATCCTTGTTCTAATCCCTTATTTTCCTTCCTATCAAGCGGTTGTCCACCACCTTGCTGTGTCATCCACCTGCTAGAGGAGGAATTCCTCTACCATTCTATTCACTAGGGCATCCAAGTGCTTCACTTTTTCCTACTTACTGGGGAATCCTAATGCTTCACAATTTTTCGCTTGATGATCTGCATGTGTCTACTATCTTTAAAACACTATTACTTCGCAATAGCACTATAAATAGGGAAAATATGTAGATAGCACAAAATTACTCAATTGTTCCCAGTGTTAAAGAGGGAAAATATGTAGATAACACTAGAAGGAAGACGATTGAAGATCGAAAAAGGTGAGAAGTAGATAGAATAATGGGAAGGGGAACGAAGCCCTGGTGAGACAAAAGATTAGGGGTGAGAAGAAAGTGATGCAAAAGAAATATGGAGGAGGGGAGAGAAGAGATTAGCCTCTAGCCACTATGTATTGGAACAATTTTGATGTCATCATATTGCCAAGAGATCTACATCATCGGTCCTTATGAAAAATATAAGCATACGATAAAGGTAGAATGACATGAAAATCCGTACTACGAACAATTGTCCATTACTGAAAATACCCACTCCACGCAACATATAACAATGCATCACAATACGAGAAGGAAACAAGCTCATTTAACAGGGAAAACAAGTACAAACGCACATATCCAACCCAACAACGGTTAAGACAGTTGTACAAATGTTTTGTTATCAAGCTAAAGAGATCCACATGTTCTTGATTGACGACAAGGGTTAAAAATGATGCCCTGATCAAGGATATATGTAAGGGGAAATGATAATAGACACTGGGTCTAAGGAAAAAGTGTTGTGCGCAACGAAACAACACTAGGCAACAAACGTGCCCTAGAGTACAGACAAAGCAAGTAGCTAGCTTTGTGAATGGTTGTGAATCTGGCAATCCGTGAGTCATATTGATCAGGGAAGATGTGAAACAAACCAGTAGGATATGGAGAAAATACCATGCGTAAGACACAATTTTTAGCCGTAATAAAAAAGTTACCATTTTTGTAGGTTTTTTACTTTTTAGGATTTTGTGAAACATTTTACCCTATTTTTGGATTTTTCATAACATGTATATATTGTTTTACTTTTCTATTTTCTAAAATGTGATGGATAGTAGAAGAAAATAGAAGAAATAGAATGAAGGGTCTAGGCGCAACAGAAAGTGCCCTAGGTGAAGAAAGAAGAAACAAATGACAAATAATGTCCTTGTTTAGTGGAGAATTTAATAAAATAATTATTTTTGAAAAACAATTATTTACAAGAGTGAATAAGCAAATAAATCACCTAGGAGCAATAAAATTGCCCTAGGGGGAAGAAAGGGGTATTGGACAACAAAAATGCCCCAATACGGTGAGTAATAATCATTTAATAAAAATAATTATTCCACAGTGAACAGAGGAGAAAACGGCGGTCGAAACGGGCCTCCAGGCCTTCACGGCAGTGAAAAACAAGTTAATATACCCCACCTGAGGGGGTAAAATCATCGCGAACAATTCATTTCTTACCGAGCACTATTGAGTTTTTACCGTGAGGCTCTAACAGTAATGAGGACAATGGTGATTGCACGAGACCAAGTGAGGCAAGCAGACGCAGTCCAAGGGTACCAGCGACAAGCAGACCATGACCCCTTCATGAGTATTGAAACTTTGCTCATCAATTTTGTCATTAATGCCTTAAATTTAGTAATTATGGCTAGGAGGTCACATCAGCGTGCATGTGCAGATGTTAAATCAGGGGCGCAGGTGTCACAAAACATATGCATGCACGCGCGGGTATAAACTGCACACACCCACGCACACGCACACACAATATACATGTGTGCTCACACACACACATCAGAAAGGGGGTGCACACATAAAAATTAGGGCACACACACAAAATGGAGGGCGTACACACGGGGGGTACATGCACACAAGTGCAGGCATAGAAATGATGGCGCAAGTGCCAAATATGTGGCGCACACGCCCAAAAGGGTGCGTAGGTGCCATGAGTGATGGTGCAAGCACCATAAGAAAAAAGTGCACATGCACACATGCCAAAAAGGAGTCGCACATGCCCAAAAGGGTGTGCAGGCATCCCAAGCCGGTGGAGGACAGACAGAAAAATGCTAAAAAGATGACACTTAGAAGAAAATTTTTAGGATGTTTGGCTTGACCCTAAAATAATAGATAGATTTTTAGAAGAAATGTTAGTAACTGACGAGTGATTTGATATTTTGCAGAGGCATTTTCCAGTATTATAGATGCGGGATCATCACACCCGAATAGCTAAGGTAGAGGGGAGCATGTGTCGTCGAGACTAGTGAGCTATGTCTATACTTCTTGAGGCGGTGGGGCTAGGCCCCGTTTCTCAGATGCTATCCACCACCCTGGACCATGGTTTGTTAACTACACTAGCCAAGTGATGCAATAGTGAGAGCCAGTGTTTTAGATTGCCTATGGGGGAGATGACTGTGACCCTGGAGGATTTATGGTAGATCCTCCGAGTGTCAATCATAGGTACTTTGATTGAGTACATCTCTGATGTAGGGCTGATTAGAGCATCATGTAGCGATCTGTTTGATATAGATGACATACCACATGATTGTATGACCATAGCCTTACACGAGTGCATTTCTACCCCTACACTGCATCGGGGGCCTCTATACATTATGTCTCTTATCAGTGGGTTTTTTCTCACTGATAAGACAAGGATGTCATTTTTGAGAGGGCTATTACCATTAGTACATGGTATTTTTAGTGGCGAGTGATATTCTTGGGGATAGTGTATACTGGCCCACTTATACTGGGATCTACATTTGATTACCTACCACGGTCAGAAGACTATGGGGCCAGCTTCTTTATTACAGATTTGGTCATGGGACCATATTACGATCGGACACCCTGTGGGAACTTTGCATGTTCAAGACCCAGAGGAGCCATCTTACATGGCGTGGGTATCAGTAGGTGGTGATGCACGAAGCCACCTAGGCATCCTATTCAAATATAGGTGAGAGTTCGACGAGATGCCTGAGATAGATATTATATGGAGCCTTATAGGCATATCCAATAGCCAGAGGATGCCACAGAGCTCCGTGTGTGCTTAGGAAAGAACTTTATCATTGGCAGTCGCAGCTACATTATAGAGTTGTATCGAGTTAACAGGTGCCAGCGGCAGCTTGGCATAGCACAAGGGGGTCCCACAGCCTCATATCTGGTATGCCCGCAGAGATTAAAAGAAGCATACTACGGGGCCTCGCATACCAGTGGCCTAAGCTAGGGTGAGATTTTCACAGGTGGTCCCACATTAATGGGACCCAGAACAACAGGTCAGGGACCTAGGGACGATAACAGATTATGTGACCTGGTACGCCACTATCCTACCTCGACATCTTACCATCCCAGAGGAGGCCTGGGTAGTAGGCACTCATCCACCCATATAGATCTAGCATGGTTCAAAGTGTAGAGAGAGAGCAGCATGTCCTGATCCAGAGGATACATTTGATGGCCTTCCGCACGATGAGAAGGGTGCCCCACAGGCACAGGGACCGAGGATACATGGCCTAGTACATGTACCGATGTAGATTTTGAGAGTCAAGGTCCTTGAGTAGGGCCAGTCATCGAGAGTGCCTCAGGGACCAGTCTCAATGGCACAACCAGTGGCACAGATAGCCACATTACAGTAACAGCTATAGTAGACTCTAGCCGAGAGAGATACAGTTAGAGTAGAGAGAGATGAGGCCCAAGGCTGGTGTGTGACTGTGAAAACTAAGCATGATCAGGCCTGGACTCAGATTGTGGCATTTTTATCAGAGTGAGACCAGGCTCATGCCCAAGCTGACCTAGGAGGTGACAGTGTTGTGCTCTTCCAGCAAATTTGATAGATGGCCGCTCAGATGGCCCATGTGACAAGTTTACACTAGTAGACACAGGTCCAACTGTAACCTATGATTTTAGAGAGAGACAGGCTCAGGGAAGAGCGTGTAGTAGGTCAAGATGAGCTGGCCCAAGCTACAGATGAGATAACATCCTACCGACACATGGAGGGGACAACAGTGACATCCCAGACTCATAGATATTTGGCCACAACAAAGGGCAAGGCCTTGTATTACATATCTTTATATTTTGAGGTAGTGCCTCCTGAGCGACGGGCACCATCCTATATTCAGCCATCCAGTAGAGGGACTAGATCGGAGAGGCCTCAGGCCTCAGTGGAGCAACCATGACTAGAGAGAGCTGGTGATGCTCATGCCATGTGACCTCTGTGGGACATGTCAGCTACTCCGTCAGAGGGCTCGAGTTAGCCCTGATATTTTGTAAATCCACGTACACCTCTTTATGAAGGCTATGAGCAGATTATGCTCCATGTATATTTATTTTGCATTGGTATAACATTGTTGACACATGGCTCTGATGAAGGCTTTTATTCTGTTATAGATGTATTACCTTTTTATGCCTTAGATGAAGGCATTTTTGATATAGATCAGTTTTGATACATGCCTTTGATGAAGGCTTTTATGATGTACTGTCGTGATGTATATCCATTTTTTATGCATATATACCACATATGTATGATTTAGACATTTGTGACATGACATATGTGTATATGAGATGGACATTTGTTTATTATTTCTCATGGATAGATAGATGTGTTTATGATGCATTCTAATTTGATATGACATGTATATGTATATATGATCTTGTTGATGTACCACATGTGTTTTGATTTCTAGATGATGTGATCTTGTAGAATATATCAAATGTGCTTTGTTTATGAGATCTGTCATACTTAGTGGACGGGATGATATGATGATAAGGGTGTGGGAGGGATAGATTTTGATATTTTTGATCCCTCTTTCCCCCATTTGATGATACGATATGTGATGATTAGCTTAGCATTCATGTATGATGTATACTTAGCTTTTTCTTGATATATGATGTATAGATGATGTTAGATGTGATGATATGATGGTAATGTGATGTTGTGATAACAAAACAATGCACATGTAATCAACACAATCAAATGCTAACAAAGAACACAATGAATTAAAACAATAATGCAGAGGGGCATTTTATACCCTAGGCAACCTAGGCAGTTGCCTAGGGTGGAGAATCACTAGGGGCGCCAAAATATTTTTTTCCCAGGTTGGCCTTTCCAAGTACGGTCAGCTCTGTGAACTACTTGTATATAATAACTACCCACCAAAATCAAACTTTTCTTCACTCTTCTTGGGGATCTCGGGCTTCTCCTCCCACATAAAAGGAACTACCACCCTCTTTGAGTCAGCAAACTCAGAAAAAATGGTGGTGGATCACGTCGGGATGGTGGGCACGCTGAAATAAAATTCACCTCCTCCTCTTCCAAGGCTGGAAGGCACACTAACATAGGGCATGGTGGAATTATAATGTAAAGAGGTGTATTATAAAGTTGTGTGGGACTGCGACTGGGACTGGAACACACTTGTATTTGGCTGCGTGCAATGTAAGGAAAGTACCTCGGAAATACAGTCAAAAATTGGAATATTATTAATTATTGGTGAGTCTGCACCCGCCTTGGATTTTTAACTCACATGGATTGCGCACAATGGAAAGTAAAATAGATAATGTTGCTTGTATGTCTTTGGTTTTTAGCTGTGTAATTAGTCATTAATAAAAGTAATTATGGTCAAATAAAAGTTATTAGACATGAAATAATATAGGATGGAAATTGGGTGTCTCAAGAGCAGGTCAACATCCGTAAGAAAGGACGGAATATTGAATTTTCACTAAAGGTGAACCGTGAAATCAATAACTATCTTAACTTCATGTATTGTGGTTTTAAAGTCTCAGATGTTGTGAGTGACATAGTTTCAGATTTATTTCTGAGGATGAAACTAGATGAAATGGCCTTTCCATTTTGACATTTGAACACTACATAGCTACATTAATAAATTTTGATGACGACATTGATAGTTTTGCTATGGAAAAGACAAGAATGAAGCCTTTATAGCTTTAATTGAATGTGTTAAAAGTTATATTATAATTGTTTAGACAATATGCACAACCAGGTGAGTGGTTGGTCTCAACATGGAGGCTAGGGGGTGTACACTCTGAGTATTTCCTAGGGTGCTAAAAAACCTTAATTCGGCCCTGATAATGCACCTTGATTCATTAGCATGCAAAAACACACCTCAATATGCACAAGCTAGAATAAATCTAATCTAAGTAAGAAAAGATGAATTCTAACAAACTATGCCTAAGAAAAAACACAAAAGCACAAACATGAAACAACTATACAAACACCAAGCAAAGCGAGAAACAAGACAATGCAAGTAACTGTAAGTAAATGTTTTTGTAAGTTTGTTTTCATGCAACAATTTTCTATTGTTTATGCTCTTTGAAACAATTTTCTATTGTTTTTGGTATATGTGAAAAAATTTCTATTGTTTTTGTGTTTTGAATATTTCAAATGTTTTTGTAGTTTTGAGAAACAATTTCCTATTGTTTTTTGCATTTTCTAATGGTTTTCCAGAGTTATGTACAGGTAACCAAGAAAGCGTGGATGCCCCCAGCGTTAATGGGGAATATACAAGGGCAGAGGCCACGCGCGTATGAACAAGAAGGTGAAGTCATTGAATTGCCCCAGCGTAAGATGGGGAATAGCAAAAGACCATGCCCCTCACAGAAAAATAAAAGAAAACAAATTCGGATCAAGGCTTAACAGGATTGGGCTCACAGGGAATCTCAAAGGCGGAACTAGGGCTAGGCCAAGTGAAACGACCCTCCAAATGCAAGATGCTTGTGAACAACGAATCCTCCCAAGGTGTCGGGAACCAGTTTTCACTGAAGGACAAGTGCCACAATTGCGTGGTTTTCACTTGTGGATGACCTGTTTTCTCTTTTTCTTTTTATCTTTTTTATTTTTTTGTATTTTTGATCATTTTACCATGTTTTTTTGAGTTTTTTTGCTTTTTGACCTTCTTTGCCATGTTTAAGCATAGAACCACTTAAGATGCATGGCGTTCATGGGCTCATGGAGCTCATCACCATTGGGGTGAGCAAGTTTGTATGCCCCTGTGCCATACTTGGCCACAATAATGTAGGGTCCCAACCAATGTGATTTGAACTTTCCTTTCTTTTCTCATTCCGCTCTTGTGTTGAACTGGTTCTCCTTCATGACTAAATCACCAACCTCAAACTGACGAGGTATGATTCTCTTATTGTAGTTTTGGGAGACTCTGTTCTGATACACTTTGAGGTGATTAAGAGAACAAATGAAGTTCTTATTTAGGAGCTCTAATTCAGCCATTCTTGCTACTCGGTAATCCTCATCTTTATCCAAATAGTCCCTAAGAGAGATTCTCAGGGACAGAAGTTCAATTTCTAGTGGGATGATAGATTCTGTTCTAAATACTAGAGAATATAGAGTCACACCTCTAGGAGTACGAATGGAGGTTCTGTAAGCCCAAAGAGTTGGGTGGATTTTCAAGTGCCAATTACAACTTGTTTTGTTGACCATCTTCTCCATTATTCTCACCAAAGTCTTGTTTGTGGCTTCGGTCTATCCATTACCTTGGGGGTAATATGTGTTAGGTTGTGGAGCCTGTTATCATGTGTGAACATGTTGAAGACTGTACACTAAGAGTATTGTACACTTTTCATGTATCCTTGCCAGGGTTTGGGGCCGGGTCGGGCCCCGAGCGGGGGTGCTTGGGGGCACAGCCCAAATTTTTTTTGGGCCTTAAAACGTGCCCGATATATTGGGAAACATGATTTTCGCATATGGGTGGGATTTTGACCCATAGGTTAATGGGACGATTTTTTACCATGGTTTTGATACCCATGGTTTTGTAAAACTTCTTAAGCAGTTGTCTATTTATATGGTTTTATGCATATGATAGAAGTATGAAAAACATTGCAGATGTGCTTTGAATTCGGGTGTGAATTCTATAGATTTTGTTGAGCATAGCTCCAAATAGATCTAGGTATTGTATTGAGAGAGTGGTGGCTTGTAATAAAATCTGAGCAAGTAATTCTTGGTGGACATAGCCCAAATTAGGTGAACCACATTAAATACTGTGTCTTTGTGTTGTGTTATTTTATTCTGCACTTTTATTTGAGATATGTAATATTTTTCTGCATATTAGTTTCTATTGTTGCTATTTTGTGAGGGATTATTCCACATATTTTATCCCTTATTCCCTAACAATTGGTATCAGATCTTGGTTTGGTTTGCCGAAGTGTTTAATTGCAGGGAAAGTTTTATCTTGAGTGGGAGCTATGGCAGATGATGGAAGATCTAGGGTTGAGAAATTCAATGGGAAGAATTTCAGTCTTTAGAAGATGCATATGGAAGATTACCTTTATTAAAAGGATCTTTATACTCCACTGTCTGAGAAGTTGAACAAACCCTCAAGCATGACAGATGTGGAATGGGATTTGCTGGATAGGAAGGAACTTGGGACAATCCATGGCTATGTCTTACATCTTTGGTATTATTTAATGTTTGAAAGGAAAAGACTACAAAATCACTAATGGATGCATTAGGGAAGTTGTATGAAAAACCCTCTTCCTCTAATAAGATATTTTTAATGAAAAAGTTGTTTAATATGAAGATTTCTGAAGAATCGTTTAGTAGTAAGATCATATAAATGATTTTAATATGGTTGTAAATATGCTAGCTTCAGTTACAATAGAACTTAATGAAGAAGTTAGGGCTTTATTAGTTCTGTTCTCTTTACCTGAGAGTTGGAATATCCTGGTAATTGTGGTAAGCAACTCAGTTCCAACTAATTCAAAGGTGAAGTTTGAGCATGTTGTAGGTGTGATTCTAAGCGAGGAAATGCGAAGAAAAAGATCTTTGGTGAATCTTCTGCTTCAGGGAATGCTTTGTCAGTGGAAACTAGAGGGAGACAGAAGAATAGAGGAAACCGTGGAAAATCAAAGGATCAGGTAAGATCAAAATACAAAAGCAAGATAGTATGCTGGCATTGTGGAAAATCTGGGCATGCAAAGAAGGACTATTGGGGAGCTTCGAGACAAGAAGAAAACAACAAGAAGAAAACAAGGAGGTAAATGTGGCAACGGGTAATGTATGTCTAGGATGCTTTGATTCTTTCTTTGCACAATATTACTGAATCTTGGGTTTTAGATTCGAGGGGCTTCTTTCCATGCTTCTCCACATATGCATTATTTTGTTGCTTATGTTCAAGAAGATTTTGGGCATGTTTTTCTTGGTGATGATGAGCTTTATAGCATAGTTGGAAAAGTTTTTGTTCAGGTTAAGATGCAGAATGGGAATACTTGGCTATTAAAGGATGTCAAAGATGTGCCTGCATTAAGATGAAATTTGATATCGACAGGGAAATTGGGAAGTGATGGTTGTACTATGATATTTACAACGGACTCTTGGAAGGTTACCAAGGGTTCTCTTATGGTGGTAAGAGGTAAGAAGATTGGAACCTTGTATTTAACCACTTATAGCACTAATGTTTGTAATCTTGTGGCTTCAGAAGTAGATACAAATTTTTGGCACTATAGGCTTAGTCATATGAGCCGTAAGGGCATGGAGATCATAACGAAGGATTTACCTGGATATACAAAAACAAGTTTGAAGTTCTGTTAAGACTGTATATATGGGAAACAAAAGTGATTAAGGTTTCTCAAGGTTGGACCTACAAAGAAAGAGAGTAAGTTAGAGCTGGTGCATTCTGATGTGTGGGGGTCAGCTCAGGTATCATCTCTTGGGGGTTTAAGTTATTATGTTACTTTTATTGATGATGTAATAAGGAAAGTTTGGGTTTATTGTATTAGAAACAAATCTGATGTATTTGACATTTTTTTAAATGTAAAGCCTTGGTAGAGAATAAAACGGGTCTTAAGCTAAAATGTCTCAGGTCAGATAATGGAGGGGAGTATTGTAGCAATGAATTTGATGATTATTGTTCTAAGAATGGAATCCGTAGGCAAAATAAGGTTCCAAGAACTCTGCAGTATAATGGGGTATTAGAAAGGATGAACAGAACCATAATGGAACGTGCTAGGAGCATGAGGTTACATGTAGGACTGCCTCTTTCTTTTTGGGAAGAAGTAGTGAGCACAGCTGTGTACTTGATAAACAGAGGACCTCAAGTGCATTGGATTGAGGCATACCTAAGGAGGCTTAGTATGGTAAGAAACTTGATTATTCATTTCTTAGAGTCTTTGGATGTGAGGTGTTTTTTCATATAGACAAGGATGATAGGACCAAACTAGAGGCTAAGTCAGAAAAATGTACTTTCATTGGTTATGGTGGTGATGACTTTGGATATAAATGTTGGAGTATTAAGAAAAAGAAAATCATTCGATCTAGGGATGTGGTATTTAATGAGAAAGTCATGTATAAGCGGAAGTTGCAGGAAAATAGGGAAGAATCCAAGAAAGAATATGTAGCGGTAGAGGATCTTCTAAATGGAAAAGTGACACATGAATCAGTTCATGAACCTCCTCAACAGGAACCCCAAACTCCTATATTGAGGAGGTCTTCTAGGGTAAGAAGAGAACCTAAATGTTTTTCTCCTTCTCTTTATTATTTATTACTCATTGATAGTGGAGAGCCAAAGATATTTCATGAAGCAATGAAAGTAGATGCCAAGAAGAAGTGGGAGCAAACCATGGATGAGGAGCATCAGGCTCTTATGGAGAACCATATATGGGATTTGGTGAAGCTACCTGAAGGAAAAAGAGCATTACAGAACAAGTGGGTGTTCAGAGTCAAAGAGGAAGAAGGAGGCAAGAAAAGATACAAGGCCCAGTTGGTGGTCAAGGGGTTTACACAGAAAAAAGGTATAGATTTTGATGATATTTTTTTCTCCTATAGTAAAAATGACTTCTATTAGAACTGTTCTAGGAATAGTTACAGCAGAAGACTTGAACTTAGAACAGATTGATGTAAAGACTACTTTTCTCCATGGTGATTTATAGGAGGAACTATACATGTAGCAACCAAAAGGCTATGAGTTCAAAGGTAAAGAGGAGATGGTGTGCAAACTGAAGAAGAGCTTGTATGGCTTGAAACAAGCTCCACGTCAATGGTATAAGAAATTTGATAGCTTCATGATGGAGCAAGGTTATATTAGATGTCATTCTGACCATTGTATGTATACAAAGAAATTTGAGGATGGAAGTTATATTATCATGTGTCTGTATGTAGATGACATGTTGGTTACAGGTAAAAACATGCAGGAAATAAAAGTACTCAAGAAGCAGCTAAGTGAATCCTTTGCTATGAAGGATTTGGGGGCAGCCAAACAAATCCTTGGTATGAGAATATCTCGGGATAGGAACAAATGGAATCTGACTTTATCTCAGGAGGAGTACATTAAGAAATTCTTGGAGAGGTTTAATATGCAGGATGCTAAACCGGTTGGGACTCCTTTGGCAGGTCATTTCAAGTTATCAAAGGAGCAGTGTCCCAAGACAGAGTAGGAGATAAACCAAATGTCCAAGGTACCTTACTCATCAGCAGATAGCAGTTTGATGTATGCCATGGTGTGTACCAGGCTTGATATTTCCCATGTAGTGGGAGCAGTGAGTAGATTTATGAGTGATCCAGGCAGAGATCACTGGTAGGCAGTAAAGTGGATCCTTCAGTATTTGAGAGGGACCATGGGGACAATTTTGTGCTACAATGGATCAGACACCACTTTGTGTGGTTATGTAGATTCAAATATGGCTAGAGATGTAGACATCAGGAGGGGCACGATAGGTTATGTTTACACTGTAGGTGGGACAACAATGAGTTGGATTTCACTACTACATAAGCTAGTGGCTTTGTCAACCATAGAGGCTGAGTATGTTGCTACCACAGAGGAAAGAAAAGAAATTATTTGTTTACAAAAACTGCTTGAGGAGTTGGGGCATAAGCAGGAGGAAGGAAAGCTACATAGTGATAGTCAGAGTGTTATACACCTAGCTAATAACTCTACTTTCCACTCTAGGACAAAGCATATACAGTTAAGGTACCATTTCATCAGGACAACTTTGGAGGAAGAGAAGTTGAAGCTAGAGAATATCCATACAAGTCATAATCCTGCAGACATGATGACCAAGGTGGTCATAAGGTTAAAATTGAAGTTGTGTTCAGCTTTGGTTGGTTTTCACGGAAACTAGTGAAAGGTTGAGAAGCTTGCTAAGAGGAAAACCAGTCTCTAAGTGGTAGATTGCTAGGTTGTGGAGCCTATTTTCATGTGTGAAAGTGTTGAAGACTGTACACTAAGAGTACTGTACACTTTTCATGTATCCTCACTAGGGTTTGAGGCTGGGTCGGGCCCTAAGTGGAGGTCCAGGCGCGGCAGCCCCCGATAGGAGGGGTTTGGGTGCGCAGCCCCAAAAAAAAATTGGGCCTTAAAACGTGCCCGGTATATCAGGAAACGTGATTTTCTCATATGGGTAGGATTTTAACCCATAGGTTTATGGGACGATTTTTTCCCATGGTTTTGTAAAACTGCTTAAGCAGTTATCTATTTATATGGTTTTATGCATATGATAGAAGTATGAAAAACATTGCAGATGTGCTTTGAATTTAGGTGTGAATTCTATAGAGTTTGTTGAGTATAGCTCCAAATAGATCTAGGTATTATATTGAAAGAGTGGTGGCTTGTAATAAAATCTGAGCAAGTGATTCTTGGTGGACGTAGCCCAAATTGGGTGAACCACGGTAAATACTGTCTCTTTGTGTTGTGTTATTTTATTCTGCACTTTTATTTGAGATCTGTAATATTTTTCTGCATATTAGTTTCTACTATTGTGATTCTGTGAGGGATTATTCAGCATATTTTATCCCTTATTCCCTAACAATATGGTGGAGACCATTTTAACCGGATTTGGAACCGTTGACAAAGACCTTTCACTATTTTGTTCTTGAATGACTTCCCATTACCCGTAACAGCGGCTGCATGAATGCCATATCGACAAATGATATGATTCATGATAAATTTGGAAATCTGAGCTCCTATCACATAGGTCAAAGGGATAGCCTCCACCCACTTTTTAAATAATTCAGTAGCCATGATGATGTGGGTATGACCGTCAGATGAGGTAGGGGTAAGTTTCCTGATCAAGTCAAGTCCCCACTTGGAAAATGGCCAGGGGGTAGCAATAGGTTGTAATGGTTGTAATGGAGCATGGATGAAGTTTCCATACTTATAGCAAAGTACACACTTCTTGACATAATTGGAACAATTGGTTTCCATGGTAGGCCAATAGTAGCCTACTCTTAACAGTTTCTTGGCCAAAACCATTCCATTTGTATGTGCTTCACACACCCCTTCATGTACTTCTTTGATCGCTTGGATCAACTCCGTCATATCAAGACAACGTAATAGATTCACATCTTAGCCACAATAATAAATTGTACCTCCTAAAAGGGTGTAACGAGCTATTTGGCGAATCAGGATTTTTTTTTGGAATGAGATATATCGAGAGGGAACCTGTTGTCCTTGAGATAGGTAAAGATGGGCTCATTCCATGGGGAATTAGGACCAACAACATCACAAGCCAGATAAGATTCTGGCATGTCGTACGTGGGCTGGCGTAGATTTTCTATGAAGAATGGCATGTCATTATTCCTTGGCGGAATACAAAGCATAGAACCCACTGTCACCATAGCATCTGCCGATATGTTTTGCACTCTTGGTATTTGTTCAAATGTAATGCATATGAAGTAATCCTTTAGAGTTTCTACTAGTTTTTTTATAAGGTATGAGCTTGTCATCCTTAACCTTGTATTCATCATTAACCTGCTTGATAATTAACTGAGAATCACCCACAACCTTGACATGATGGATGTTCCACTTGATAGCTAGTTTCATCTCTGTGATAAATGCCTCATACTCAGCGATATTGTTTGTGCAAGGAAAGCTTAGGCAAAAATCCTATGGTATAGGGTAGTAATAAGGACTACCCATGCACCTGAACCATGAAAAGTAAAGGACCCATCAAAATGTACCTGCCACATGACAGATTCTTCAATGTATAGCAATGAGGCATCTGGCAGATCCAGATTCAAAGGTTCAGTGTCTTGCAAAGGTGCTTCTACTAGTTGGTCAACAAGTACTTGTCCTTTAACTAATTTCTGATGCACAAATTCTACATCAAAATCACTTAGTAGAATGATCCAATTAGCCATTCTACCTGTGAGGGATGGTTTAGATAACAAGTACTTGAGTGGGTCAACTTTGGATATTAGCTTGGTTTTGGTATTCAATAGATAATGGCGAAGTTTTTGAAAAGTAAAAACACCAGCCAAGTAAGATTTTTCAATTTGGGGATAATTGAGTTCATAAGTGATGAGAGTGCAACTGAGATAATACAACGCTTTTTCCTTATGACCAAGGTCGTATTGGGTGAGCAACACACCAATAGAAAATTGCGTGGCTGAGATATAGAGCAAGAGTGGTTCTCCAGGAGTTGGAGGCATGAGGACAGGTGGATTGGCCAAGTATTGTTTCAGCAAAGTGAAGGCATGTTGTTGCTCTAGTCCCTAGATGAAGGCAACATCCTTTTTAAGCAAGAGGGTGAATGAGTGGCACTTATTTGCAAGCTGGGAGATGAAGCAGAAAATAGCCTAGATTTTCCCCTATAAGCTGCAAAGTTGCTTAATATTCTTGGGTGGAGGCATTTCAGTAATGGCAGACACTTTAGCAGGGTCTACCTCAACTCCTCGTCTAGATACAATGAAGCCCAATAGTTTTCCTTATAGCACACCGAATACACACTTCTTTAGATTCAGCCTAACCTTGTACTCTCATAGGTGCTCAAAGATACACCGTAAAATGACAGGGTGATCCTCTCTTGTCTTAGACTTCTAAGGATTTCATCCACGTAGTCCTCCATGATATCATGAATCATATCATGAAAAATTACTGTCATTTCCCGCTGATAAGTAGCTCCTACATTTTTGAGACTAAAGGGAATCACCTGATAACAAAAGGTACCCCAAGGAGTCGTGAAAGCCATTTTGTGCTGATCTTCTTCAGTTATCTTGATTTGGTTATATCTTGAAAAGCCATCCATGAGAGATAACATCTCGTAACCTACTATTGAATCAAAAATAATGTCAATATTTGGTAGCGGAAAATCATCTTTAGGGCAAGCCTTATTAATGTCTCTAAAATATGTGCAAATTCTAATACCGACAGGCTTTTTTTGGACAAGGACAATGTTGGATATCCATTTAGAATAATCAATAGGCCGGATGAATCCTACCGCAAGAAATCTTTCCAATTCTTCTTTAACCAATAAGGCTACCCTCGGGTGCATCTTTCTAAGATTCTATTTGATAGGCTTAGCATCTGCGTGCACAACTAGGTTGTGCACGACCAAAGTTGGATCTAAACCTGGCATGTCTTTGTAAGACCATGCGAGCACATCTATAAACTCTCGTAGCAGCATATTGAATGTCTTATGTTCTCTAGCAGAGAGTGATGCTCCCAATTTTACTATCTTGGGGTATTCTTCTGTACCAATATTCGCATCAATGGTTTCCTCGACTAGTAATTTGGACAAGTCCTGCATACGCGTAGGATCAGGAGGAAGGTTGAGATATTTTTCCAAGGATGTCTCCATGAGATTTTCATCCTTGGCGTGGTCACTTTGTTTTTCCTTTGATTTTTTTACTTGTTTTTTGGCCAGTTCATCAAAGAGGTGTTCCTGTGTGACTGGACTTTGATTTTTCTGAGGCTTTACGTTGGAACTGTTCCCTTCACTTTTCTTAAGTTTTGTGACCACGAGCTCAACCTCCTCGCCAAAGTAGACATAGGTATCCAAGTCAATAAAGAAACCCTTCTTGTGGTCTCCAATGGGAATTGTATCCTGAATTCCCATGAACTCTGCAATAGCCTCGTCATTCTTGAATAAATCTAGCAACATGTGATGTTGTTGGTCCCATTCACAAGGAAGGATAAACAAGGTCAAGGGTTGGTTCCGTAGGGGTTATGGTTGAGGAAATTTTGTTCATGAATAGGTTGTGAGAGGTAAGATCCTCATATTGGCTACAATGAGAATTTGTATCGCTGTCTAGATATTCAGATCTATCCTCACGTTCAGAACAAGTAGCATCTTAACCATTGGGGGTGGTGCGTCCATAGGGAGAATCCCAATGCCGTATCTTTTTGTTTTGAAATGTGGAAGAGGCACCAGATCTCTCTGTCCTTATTTGTTTCTTCCACATCCTAGGCCTTTGTAGCCCATGGAGTACATCATTTTACTGGATTTCTCATATTCACGGGTTTGATAACAGGATGGCTAAGTATCCTCTGAGACCTAAGTTGTAGGTGGATCTAGCAAATTTTCCTCAGCCAACAAGCCTTTAGGTAAGAATGACCCAATAGTGCGTTCATTTCTAGGTTTTTTGAAGTGATGGTTGGGTCGACCTCTAGTCTTGGGTGAAAATGAGAAGTCTAAAACCAAGAGGGATTGCTATACATTGTATTCTCCGCAACCATATTCAAGGATTTTCATCTACCATTAATCAAAAGGAGATGTTGATGTAGACGCACCATGGGCGCAAGAACTAAGAGAATCCAAATCTATCCAGGATTCCATGGCCTCATATCAGAGAGGGACAGCTATATCGGTGGAGGGACATGCATATGTGCCCTTTTGTGCAAAGCTATTGAGTGCTCTACAATGAGCGAATGGCTCTGAATCTCCTTGTATTGTAATGGTGTGTCCCTCATGCTTCAATTTTTCCACTGATGAAATGTGATGGAATGGCTGCTGGAATGAATCCCCCAATGGTCGGCCTAGAAGCATATTATACAAAAGTTCCATTTCGAGGACATGAAAAAAAACTTGTTTAGGATTCAGCCTAACCTTGTACTCTCATAGGGTTCTCAATATACCCCTTAAAATGCAGGGTGATCCTCTCTTGTCGTAGACTTCTAAGGATTTTCATTCAACTCCACGTATTCCTCCATGATATCATTAATCAGTCATGAAATACTGTCATTCTCCCGCTGATAAGTTACTCCTACATTTTTGATACTAAAGGGAATCACCTTAGAACAAAACGGTCCCAAAGGATCGTTTGAAACCATTTTGTGCTGATCTCTTCATTTCTGATGTGTTCTTCTTGAAAAGCCATCCATGAAGATACATCTCGTAACCTACTATTGATCAAAATACTGTAATATGGGGAGCGGAAAATCAGCTGTAGGGCAAGCCTTAGAATGTCGCTAAAATTGTGCAAAGCCTAAACCGACAGGCTTTTTTTGGCAAGGCCAATGTTGTATACCATTTAGAATAAATCAATAAGGCCCGATGAATCCTACCGCAGAATCTTTTCCAATTCTCTCTTGTAACAACCAATAAGGCTATACCCTCGGGTGCATCTTTCCTAGATTCTATTAATTGATAGCTTAGCATCTCTGCTGCACACTATGTTGTGCACGACAAAGTTGTATCTAAACCTGGCAATGTCTTTTGGAAACCAGCGGAGCAACTGCTATAACTCTCGTAGCAGCATATTGAATGTCTTAGGTTCTCTGAGGTCAGAAGTGATGCTCCCAATTTTACTATCTTGTGGGTATCTTCTGTACCAATATTCGCATCAATGGTTTCCTCGACTAGTAATTTGGACAAGTCCTGCATACGCGTAGGATCAGGAGGAAGGTTGAGATATTTTTCCAAGGATGTCTCCATGAGATTTTCATCCTTGGCGTGGTCACTTTGTTTTTCCTTTGATTTTTTTACTTGTTTTTTGGCCAGTTCCTCAAAGAGGTTTTCCCTGTGTGACTTTGACTTTGATTTTTTCTGAGGCTTTACGTTGGAACTGTTCCCTCACTTTTCTTTAAGTTTTGTTGACCACGAAGCTCAACCTCCTCGCCAAAGTAGACATAGGTATCCAGTCAATAAAGAAACCCTTCTTGTGGTCTCCAATGGGAATTGTATCCTGAATTCCCATGAACTCTGCAATAGCCTCGTCATTCTTGAATAAATCTAGCAACATGTGATGTTGTTGGTCCCATTCAACAAGGGAAGGATAAACAAGGTCAAGGGTTGGTTCCGTAGGGGTTATGGTTAGGAAAATTTTGTTCATGAATAGGTTTGTGGAGGTAAGATCCTCATATTGGCTACAATGAGAATTTGTATCGCTGTCTAGATATTCAGATCTATCCTCACGTTCAGAACAAGTAGCATCTTAACCATTGGGGTGTGCTCCATAAGGGAGAATCCCAATGCCGTATCTTTTTGTTTTGAAATGTGGAAGAGGCACCAGATCTCTCTGTCCTTATTTGTTTCTTCCACATCCTAGGCCTTTGTAGCCCATGGAGTACATCATTTTACTGGATTTCTCATATTCACGGGTTTGATAACAGGATGGCTAAGTATCCTCTGAGACCCTAATGTGTAGGTGGGATATAGCAAATTTTCCTCAGCCAACAAGCCTTTAGGTAAGAATTGACCCAATAGTGCGTTCATTTCTAGGTTTTTTGAAGTGATGGTTGGTCGACCTCTAGTCTTGGGTGAAAATGAGAAGTCTAATAAACCAAGAGGGATTGCTATACATTGTATTCTCGCGCAACCAATTCAAGGATTTTCATCTACCATTATCACAAGGAGATGTTGATGTAACGCACCATGGGCGCAAGAACTCAGATAATCCAATCTATCCTCCAGGATCATGGCCTCCTATTCGAGAGGGACAGCTATATCGGTAGGGACATGCATATGTGCCCTTTTGGCCAAGCTATTGAGTGCTCTCAAATGATCGAATGGCTCTGAATCTCCTTGTATTGTAATGGTGGTGTCCCTCATGCTTCAATTTATCCACTGAATGAAATGTTTGATGGCTGGCCTGCATGTCATAATCCATGGCGGCCTAGAAGCATATTATACAAACGGTTCATCGAGGACATAAATTGTTTGATGGAAAGTGGGACCCACCTCCCATGGGCAACATGATTGTGCCTGCTGACTCCCCTTTCCCATGAATCGTATGCGTGATATGATTATCTTAGACTCAGATCTGCCTCGTAAATGTCCCCATACTTTAAAATAAATGAGTGTGCAAATGTTCAACCCTGATCCGTTATCCACAAGCACCCGTTTGATCTTCTGGTGGGTAACAACTACCTCAAAGATTATGTCAGATTCTCTATAAGGATCTCCCTATGGTTGAAGGCAATATGTTCATTTGGTATGATGTTTGCGACTGCAGCTTGCAAATGTGTGGGATAGACCTCTAATGGCACTCCTGACCTTTGAAGAGTTTGGTACAGAATGTCTTTGTGTACATTGGATATCTTAAGAAGATATAAGATTGAAATATTAGCAAACATCTTCTCAAGTTGCTCTAAGAGGTTATACTTACCAGTTTGAGGGGTTGACGGAGAAGGTTCCAGGATCACAAGGTGGGCATGCCTTGTTACCACGGCATAGTCCTTTCCCTTGATTCGGATGGTGTTGGCATGGTCAGTAAGAGAGTGAATACATCCAATAACTGAATCATAATGATTGTTTTCTTTTTTGGTGTACATGTAATTCGCTGCTTTATAACCTTGGGATGACTCTCCTCGATCTAGCTTTGACTTTTTTGATTTTTCATGGTTAGGGAATGGCTCTTTATATATCCCCATTTTCTCATTAGGTGTATGCATTTTTCCTGGGTTGTCCACCTCTATCTCCCCATTCTCGATGAGGTCTTGGATATAATGACAGAGTCACAAACATTTTTCTATCTTATGCCCCTTGACACGATGCATTTCAGAATATTCATGCTCCTTTTACCATGAAGGTTTTGGAGCATTGTCATCAAATGGTTGTGTCGTAGGATATGTCATCATGTGGGCCGTATCCAATTGTTTTAGTATAACCAAAAAAGGTTCATTAAGAGAGGTGAACGTTCTTCGCTTTGGTGGTGGTTGAATTGATCCTTTGGTTAGTTTAAAAGGTTGACCGGTTTGGACCATTTATACATGTTTAGAATTAGTGATCCTGTCTCCTACCACATTTTTGTTTTTGTTAAAAACCTTCAGCTTCTCCGTGGGTTTAACATTTTGATTATCTCTAGATTGGGACTTGAGAGTTCCTTTGGCAATGAGATATTTTTCTATCTGAACCCCTTTTTCGATGACCTCCTAAAAAGTGCAAACACAATGCATTTGGAGGTGGAAGGATATGTCCGGGTTTAGGTTGGGAATGAAAATACTAACCAGCTATTTTTTAGGGAAAGCACAAGGG
This sequence comes from Taxus chinensis, assembly GCA_019776745.2. NCBI lineage: Eukaryota > Viridiplantae > Streptophyta > Pinopsida > Cupressales > Taxaceae > Taxus > Taxus chinensis. The sequence continues at coordinate 233,594,480 of CM034151.1, read as the reverse complement.
AAGCAGTTAGTTATCCCTCTCCACCATTGGAGGAAGCTGGAGAAAATATCATTAGGGTGTTTTTTGGTGCCACATAAATCTGCCATGGTGACATCACTCTCTATGTTGCACGAGAAGTGACGCACAAACCTTTCTACCAATTCTGGCAAGGTAAAAATTGATCCCTGAGGTAAACGTGTGAACCACTCCAAGGCTTGACCTCCGATAATTTTGGGAAAAATTCAGATGAGATAATTGTCACTATAAGACACCTCCTAACATGCCATATAGAAATCTTTGACATGATCCTGTGGATCTCCCTTCCCTTTATATTTGTCAAATTTTGGCATATCAAATTTCTTGGGAAAGGGTTGAAGGGTCATAGTCTTGTCAAAAGGATAGGGGCCTAATTCTTCATATTGATACTTTCTAATGCTCCATATATTTCTCTCTTGGAGGCTTGTGAGTGTTGCTTTCATAGACTGTACCTCTTGTGCTAGCAATTTTTCTCTAGTGGGAGAAGCGGGTATATATACTTGATGATACCCTGTATCGTCTTTCCCTTGGTTTTCTCTATGGATTTCATTTATCTTAATCTTTGGCCTTGACTTTTGAACGTTTTTGCTTGCTTCCTTTTGTACATGGGAGGTTAACAAAGCTAATTTTCGGCTTAGGTTACCAATCTACTATTGAATTGTGGTTTCTTCTTCTAAAGATTCCTCCTCTTCCTTGTGTTGTGGAGGTTTTTCACCGTGCTCAAGTCCCTTCGTGTTTCTATGTGGCACTTTGATAAATGGTATCTATGTCCCACTATCTTATTATTTCCTACGTTGGGTTTAGATGCATGTCCATGCGTCAAAATATCCTCCATATTGATAAGGGTTGTTCTTCCTCATTAGCGTTATTCACAGGTGGGATTGTTTTATTTTCAGTGGGAAATTTGGCCCCTAATTCTACGGCCCATGCTAGCACTCTATCTTTATTTTTGAAAAGAAACTCGTCTAATAGAGTGGGGTCAAAGTAAAATTCTACGTGTGGAGATTCCAATTCATTACCACTATGATCGACCATATCTTCTATCTCTTTTTCCGTAGAAAACAGAGGCCCTAGGTCATGGCCAATAAAGGGGTTTGACCCTTGTCTATTAGAGGCTTCCCAAGCTTGTGCTTGTTGTTCCTCGTATGTTTTTTTCTTGAGTCCTAATCGTGTTTTAGGAGCCATGTTTTGTGATAGTTTCACTAGGGTAAGATGTAAATGTGTTCAAAACTTTGTGACCACACCCAAGTGAAATGGAAGATAAATTTTCAAGAATATGAATGAATAACAATGTGAGAATACCAATGTGATAGAGTGATAAATCACCAGTGACACAAATGTTTGGTATCTAACTCTATCCTATGAAATACTTCCTAGACTACATCTCAAAAAGTAGTTTAGTGTCGCAAGATATTTAACAAGATGTTCTCACTTATGCCAAGTTCAAGAGGATGAACAATACATAAGTAAATACAAAAGGTTGATGTGACCTCCTAACAAGATATACTAAAAGAAAATCCAAATTTGATTAAGACCTATATCCCAAAAAGTGTCAGTTACAATTCGTGAGTGACACAACAATATCACCAAGATATGTTAACCAAAATTTAAGAGAAAGTAAGGTATTGATATCAAGATGCTATTGACATAACACGTACAAGTGGTAACACCTATCACTCTTCAAAACCGAGGTAATAATAGAATCGATCCAAAAGTTCAAAGTATAACTAGGAATAGTTAAAATGTGTGCATCGTAACCTTACAATATAAATATTTATGTTGAGTTTACAAGAAACAAGACGTAAATATCAAAATTGTAGTGATATGATACAAACAAGGTAACCCTTATAAGGAAGTTCAAGATGATGAACCACGCCTAACTACAATGATGATCTTGACATGGGTATCAAGATCACAATGGCCACCAATGATATGAACACGTCTCCACACACTTTAGACATTTAACTTACCTAGCCGCAAACATGGATGGGCGTAAATGGACAAAAAAGTGGCAGAAACAATCGATTGGTAACACAAAGGTAGTCACCCTTCTTCTGATCAAAAAAGTGTCAAAAGAATGTGAAGGAAGCAAGCTCAAAATGGGGATGAAAAATGCTAGCTTCACTTCAGCAGAGTTTTGCCTCGCCCTAAGGTAAGTAAAAACTAAGCGAAAGTAACGCGTCACACGTTTCGCAATGAAAAGATGGTTCACAACTCAACAATGTTTTAGAATGGTCAAAGTGGGCTCTTGGCCAAAGTATATTTTCCTAGGTGGTTCTCTCATCCTAGGTGTTACAAAAATTATCCACGAGTGGGATGATTTACCCAAATAGTCCTGACTATTTTGGGAGTATCTTGACTTTTCCCCCTTCAAGCACAGTGGGCAGTAAATGCATCCATCGTGTACTTAAAAGGGTCACATAGGGACAACTTGTAACACTATCTCACAAAGGAATCACTAGTCAGCTAGGTAGTGCAAAGAACTTCACATTTCATCCACAAAATTCCCTCTTGTGTGGACTACTTTGGGGTTCTTGGAACCACCCCCATTGTTGTAGCTTAAGGTGTTATGCCAAAGGGGTTATAATCTAGTTGAGCAGAGAGGGACGTACCCTTTTCTAAAACCTGCAATACAATGTTTTGAATATATTTTTCATTCTATCTTGTTTAATTAGGTGTGGTTTGCTCGAAACACCTTTTGGCAACCTGTATAACAACCGTATTAGTAGTTTTTGACTTCATTTTGATTCCTCCGTTCTTTGAAAAACGATGGCGTTTTGGTCCTATATGACGATTTTTAGTAGGTTTCCATCAAAAGAGAAAACACCATTTCTGATTCTCCAGATCATCCAAGGACGTAAGAGAAGAGCATATGTGATGTTTCCAAAATCCAAAAAGGTATCAAATGGAACAACACTTTAATTCAAATACACCAAGTTAACCAATGTCCACTCAAATATTCCTAACAACCTCAAAGCGTTAAAAAGGACTTAAGAATCATTTCTGATTCCCAAGATCGCCCCAAGGGACGCGAGGGAAGAACATAGGCGATCTTATTCTAAAAATATTATCTAATCAAGTAAAAAGCATGTAAAAATAGCCTGCAAAAACAAGTATGTGTTTAGATAAATCCTGTAAGAATATTAGCACCTCAACACAATAATTTCAAGAAAACAAAAAGACACCTGCACCTTTGTTTTGGTGTCTACGTGCGGGTTAGGGCGAATATGCCACTGTGTGTTTTTCCAGTTTACAGTGCACTTGTGCCACCTGAGAGGCGTGTGCGCCACTAAAAATATATGTGTGCCACTCTGTGAAATTTTGGCTTATCGTGCACCTACGCCACTTGAGAGGCATGTGCGCCACGAAAAGAGTGTATGCGCTACTTTCGATTGGATAGGCCTCTCTAACAACAAATAAATGAAGGGACCTATGTAGGTTCCATGGCTATCAAAAATGGTTGTCTTTGGTGTTCCAAGAACCTAGGAATGAGGGCTTGTCAAAGTTGGGCTACAAGACCCTTTTGACACCTCCCATATGACCTAAGCACTTAGGAAAGAGGCTTAACTCTTCAAGATGATGAACTCTCAAGAAAACAAAAGGCAAGCTCTTAGTCTATTTTGCTATATGCTTTGCATTTCCTTTCTCAAGGAGTTTAGGTGTAGGTATAAAGGTAGGAGGAGGGCTCCTTATATAGCCCAATGGATAAAAGAAACACTTCATCACTTTACATGTGGGGTAAAGGTAAAACATGATTAGGAATGGATAAGGTTACTTTATAAAAGGTAACCTTACTTTAGAAGGGTTTAATTTATAATTAGCAAGTCATGGGAGTTGGGGGTGTTTTAATTAATCAAAGGTGATTAACTAATAGGTAGATGTAAGCTTATAGAGGCTAATTAGAGGAATATTATTATGATTTAGGCTATTAGAAGGGGATTAAATCAATTAAATATTTATTTATTAGATAAATGGAAGGGAAATCTAATTAATTAGTCTAGATAGAAGGGGTGAATAATTAACGGAAGGTCATTAATCAGGATGTTATTTGGATAGGTGACTTAATCAATTAGCATATTATAATTAATTAACGACAATAAGAGGGAATATGAGCGCTTTTGACAATATGTCATCGATTTGTGAGAAAGAAGATAATTAGCACAATTTAAGTATTTAAATTTCTTGGGCGTAATTATAGGTGTCTACAATAATTTCGTATTAGAGTTGTAATTTAGAAGTGGATAATAAATCAGTTCATTATTTTTGGACCTGGAGACGTAGGCATTCTGCCAAAATCCATTATAAACCTATGTGTAATGTGATTATGGTATTGCATTGCATTCTTTTAAAGTTGATTATTACGGGGTAATTTCAAAAAAGAATTAATTGCCTATAAGGTTCCTTGGTCAAGGAAAAAAAAATTGGCGGATTTTTGGATTATTTTCTTATTGTTATATAAACTAATACATCTTTCAGGTGATCCAAATCAAGGCATATAATTTTGCAACCACAGTGGGACCATTTTGGTTATGGGTAAATTGCTTTGTTTTTTTATTTAATCATTTCTTCTTTAGGTTTTTATATTCCTTTTAGTTTGGTTTCATTTTACCTAATGTTTTGGCTACATATCTAACACTACGTTTTGCATAAATGCTAATATTACCAAAAATATATAGTTGCAACATAGTTACTAACATGACTATGTTGTGATTTTTCTACAAAAAATCTAACAATATGGTTGCAAGGTAATCGCATACATTGTTCTATAATTTATTTCTTGCCAAAAAAAAAAATGTGTTTCTTCTTAAGGGAAATAATTGGGAATGAATACACATTAGATACAGGTTCAGATACAGGTAAATATTTGAGGTATTTTTCCATGTGTACAACCTCATCGAAATTCTGTAAAGGATGAATTTTTAAATGGTGTGAGATGTGGGGGACAAAAATTTTGAAACAGAGGTTATGTTAGGAATTAGAGAACAAGTATGCAGAAACAATTCCTCAAACCACAACAGTAGGAAACTATATAGCAGAATTATACTTGCAGAAATATAACAGCATAAATAAATAATGCACAAAAGAAGACAAGACAAGATTTAACGTGGTTCACCCAATGTGGGCTACGTCCACCAAGAACTTTCTCAGATTTTATTATCAACAAGAGTAAAACAACTCTCACAGTCTTCTCTCAGTTATGAACTCACAATAGAATTCCAAAGATGCTAAACCACATCTAAACCACAATTGACACCCAATTGCTTAACCTTGATCACTCTTGATCACCTCTTGATCATTAAGACTCAAGACCTCTTGAACACTCAAGATATCTTCAAGATACCCTAACACCTCTATTTATAGGATTAAAATCCTCTTAAGAAGTCCTAAAGCTGACCCTAGAAGTTTGAAAGTCATGATCTTTCAACTTCCCATGGCTAGAAAAATAGTCCTGACATTAACAGCCAATTAACAGCATGTTAACAACAACATCGCAGCAACGGCACAGTGACTGCACAGCAACATCATAGCAAAAAACTACAGAATTCTCCTGAAGTCTCCAAACTTAACCGTTTGAGCTCCAGCACTTCAAAATTGATTCAAGAAGACCAAAAAATAGGCTCCACACCCCAACAATCTCCCACTTGGAGACTATTTCCACTGAGAAAAGTTCTTAACCCTTCATTATCAACCATGAAGGCCAATCAAAGTTGAACACAACTTCAACTTCTCCCTTGTGACCACCTTGGTCATCATATCCAGAGGATTCTGACTGGTATGAATCTTTTCCAGCTTCAACTTATCTTCTTCCAAAGTTGTCCTGATGAAATGATATCTCAGCTGAATGTGCTTTGTCCTAGAGTGGAAAGCGGAGTTCTTCACCAAATGAATAGCGCTCTGACTATCACTGTGTAGTCTCCCAACTTCCTGCTTATGACCCAACTCATCAAGCAACTGTTGTAGCCAAATCATCTCCTTGTTTGCCTCTATGGCAGTAACATATGCAGCCATTGTGGTTGATAAAGCCACAACCTTTTGTAACCATGAAATCCAACTCACTGTTGTATCACCAACCGTAAATACATAACCTGTCGTGCTCCTCCTACTGTCCAAATCTCCTGCCATGTCTGAATCTACATATCCACATAATGTAGTGTCTGATCCACTAAAACACAATGTTGCTCCCATGGTCCCTCTCAAATACCAAAGGATCCACTTTACTGCCTACCAGTGCTCTCTACCTGGATCACTCATAAACCTGCTCACTGCTCCCACTGCATGGGAAATGTCAGGCCTAGTGCATACCATAGCATACATCAAGCTACCAACTTCTGATGAGTACGGTACCCTAGACATCTGTATTCTATCCTCCTCAGTCTTGGGACTCTGCTCCTTTGATAATTTAAAGTGACCTGCCAAAGGAGTACCAACCGGTTTAGCATCCTGCATACTAAACCTCTCCAAGACCTTCTTTATGTACTCTTCTTGAGATAATACCAGCTTCCTCTCCTTCCTGTTCTGAGTTATTCTCATACTAAGGATTTGTTTTGCTTGCCCCCAAATCCTTCATAGCAAAGGAGTCACCTAGCTGCTTCTTGAGTACCTTTATTTCTTGCATGTTCTTCCCTGCAACAAGCATATCATCTACATACAGGCACAAAATAATATAACTACCATCAAGAAACTTCTTGATGTACACGCAATGGTCTGAGTGACACCTGGAGTAACCCTGCTCCTGCATAAAACTGTCAAACTTCATGTACCACTGTTGTGGAGCTTGTTTCAGGCCATACAAGCTCTTCTTCAATTTGCACACTAACCTCTCCTTCCCTTTGACCTCATAACCCTGTGGCTGTTGCATGTACAATTCCTCCTCTAACTCACCATGAAGGAATGCAGTCTTCACATCCAACTATTCTAAGTGCAGTTCTTCTACTGCAACTAAACCAAGAATAGTCCTAATAGAAGTCATTTTAACAACCGGAGAAAAAAATCATCAAAGTCTATACCTTTCTTTTGTGCAAATCCTTTGACCACCAACCGGGCCTTGTATCATTTCCTACCTCCATCTTCCTCTTTGATTCTATACACCCACTTGTTCTGCAATGCTCTCTTGCCCTCAGGTAGCTCCACCAGATCCCAAGTCTAGTTTTCCATAAGAGATCTATGCTCTTCATCCATGGCCTGCTCCCACTTCTTCCTGGCATCCACCTGCACTGCTTCCTCAAAGCACTCTGGCTCTCCATTTTCAGTGAGCAATAAATAATTCAAAGATGGAGTAAATCATTCAGGTTCCCTTCTTACCCTAGAAGACCTTCTCACCTTAGGAGTTTGGGGTTCCTGATGAGTAGGTACCTGAACTGGCTGTGCCGGAACATGTTGAACCTGAACCAGCCCCTTGGACACCTTGTTGTCTGCAATGTCCTCTAACACTATGTATTCTTTCTTTGATTTCTCTTTATGTTCCTGCAGCTAATATTTATACATGATTTTTTCATTAAAGACAATATCTCTAGACCAAAATATTTTCTTGTCTTTAAGACTCCAAACATGGAAACCAAAATCATCTTCACCATATCCAAAAAAGGTGCATTTCTCAGACTTAGCCTCTAACTTGGTCCTATCATCTTTATCAATGTGAACAAATACCTCACATCCAAATACTCTAAGAAATGAGTAATCAATTTTCTTACCAGACCAAGCCTCCTCAGGTATACCTCCATCCAAGGCCATAGAGGGTCCTCTGTTAATCAGATAAATAGTTGTGCTTACTTCTTCCACCCAAAACATGAGTGGTAGCCCTGCATGTAACCTCATGCACCTAGCACACTCCATGATTGTCCTGTTCATTCTCTCTGACACTCCATTTTCCTGTGGAGTATTTGGAACCATTCTTTTCCTGTGGATCCCATTTACCGAACAATAATCAAGAAATTCATTATTGTAATATTCCCCTCCATTATCTTTCCTGAGACATTTCAACTTGAGACCTGTTTCATTCTCAACCAAGGCTTTCCATCTTTTGAAAGTTTCAAACACATCAGATTTCTTTCTAATGCAATATACCCAAACTTTTCTAGTTGCATCATCAATGAAAGTGACATAATAACATGAACCACCAATAGATTTTACCTTAGTTGGCCCCCATACATCTGTATGCACTAACTCCAACTTACCCTCCTTCTTGGTAGGTCCAACCTTGAGGAATCTCACCCACTTTTGTTTCCCATAAACACAGTCCTCACAGAAGTCCAAATCTAACTCCTTTAATCCAGCAACCTGTCCTTTATAATCTACATGCCCTTATGACTCATATGACCGAGTCTCTGGTGCCACAAAGTTACATCTCCATCTGTAGCAACTAAATTACAATAATCAACACCACTGGTTAAATACAAAGTACCATTTTTCTTACCTCTTGCAACCACAAGAGCTCCCTTGGTAACCTTCCAAGAATCCGTTGTAAAACTAACCGTACAACCATCACTACCCAGTTGTCCCGCTGATATCAAATTCTACCTCAACTTAGGCACATGCCTGACATCCTTAAGTAGCCATGTGTTCCCATTCTACATTTTCACCCGAACACAACCTTTCCCTACTATGCTGCATGGTTCATCATCACCAAGATATACATGTCCAAAATCACCTTGAACAAAATCAGTAAAGTAATGTCTATGTGGGGTGGCATGGAAAGAAGCCCCTGAATCTAACACCCAAGATTCAACAATATTATCTAAAGAAAGAATTAAGGCATCTTGACAAACATCACCTGCTACCAAATTTACCTCTTTAGTTTCCTCCTTGTTCTTCTTATCCCGAAGAGCCCAGCAATCTTTCTTAGCATGACCAACCTTCCCACAGTGCCAACATTCTAACTTACTCTTGGACTTTGACCTTCCATGATCATTCGACTTCCCATGGTTACCTTTCCCTCTGTTCTTTTGTCTCCCTCTGCTCTCCACCATCAAAGCATTTCCAGAAGTAGAAGAATCTCCGGTGTTCTTCCTTTGCATTTCCTCACTTAGGATCACACCTGTTACATCCTCAAACTTAAGCTTAGAGTTATTAGAGACTGAATTACTTACAACCATAACCAAGTTGTCCCAGCTATCTGGTAAGGAGCACAAAATCAACAAATCCCTGACCTCATCATCAAAGTCAATTTTTACCTAGTTTAACATACTCACAACCATATTAAATTCATTCAAATGATCAGCAACAATTTAACCATTCTCAGACATCTTCATATTAAATAACTTTTTCATCAAAAATATTTTATTAGAGGCAGATGGTTTTTCATATAACTTCCCCAATGCACTCATGAGACCTTCCGTGGTCTTCTCCTGCGATATGTTGAAAGCAACCGAAGATGCAAGGCATAAATGAATTGCCCCGAGTGCCTTTCTATCCAGCAACTCCCAATCCTCATTCTGACATGGTTGTAGGTTTCTTTTCTTTTCCAGCCAAAGGAACATGGAGGTCCTTCTGATATAAGTAATCCTCCATTTGCATCTTCCACAAACCAAAGTTCTGCCCATTGAACTTCTCAACCCTCGATCTACCCTCATCTGCCATAGCTCCCACTCAAGCTAAACTTTCCCTATGATTTACAACTTCAGCAAAAAACCACCAAATCTCTGATACCAATTGTTAGGAATTAGAGAACAAATATGTGGAAACAATTCCTCAAACCACAGCAGTAGGAAACTATATAGCAGAATTATACTTGCAGAAATATAACAACATAAATAAATAATGCACAAAAGAAGACAAGACAAGATTTAACATGGTTCACCCAATGTGGGCTACGTCCACCAAGAACTTGCTCAGATTTTATTATCAACAAGAGTAAAACAACTCTCACAGTCTTCTCTCAGTTATGAACTCACAACAGAATTCCAAAGATGCTAAACCACATCTAAACCACAATTGACACCCAATTGCTTAACCTTGATCACTCTTGATCACCTCTTGATCATTAAGACTCAAGACCTCTTGAACACTCAAGATATCTTCAAGATACCCTAACACCTCTATTTATAGGATTACAATCCTCTTAAGAAGTCCTAAAGCTGACCCTATAAGTTTGAAAGTCACGATCTTTCAACTTCCCACGACTGGAAAAATAGTCCCGACATTAACAGCCAATTAACAACATGTTAATAGCAAGGTTGCAACAATGGCACAACGACTGCACATCAACGTTATAGCAAATGACTGCAGAATGCTCCTGAAGTCTCCTAACTTAACCATTCGAGCTCCAGCACTTCAACATTGATTCAAGAAGACCAAAAATAAGCTCCAAACCCCAACACCTCTCTTCTTCTCATCTCCCTCCATCTCTCTCTCTAATGTTCTATTTCTTCATTAAAAATTTAATTTTTCCACTTTTCGTCTGGGATGGCAAAGTATAGTGACTTAGTCTTGCATTGTAAGAGTCCTTTTTCTATAATAATAAAAGGACTTAGTTTCATTCCTAAAATAATGTGAAACATCACACATGGTGGTGAGATGAAAAGTCACATGGAGGTAAGATGAAGACACATTTTTGTATGCTATAAATTGGAATGGCTTCTTCATTTCAAGGGGTTTAGCAGGATTGTTGATTGTTGTCATCATGTTGAATTTGTACCATACATAGATCAATCAATAGAATATGAATTTCTTATATTTCTATGCTTATGTTCATCTTATCCCTCTCTCTACTTTCCAAAATTTGTAAGCATAGGTGATCTGTGCATAACCATTGAAACAATGGTGTCCTTGATTAATGAATCTACATAACTTTTGTGTTTGTATTTTGCTAGTCTTACTAATTGCTTATATTGTTGTGTTACGTTCTAATTAAATTTGGACCTAATCTAGTTGATATGTGAATTATAAGCCTACTCATAACATTAACCCTTAATCTCCTTATTTCTCCAACTCCCCTTTACCTCCCTTCACATCAAATTCATCCCTTGAGACTTTGTACAAACACCTTACCATAGTTTTAATGGAGTATTCATGTGTGATCTTGGACTGTAATGAACATCCATAATTTTTTTTAGTTTACATTCAATAATGGGAGCCTCCCCAAGTACACAAAGTAGAAGGAGGGACTTATCCCTATGACCATTGAGTGAAAACCATGCATGTTCACTGAAAAGAAGGAATATGGTCACCAACAAGAAAGGTCGCAACTATCATTTTTGGATCTATACATTTATTTATTTTAAGCTCATAAAAATTTGATTAGCTAACATGTTAATGTTTACTGGATAGATTATATTGTAATTTCGGTTATGATTTTCTCATTTGTGGTGTTCTTTTGTTTGTCCTTCTTATTATTTAGCAATTAATTTTTTGAATTACAAGACTTTCAATAGATTACAAAAACTAAGTGGATGATCTATAGGGATCTAGAAAAACACACCACTTCATCAGTTCCATCAGCACCAAGAAGGAGAAATAAGAAAAATGAATAAAATGAGGTAAACAGAGGTTTTGGAAGGAACTACTACTCTGTGTAGAGCGGCGGTTTCAGAACCACCACCCTACAAGGGAAGCAGCCTTGAAACCACTGCCCAGCCAAGGCGGTGATCCTGATACCACCGGTCTGCTCAGGGCGGCGGTCCTGACACTTTCAAACAGAAAAGAAGAATGGAACATGAATGGACATGAATTTGAAGTGCCCAACTGTGTCTCTTCCCTTCCATGCCCTTTCACATCCTCCAGTGCATGGGAGGACATGGGAAGGCCTATAAATGCATGAAAGGAGCAAGGGAATGGGACATTCAAAGATCAAGAGATATTGAGAAGCAAAGTTTAATGAGAGTAGTGAGCAAGATCTTCAGTGCTGGAATGGAATTGTAGGAGCGAGGTGTAGAAACAGAGCAAGAAAGTAATTGGAGAGAAGGTTTACATTGTTTCTTCTTTTCATACTTATTGTAATTTGTAATTGTCTATATTAGACCAATAAAAGTGGGAAGAAAGAGCAGTTTCCCTTCCCGATTGGTTTTCCTCCATTGGAGGTTTCCAGGATAAAATTGTTGGTGTTGAAGTTTTGAATTCTTTCCTTCTCTGCAATTTCCTTTCTATAGCACTATAAAATCAGTCACGAAGCTCTATTTTTTCAAGAAAATCTTTCATTTTCCAAAGTTGAAAGTAGAACAACATAATTGTGTGATTCGTAAAGTTCCAAAGTAGAAGTTTATGGATCATTTTGGTATCAGAGCTGATTATATATCTAGGACTATGGTATTCAAATATTTCTTGAGATTTTGTATGACAGTGACAAGGTCCAAAGGTGAAGAATTTTTACCTTGTGAGCCAGATATTTCTATGAAGAAGTGGAAACATAGAGTTCAAGCTCAAATGGAGGAAGAGAACTTGGTCCATAGAGTCGAGATGCTAGAGACCATGATGGATAGATTGAATAGAAAATAAGAAGAGCTTTCAGATCTGTAAAAGATGGAATCGGTGGTTTGAGCACTAGCCAAAAAAATTGGTATCGAAAAGATCCACAAAGAGGAAGAATGGGAAGAGCGTGAAGAGACTCCAATTGTAAGCGAGGAGGTAAAATCTACACACACACCTTTTAAAGTTGAAATGAAAGTGGAAATAAAGAATTTTGAAGGACTAAGTAGATGTAGAATTACTGGATAAATGGCTAAAATAGTTGGAAGTCTACTTTAGTGTGCATAATGTCACTGAGGCACAAAGGATCACCTTTGCACGTCTCAAAATGGAAGGTCATGCTGTGGTTTGGTGGGAAACCCATCTAGCCACTTGTGAGAAGAAGAAATGTCCTATTATCAGTACTTGGAAAGGTTTTAAAGAATTGATTAGAGATAACTTCTATCCTATTGGCCATAAGACTGACATGATGATTAAGTGGCAGTACTTTAGACAGGGCAGCGGTCAAAGCGTGCAAGACTACACTACGAAATTTCAAAGACAAGCCATGTTGCTTAATATGGACTTGGAGGATGAGGACATTCTGACCAAGTATTTGGGAGGACTTCACACTCACCTTCGGAGGAAGGTAATCTCCACGAAGCCCAAGGATCTCAATGAAGCTTGTATACAAGCATACTACATTAATGACAAGAAGAAGCAAGGAGAAATAGAACCAAAAGGAGACCAGTCAACAAGAACAACAAGAGAAAGAACAAGGGAAGACAAGTAGCAGAGGTAAATGAAAAGGTAAATATGTCACTACTACTTTTCATACTTGTAAAGATCCTAAGAATTTTTGTACGAATTGTGATGTAAATGGACATACTGACGCCACATTTTGGAAGTTGCATCCAGAATTGCACCCAAAGCACCAAACCAAGGATTTCAAGAAATCCATGGCCACTGTGAAGGAATAAAGAGAGGTGGATATTGAGGATGATTTGGATGTAGAAGAGAGGATGGGATGCATGGCCACTAACATGTATGGGGCAGTGGAAGAAGAAGAGATGAGTAAGCTATTTCAAATCAGAATCCAAATCAAGAAGACTAAGGTAAACGCTTTAGTAGATTCTGGTTATCAGTCAAATTTGATTTCTGATGTGGTGGTAGAATAACTTGGTCTAGAGGCTTACGCGTATCCACATCCATACCCACTGGGATGGGTGAAGAAGGGTGTAGAAATACAAGTTACAAGGAAGTGTAAGTTTCAGTTTGGGATAAATACCCAATACATAGATGTATTAGAGGCTGATATTATTCCACTTGATGCATTTGACATTGTCTTCAGAAGTCCTTACTTGTATGCCAGGGATGCTGTGTTCATAAGGAGGGAGAACCGGTACAGATGGGTCAAGGATGGAGTCAGTTTTAACATCCAGGCACACCCGAGAAAATCAAAGAAGGCTATGGTAAGTGCCAACCAAGCACCAAGACTTATTCAGGAAAATCATTAGTTTTGTTTTTATTTCATTAGAAGAAAAACAAAATGGATGTGAGAGCATGACTATTTTTGACCAAAGGATGGAGAATTTGGATATCACTTGTCAGTTTTTGCAGAAGAAGCCACCACAAGAACTGCTCATTCAAGGAGAAAAACAAACTTCCGCTATGCAGTCACCGTATCTACCTACGAATTCACTAGACCTGACCGTGGGGCAGCAAGAAGAAGAGGAGATACAAGGAACAATGGTGACTATAGCAGCAACGTACTTGGAGAGGATTTGGCCAATCCATCTCAAGAGACAAAGACATGAAAGGACTAAACCACTACAGTATGGGACTGTCACCATACTTGAGCAGGTTAGAGAAGAAACCTTTAGGCCATACTTCATGCAGATATACGCGATAGTAAGTTGCAAGAGCTTGCATCCACTAATGCCATCTATGCATGACAAAGAAGGAAATATATAGAATTTACCTTCCAAAGAGGATTGTACTCGAGGAAACTCAGAGGAGGATGTAGCACTGGATCAAAAAACCAGAGATCCACAAGAGTCTTGGCAAGGCTAGATGAGAGAATACACCAAGGAAGACCTAGTGGTACTCAAACAAGCACAAGAGGGAGTTGATTCCTCTACCAATCCCCCACTAAGTTTTTTGGGATCAAAAGCCTCCTAAGTAGGGGAGGTATGATCTATCAGGATCTAGAAAAACACACCACTTCATCAGTTCCATTAGTACCAAGAAGGAGAAATAAGAAAAGTGAATAAAATGAGGTAAACGAAGGTTCCGGAAGGAACCACCGCTCTGTACAGAGTGGCAGTTTCAGAACCATTGCCTTACAAGGGTGGCGGTCCTGAAACTACCACCTAGCTAGGGCGGTGGTCCTGAGACTACCGGTTTGCTCAGGGCAGTGGTCCTGATACTTTAGAACAAAAAATAAGAATGGAACACGAATGGACGCAAATTTGAAGGGGTTGTCATCACCAATCTGGCACTATGATAATTCTTCACCGGGAACTCCTCGTGCTATGATTATTTACCATGCACAGCCTTTATTTTGGTGGATGTAATCTAGAAACAAAACAAAAAACATAACACAAGAATACCATCGACTATGATAATACGGAATGATGACAAATCTAAAATATCAAAGTAAATTATAATATTAACATGAAATTGTTACAATCTCACCCATGAGGTACTTCAAGTGTTATTGACTTCACTTGCCTTCCACCAATACTATGGGAGAAACTTTACAATTACACCTCTTAATGACTTCTTCAACACACCTTTAAACTGATGGCTTCCTTTACACACTTCATACAATATTTCTCACTACTTCTTTCTATGCTAAATGAGGGGGGTAGCTTCTCTATTTATAGAACTTCCAGGCTTATCCATCTTATCTCTAAGATATGATAAGAAATCCACTCTGACGAATCATATTCCATACCTTAACTCTTATCTGTACATTTAAGCTTATCTTTTAAGATAAGATAAACCTTATCATTTTACATGGGTTCCACATTTTTAGACTTTTTACAAATAAAATACACAAAATATTTATGACCTCACTCCTTGTCCTTATTACCAATATAATATTTCTAATTCCTAATCATGTAGACCCTACTTCTCTAATTACCCTAACTTTGACATTTTAACATTACCGGACCACTTACGACAAATATTTACTTTTTACCACAACATTCCTATTGTACTTTTGACTATTACCGTACTATACATTACTGGTGGCGTCGTACTGGCACCGCCGTTATCTTCTATCGGACGCTACTACTAATTATACTTAACAACATCCTATTCCTAATACATACATTAATGAAATAGAAATTACGGAGGAAAATTTTAGTGTTGACATCTTCCCCCTTCCTAGCTTCTACTCCGTCCTTGGAGTAGACTATTCTGGTGCTTGGAAAATCTTCAACTTGTCATGGTTGACCCATTTCGTAATGGGAGTGCCATCCAATTCCTCCAGTCGGTACGTACCATTTTCATGCACAACTGCTATTTTGTAGGGCCCCATCCATTTTGGAAGAAATTTTCTCTGTCTTCTTTTTTTGTATCTAGAATCATATACTAGAACCAAGTCATTCACATGAAATGGAGACCACCGGATCTTTTGATCAAAGTATTCCTTCTACTTCATTTTCTTCTTATAGCTTGTATCCTTAGCTATTTCCCTCATTTCCTCTAACAAATGAAGATGTACCAACCTTTCTTTTACTGAATCACTTTCATCCATACTTTCATTTTCCATTACTCTGACCGTGGGAATATCAAACTCAATAGGAAGAACTGGATCAATGCCATAAGCCAACTAAAATGAGGAGTATCCTATTGCTGACTTTGATGTTGCCCTATATTCCCACAATGTTGCATGAATCTTTTTATCCCATTTATGTACCTGCAAGACTGCATCTTTTGCTAGAATTTGACACAACACAAAATTTGTTCATTCAACCTGTCCATTTGTGCTTAACTTGTATGTTGTTGCCTTCCTGTGCTTAATAGAAAACTTATTGACTAGGGCTTCTAACACCTCATTAATGAAGTGGCTTCCTTGATCTGTTACAATTTCTAATGGACAACCAAATCTGGTGACAATGCGTTCATATATGAACCTTGCCACTTGATCCATGGAAGCTGTTTTCAATGGCCTAGCTTCAACCCACTTGGTTAAATAATCTATGGCAACTACAATATACTTATTTATGCATGAGGTAGTTGGAAGTGGACCTACAATGTCTATTCCCCACTTTTCAAAGGGACCAAGTGGAAGAATAGGACATAATGGAGCTGATGAAGTCTTACGGTTACCATGTGTTTGACAAATATCACATGTCTTACAATAATTATAACAATCTTTAAAAAGAGTGGGCCAGTGATAACCTGCATCCAAGATCCTTCTTGCTGTAAGTTGTCCAGAGAAGTACCCTCCACATGTACCATTGTGGAATTCTTCTAGCAGTTCCTTCCCTTGATCATGTCCAACTGCCCTCTTGTACTGTCCATCAGGTCCTATTCGAAATAATACTCCATGCAGAATAGAATATGGACGACTGGCTTGAGTAATCTTTCTCTTAGTCTTTGCATTGGCACCATCAGGAAACTTGAATTCATTCAGATAATTCCAAATATCTATGTATTCACTAGGGATTGTGTCAAGGGATAACAATGCTGCATCAGGGAAATCATCATCATCACAAGATGATCCTAAACCATCATAGGCTCAAGAGAGTGCATCTGCATTGACATGCTTCTTTCCTGGCCTATCTATAATATCAAATTCAAATTCTTGTAGCAAAATTATCCATCTTGCTATCCTCCCTGATGGGTTAGGCTTATTTACAATATATTTTAGAGCCTGATGATCTGTTACAACTAGAAATTTTTTCCCTAGCAAGTAATTCCTAAACTTCTTTACAGTAAAAATGATAGTCAGAGCCTCTTTTTCAGTTACAGTATAATTTACCTCAGCACTACTCATTTGTCTGCTCCCAAAGTAAACTGGATGTTCATTCCTATTTTCATCCTTTTGGCTCAGAGTACTTCCTATTGCTGCATCTGAGGCATCAGTGTACACAATGAATGGCTTGCTCCAATCTAGATTCTTTAGAACAGGTGAAGACACCAGGGCTTCCTTCAGTTGTCCAAAAGCTTCATGCGCCTTATTTCCTGATTCATAAGTAACATCCTTCTTCAAGAACTGGGTTAGTGGTTGTGCAATCTTTGAGAAATTCTTGATGAACCTTCTATAGTAAACTCAAATGGCCTAAAAATGATTTCAACTTACTTCTATTAATAGGAAATAGTAACTCTTTGATTTTTGAAACTTTATCAGGATCAGTACCAATACCATCTCTGGATACAACATGCCCTAACAAAACACCTTTAGAACATCCAAAGACACACTTTGTAGGGTTTAGTGAGGCTTGTGCTTCATCTAACCTTTGAAATGTTGTCTCCAATCTGGTGCAGGTGGTCCAACTTGCTCCCATATATGCAAAAATCATCCAGAAATACTCTGATGAAGGTCCCAATGTAGGGTTCGAACACCCTATTCATCAAACGCTGGAATGTTGCCGGAGCATTACACAATCCAAAAGGCATAACTCTATAAGCAAACGTTCCCCAAGGAGTGGTGAACATGGTCTTCAGCTGATCTTTCTATGCTATACGAACTTGGTTGTAGCCACTCTATCCATCAGTAAAACTATAGCACTCCTGACCAGCTACTTCGTCCAAGATCTGATCTGAAAATGGAAGAGGGTAATTATCCTTCTTTGTTGCCTTATTGAGCTTCCTGTAATCAACACAAATGCGTAGCTTCCCATTCTTTTTTATTGAGATCACAATGGGAGAAACCCATTCTGAATTCTCCACAGCAAATATGAATCCTGCATCAAGCAACTTATCTATTTCTTCTTTTACAGTCTTGGAAAAGTTAGGATTCATTCTATATGGCATTTACTTTATGAGCTTAGCACCATCTACTAGCTCAATAGAATTTTCTACCCAACTTTCTTGACGGAGTTCCTTGTAATCAAAATTGAATATGTGTATGTACCTTCGAAAGGGCTGGAGGTAGGATTCCTTCTCACTCTCCATCACAGCATCACCAATCTTTATTTGTTGGAGACGATCATTAACTTCTTCTTCAGATAATTTTATGGGGTCATGAGTTGGTGTGACTTGAAGGATATCCATGACTGAAACCTCCACCTCACTTTCTTCATCTTCAGTGTCCACTACACTGGTACTAAAGTAATCAAAGGTTGTCCAATCATCAGTTTCATCACTTGAATCCACAGGTTCTGCCTTATGATGTCAAGGGATCACGTTTATCTTCACCCTCTCTCTACCACGTCCAAGTGTCATAAAACCTTCATTCCAGTAGTTTCTTGCATGAACTCTCCTTAGCCATGGTCTTCCCAGCAGCATTAGGTACGCAACAATACCATTTTTCATCACCTAAAAGTCTACCACACATACAACACCCATAATAGATATTGCCACATTTGAAACTACACCTTTTGGTTTAGTTTTTCCTTTATTTAATGACCTTAACATAAGTGTTGAAGGGCGATCAATTTTTAAACCCAACATATTCATTACAGACTCAGTCATTACATTAACTGCAGCACCTCCATCAACTAAGACATCATGAATTGAAATACCATTACATAATACCTCAGCTTGTGGAGCATAAGGATCCGCCTCTGCCTCCAAAACAGGGACCTCAACCTCCTTCCTTCATCGAGCATTGAGTCCACTTCGCAACTCCTGCCTCTTCTCAGAAGACATAGCCAAGAGTTGACCATATGTAATATTTGCAGGACTTTTGTACAAATCTTCCAAGATGGAGTATGGTCCTTGCCCCTATGAAATCAGAAAATCCTGCACACCCAACTTTCTTCTCCTATGTTTCTTACTAGTTTCTCCTTTCATCTTCTTAGGATCATTTCCATCTTGATTATCTTTTTCTTTCTTTCTTTTTGTTACAAACACATCTACTTCATTATTTCTGCTCTTATCTACAACATCAAAAGAATTCACAGGTGCTTTTCCTTTATCATTATCTCCTTTACCAGATGTAGAAGCTCTATCTAGACAATTATACTTATAATGACCCTTTTTATAACAACCATAACATACAACTTCAGAAATATTTCTTTTTGGACCTCTATCTCCTCCCTGAGAACTAAATTATTTTCCTTGAAGAATATTAATAGTTAACTGACCCATCTTTTTGAGCAGATCTTCATACTCAGTAGATTTACTAGGAGAAATATTTGTGCTCACCAGGAGTGGTTGTGGATTCTAGACCACAGGTGCTGGTGTAGGCTCTACTTTAGCAAAAAATTCTTTGGGCTCCTCTTCCATGCTTTCTTCTTGCCTTCTTGTAATCTCCTTTGCTTGTTCAATGGTAGCTGGGCGATCATACTTCACTCATTGTCTAATCTCTGGCTTCATCCCAAGAATGAAGTGCTTACATAGGAGATTATCCACACCATTCATCAACCCATCCGCTAATCCTTCCTTCCGGATTTGGGCATCGAGCTTCCTCCTTAGCTCTAGAACACGAGCATGATAATCCCTTATCTTCTCCTTCTCTCCTTGGGATAGCTTTGTGATATCGATCATGAGATCTGCATATTTCTATTTTTCACCAAATTCTTCAAGAAAACTTTCAGTTAATAAATCCCATGAATTTTTCACATTATCACCTAGTGTTTCAAACCACCTAAGTGCTGAACCATCCAAAAAGGTAGGAAAAAAATTCAGTCCATTGTTCCCTTCTTATGAGGCCATTACAAATACAAGATCGTTTAAACTCTTGAATGAAAGAAGAAGCATCTTCATTAGATTGAGCTGAAAAAACAGGAATCTTTCCCGTTTTCAAAAGTAACCACCATGAAATACCAACCCACAAGTACAATCAACAAGACTTATGTGCACAAATAATTGGAATCACTATACTAGAAAGTGACTTTACACCTTTCTACAGTAAAATAGAAATCACCACGGTAAACTATGGTAAAACTTGACTTACTGCGGTAAAAACTGACTTTACTGTGGTAAACACTATTCACGGTAAAAAGTGAAGTTACTGCGGTAAATACTATTCATGGTACAAAGTGACTTTACTGTGGCAAATACTATTCACCAGCAAAAATGACTTTACCATGGTAACTACTATTCACGGCAAAAATGAATTTACCATGGTAACTACTATGCACAGTAAAAACAAGGTTACCCTCCAATTGATTTTTGACTAAGTGGGAATATCTCTCCAGAAAATCCACCAACGAGGAATGATCCCGGCAACGAAACTAAAATTTCATCACCAATCCAGCACTATGATAATTCTTCACCGGGAACTCCTCGTGCTGTGATTATTTACTAATGCACAGCCTTTAGTTTGGTGGATGCAATCTGGAAACAAAACAACAAACATAACACAAGAATACCATCGACTATGATAATACGGAATGATGACAAATCTAAAATATCAAAGTAAATTATAATATTAACATGAAATTGTTACAATCTCACCCATGAGGTACTTCAAGTGTTATTGACTTCACTTTCCTTCCACCAATACTATGGGAGAAACTTTACAATTACACCTCTTAATGACTTCTTCAACACACCTTTAAACTGATGGCTTCCTTTACACACTTCATACAATATTTCTCACTACTTCTTTCTATGCTAAATGAGGGGGGTGGCCTCTCTATTTATAGAACTTCCAGGCTTATCCATCTTATCTCTAAGATAGGGTAAGAAATCCACTCTGACGAATCATATTCCATACCTTAACTCTTATCTATACATGTACGCTTATCTTTTAAGATAAGATAAACCCTATCATTTTACATGGGTTCCACATTTTTAGACTTTTTACAAATAAAATACACAAAATATTTATGACCTCACTCCTTGTCCTTATTACCAATATAATATTTCTAATTCCTAATCATGTAGACCCTACTTCTCTAATTACCCAAACTTTGACATTTTAACATTACCGGACCACTTACGACAAATATTTACTTTTTACCACAACATTCCTATTGTACTTTTGACTATTACCGTACTATACATTATTGGTGGCATCGTACTGGCAGCGCCGTTATCTTCTATCGTACACTACTACTAATTATACTTAACAACATCCTATTCCTAATACATACATTAATGAAATAGAAATTACGGAGGAAAATTTTAGTGTCGACAGGGCCAACCATGTCTCTTCCCCTTCCACACCCTTTCACATCATCCAGTGCACGAGAGGACATGTGAAGGCCTATAAATTCATGAAAGGAACAAGAGAATATGCATTCAAAGATCAAGAGATATCAAGAAGCAAATTTTAATGAGAGCAGTGAGCAAGATCTTCAGTGCTGGGATGGAATTGTAGGAGCAAGGTGTAGAAACAAATAAACCAAGTAATTGGAGTGAAGGTTTACATTTTTTCTTCTTTTCATACTTATTGTAATATGTAATTGTCTATATTAGACCAATAAAAGTGGGAAGAAAGAGCATTTTCCCTTCTTGATTGGCTTTCCTCCATTTGAGGTTTCCAAGATAAAATTGTTGGTGTTGAAGTTTTGAATTCTTTCCTTCTCTACAATTTCCTTTCTATAGCACTAGAAAATCAGTCACAAATCTCTAACTTTTCAAGAAAATCTGTCATTTTCCAAAGTTGAAATTAGAACAACATAATTTTGTGATTCATAGAGTTCCAAAGTATAAGTTTATGGATCACGAGGGAGGGCTAAGTTGTGCGTGCAAACGAGCGGGGGAGTGGTGAGAGGGGAGGGAAGGGTAAAGCATTTACTATAGTCATGGAAGTGATCTGATGAGGAGGGAGGGGAGGGAGATTGGAGGGAAGGGTTGGGATTGGTGAGGGCACTAGAGTAGGGTGACAGACTAGTCACAGGGGCAAGCGGAAGGGGAGGGGAGAGAGGTGAGGCTTAGTGGAAGGGAGAGTGATGGGCATGACCAAGGGAGGGGAAAGGTCAGAGATATGGTTATATGAGTTATTGGAGGGGTGGGTAGGATGTGGGGCAAGGGAGGGGAAAGGTGAGTTTAGCATGGTGTAAGAGAGTAAAGTGGGTGAAGAGTTGGAGAATTTTGGAGTGGTGAATGTTGAGAGAATTTTGGAGTGGTGAATGTTGAGAGGGAGTGAGATGTTGGGAGAGATAAGAGAAGGGATAGCTTAGTTTTGGGTTTGACCAAGTTTGTTCAAAGAGAGACCGACGTTATAGTGGAAGGGTGTGGGACACATCATAGATGAACGACCCATTTGTAGGTGTGACCTAGCAGAAGTGGATGTAGTTATGAGATGAAAAATGATGAAGTGAATAACGGTCACAACAAGTTGGTGAGAAAAGGTTGCGGGGTAGTTATAAGATAACTGCAGGGTTGTTGCACAAATATTTTAGAGTGGTTGAAGGATGGTTGCATAGAGGTCACTCCTATGATTAGGTTGAAGTGAGGAGATAGATAAAAGGAGTTACTAGAGTGTACAAATGACCAAAGCACGTAAAGGCCATACCAGAGCGCACTAGTATACTAGAATGCACAAGGAACCAAAGCACGCAAGGTACTAAAGCATGTAAGGCTAATACTGGAGTGTGTAAGGGGAAAAATCACACAAGTGGTTAACTAGAGTGTACAAGGGACTAGAGAATGTAAGGGGGAAAATGAAGTGTGCAAGGAACTAGAGCACACAAGGGTTTGACTAGAGTATGTAAGGGATGATAGCACACAACCTGGAGTAAATGTGGGGAGTCACACTTGTGACTAGGAATACGAAATATGAAAGAAACGTATGAGTAGGATGACCATAATAGAAGAAAATGAGAAAATGATGTGACTTAAAAATTACAAGGTAGTTACGCTTGTGACTCGATCTAAGAAAATTTTGGAAAATGAGATAATGTAGGAAATTTGATGCAGAAAAGATCTTAAAATGACAGAAAATGGAAATATAATTGATGAAAAATTGCAAGGTAGTCTGACCAGAAACTTTTTTTTATAAAATTTTGAAAAATGATAAAATGTAAGAAATGTGATTGATGGAAAATCATAGGGTAGTCACACCTGCAACTAGCTCTGGAAAAAATTGTGGTTGAAAAATCACAAGGTAGTAACACCTGTGACTGAGGCTAGAAAAATCAAGAATCATAATTACTATAAGAAACAAATGTGTAAGTGTCAGAGAATATTGTTAAGGACAAAAAATAGTTACAGATGTGACTTGGATATAATGGAATCTAAGATGAGGTGTTTTGATCGGGATACTGTTGTTTTTTCTTTTTTAGGTTACAAATGGGCCCAATTAGTTTGAATACGTATATAAATATCTATCTCTTGCTACCAATGTTATCTAAATGAGGTATCATTCACCATAAAATTTCTAGGATAATACTAATCACCAGAAAATTTCTCACTGTATACTTCACCCCGTTATCAATCAAGATGGGGTCATTACCATGGAAAAAATTAAGTCTACCTCAAAGGTGGACCTGTTATCTCTCGAAAGTGCAACCTGTAGAGAGATGAATGTGGGGGTTCTAAGAGTGCTCTAGATCTCACTCTTTTGTAGATACAATGGAAACACCTCATGTATGTGGGTATACCTATTGTTAAGGTGAGTCTCCAATATCAAGTCAGGTTCCTTCTTGATGTATCCTAAACTAATTTTTTGGGGTTTTGAGGGTAAAAAATATGACTCTAAATGAATTGAAAATTGAGGTGATACATTAAACTTGTTGAGGGATTTGAATGAATACATGCACAAATATTTGAGAATGGATTATGGATGTACAAACCAATAGTTTTCAGCATAATATTAAGGAAAAACACTTGATGTATTGAGGGAATGATTCACAACAATACTATTAAGATAAGACATGCACACTAATATTACACATAAATTACTAAATTTGAAGCAAGGTAAGATGATAAATCAGGGAATTTGACATTCGCAAGAATTAATAAGGTATACACAACACTGCAAATAATTGGAAAGGCATAAATGAATTCTCATTCAAAGGGAAAAACTGGCAAAATATGGTTCAGCACTCCTATGTCCAAAAAGTCCCTTCCTTGTGCCTTACAATTGCACACAATATATAGCAAGTTTATTCATCCCACCATTCCTAAAAATAGACTAAAAATTGTACTCGCCCATGCATCCTATTTTTATCCTTTATCATGAATAAATAAAGGAATAAAAATAAAACTGCTAATACAATGAGACATTAATAGACTTGGTTACAAAATACAACTCAGTCAAACTGCAATTGACTGTTCTATTTTTAATAAAGTTGGATGAATAATTTGGCTAATAATAAGCTTTGTTTGATGAGCAAGTCTTCTCTAATGCATGCAACCTTTGTCTTCTAGCTGATGATGTAACAACTATAACTTGATCCACATGTAGTGATAATATTAGAACTTTTTCAATCTTGCCCCTTGGATGCACATGCAAAAATAAATCTCTGTGTGAACAAAATAATTTTTTTATTTGTAATACTTTGTAAAAACAATTCACCCATGCATTCATCCTCTGTGGGGACCTCTTGTAGGTATGCGCAAGAAAATAATACCTTTATTTTGTGAAAAATAAGGTAATTAGCTTCACTTTAATCATCATGGTTCTGATGTTGACCCTTTGCATGCATTATTTTTTTTATTCCATTGTGCCATGTTCATACTTTGTCTTCTTGTGGAATATACATACTTGATAAAAGGTGTTTTTACAAAAATTAAGGTAACTTTTACCTTCTTGGTCTCCCTTTGAATAATCATTGCACTTTAAAAAGGAATAAGGTCATAGGACCCTTTTGTATAGTTGATGGCATATACTAAGCTTTTGTTAAGACCTTTAGACTAAGGTCAAGCAATGATTAATATTGGCTATTTGATCACCTTTGTTGACTTGGTTATCCTTTTGATTTTTTTGATCACAGACTATAATATAGTCTTCAGGCCCCTTTGAATATTTTGTAGCATCATGGTTTTAGACCTTAGAAAGGTCAATGCAATGATATTAATCATGGGGCCAGTCCCCCTCCCATGGAGCTTCGAACCTTGGCATGTCGATTACTCACATATAACTCTAGTTGAGTTAGGTATTAAACATTGACCATTGATCTTTATACTCTCACATCTCTATCGATGATATCTGACCTCATGGTAAGCATGGAAATTTCTTTAAAATTTGGTGATCAAATCTCACCCGTCAATTTCATGTACTGTGATGAGTTGTGTTGCATTGTATTTAACAATTTTTTTATTGGCTGCTGATCATAGTACTGTGAAATCTAGATCGTTTATGATTTGAACCCTGGTTAGCATGATGGTTTGTATTCTGATCCGTTTGATCTGTACTTGTAAACTTTTGAGTCGTTGATTTTTGACTCACCTCTAAATCTGTAGGAGTTAGGTTTTTTTAAAAAGATCACCGAGTTTTTCATTTGGTTATTTCATTTGCTCATTGCGAGCAGCAAAGTCATGCCAAAATTTAATCAGACCACCATTTTTGGTCTTTTGAAGCTCGAATTCAAGCATCATTCTAGCCTGTGAGGCTTTTTGATTTTGAGTACTTGTCATTTTTAACCTTCTAGGTTCTGTACGAGAGTTTATGGTCATGGCTGCTATTTTCGAAGGTGAGTTGCTTTGTTTCAAAAATGTAACTCAATGACTTCTCTTCTGTCGCTTAAGTTCTATCATAATTGATTCTTGAGTTCAAAACGTGTTGGGTTTCACTACTCTATGAATTTTATGCATTGATACTTGTCTCTTTTCACATTTCAACTCGAGTTCGAAACTTGTTCTAGGATCTTATCATTTCTCGGCCACTGAATATTACTTATGGTTTCGAAAGCTTGATTAAAAAATGGTGATTTCTTCATATTTTATTCAAACCCTAGTGAAATATGATAGAAACCACAATAACCAGCATTATCAGAAGGCATTTTGATGAAAAATATATTGTATTGGCTTGTCTTTGTCGTATCTACTTTACATTGATGATTTACTGGATTGGCATGAGCTCTTCTCTAGTTATTCTTTTTGTATTGAATACTTGGATTTTCATATATTAACTATATCTTGTTGTTTGTATTGAGATTACGTTACAAATTCGAAAGCCTTGGGTTCTTAAATTACATAAGTGCTTTCATCTTCTTGAACTTTACCCAAATCTGGGTCTGCTACATTTGAGAATTTTCGAGCTTCGAGTTCATCCTTGCATTTTTGAAACCTTGATATTTTTTTCCTTCATAATCATTTATATTATGTATTAAGGGACTTTAACTAAAATTGGGCTTTCTCCTTGTATACTCGAAGTAATTTATTTTCCTTTTTCGTACCTTCTGATCAAGGGTTTGTATTCTTTGCATATTTTCTGAATTGTGTGTATTTGTATGGTTTGAGCTCCATTATGTGAAATGCAATCATGGGTATTTTAAATTGTTCCTCCTATAGAAGACTTTGTAAGGTTTAGAACTTAGACAATATTGAAAATGATGTAAAACATGTTTGCAATTTTTGGTCTGCTTCTGATACTTTGAATATTTATTCACATCTAGCGTGATATATAAGATCATTTTGTTCCTGTCTAGTAACCTTATGCCTTTTGTTACTCTAACCCATCTACAGAAATTTGTATCTTAACATACTTTAGCATGTATAGTGGTCCTCTAAAATCAACTGTTCCTTTGATTTCTTGATCAAGTACTTCATGCATTGAGACTTATGTTTAAGCTAACTATACTTTTGAGAACATTTCAATCTATAGTTTCAGTATACAATTTGTAATGTTTTTCATTTATATTATTGTTTCATTATAAAAACTACCTTTGGTGGCTTTGCCTTTTACATGAATTATTTTATGAATTTTGATCCATTTGTTGCTCTAGCATTCAATGTTTGTTTGACCTTAAAGACAAGTAATTTCTTGAACCTTTCATGACTATCCTTCCTTTAATCTGAGTTGAGACAATGATTGTAATTAATCATGTATGGAATGTGTTGGTGTCCAAATTGATTCTCCTTTCAAAGCTAAGCATCATCACAAATTTAACAAGAAGCCTAGAGAAAGATAAATCATCATGTATGTCATTTTTTAGCTGGGGAGGCGATTCAGCTGGCTCTTTGTCACTCAAATGTGGGAGAAATGGATAACACCTTCAAAAGGATTTGATCTATCCTCACTACTTTAGGTTGTGCCTTTCAACCAAGGTGAGAGGACCCATTTTGTAACCTCTGTTGGTGAAGTAGAATGAAGATATCCTTATTTGCAAAAGTTAGAAAGGAAACCTTGAGAAAATATGATCAATGCACCATAATTTAACTCTCACGAGTTGTCACTTCTAAAGAATGGTGATATTCTCTAATCAAGGTTAAGGTTACTAAAGAAATTATGGAATCCTGATTACTTCTGCATATTTTGGTAGTATAATTTGTTCATTTGTGGACATAAAAGGAAAACAGGGGTAGTTCAGGTAGGATTCATTGTTTTTGAATAATTTTTGGTGGGAGATTAAGCAAGATAAACTTGATTTTTCTAGATCTTTGAGAACCTTCACAACAATTGGAAAACTAAATGATAGAATGCTTCAAAATAGATAAAATATTCCTTCAACCAGAAGGTGTGCATTAATGGAGGCCCATATTTGCACGGTTTCACACAATCTCCAAGAATTTAACATGGAGGATTGAGTTAAAAGGCTCAATTGAACATTATCAATCTTCGGTTCATCACGTCTAAGATACACTCAAAGACTTACAAACAACCTTTGTCAACAAATGAGAGTAAAGTGATTTTAAATTGTTTATTTTATTACCAGATGAAGGCTCTTCTCATAATGAAATTACAAATGCCACTAAACCATCAAAGGGATGATATCTTGTGTTATTCAGAGAGATTATAATATAATACTGTAATAGGAACAAGAAATACTATTTGCAGACATTATGAAATAAAGCAGACACAAATTTTCCCAAGATTAACACAGATTAATTCAAAGTTGATTAAATTCATTAGCAGGGGAAGGTTTCTTGAACAATTTCAAAGCTTTTCAATGGCTATACACTTGCAAAAAACTTGACATGATCAAATCTAAAACATAAGAAATTAACAGGTTTCTCAAATGGTCTCTACGGAAGATGGGCTTTCTCAAATTTTCTCGTAATAATTAAACCCCCGAAATTTTGTAAGAGTATTCTCATTGCATTTATACAATTCACTCACTCACTCATCCCAAATTTCCCCCCCAAAAATTGTTACCAATTTGACTCAGAAAGTCATGTTTAACAAATTTACACCCGAAGCTGCCAGGTGGACAAAGCATGAGCTGATCATGTTTCTCAAACCTTTAAACATGACTGGGATGCCACGTCATAGCCTTTTGACATTCCTTATAATCATTCTTTTATTCTATCATGCAAGAAATCTCTTTTTTAATCATTTCCAAGTGGCTCTATATAGTTGGATCTGACAAGCAATCCTTTTTTCCCTCAAGAAAAAACCTTGAGAAATGAGTTCCCTTGCATGGATTCCTACATTGGTGCCTCTCAAAAATAAATATCCATGCACAGACTATTCCACATACTTGTGCTGTGATTCCAAGTTGGCTGAGTGCAAATAGGAATCAGCGGAAGCCTCCACGTGTTTCCTGGGCGCAACTGCAAAGGTGAAGTATAGAGGTAAGTTACCAAAGAAGCATGGGCATTTTACGTGCTGTGGGCCCATGAAAATTTCCTTTTGGCATTTAAAAAATTATTAGTATAAAAAGGAGCCAACAGAAGCTCCACGTGTTTCTTTGGCGCACTTTTGATATGATGCCCGAAAGTGGAGATCCTAAACAAGAGCGGGCTCACCACGTGTCTCAGTCCAACAAAGTTGTTGAAAGAGTTTAAGGACTAGTGAAAGGTGCCACGTTCCTAGGGTCCGAGAAAGTTTCTTCGGCCATTGAAAATTCTAAGTATGGGAAGGATCTAGCAGAAACCTCCACGTGTCCCTTTAGCGCTTCTTCAAAAGTAAAGTACAGGGGCAGGTCCCCAAACAGACATGGGCCCTCCACGTGTCCCAAGACTTCGAAAGTTGCTTGAAAAATTCAAGTATAGAGAGGAGCCAACAGAAGCCTCCACGTGTCTCCTTGGCACAACTGCTAAGGTAGGACCCAGAGGTGGATCCTCAAATGAGCGTTGGCCCTCCAAGTGTTCAAGCTCTGAGTTTGAAGCGGGCCTTAGAGTTTCAAAAGGCCCTGATGACTCACCTTTCCGCTTCTAACTTCTGATGTGGGCCCCGATGGAGTTTAGGGTTATTTCATAACTTTTCTCCCTTGTACAAAGAGGTAAAAAACTTTAAAATGTTTTGTCGACCTGCCTTCCCGCTTGTAACATAAAAAATTGCCACATGTCCTTCTTCGGGGTCAAAGTAAGACTTTTTCCCTGCCACTTCATATTTTCTGAATATCCAATCAGAGATTATCGAGGCCGCGGGGCCAATTTGGTATTTTTTACAAATGTGACAAAAGTGGCTAATTTCACCAAAAAGACCCACTAGGCCACATCCAATAAAAAAGGACCACATTTCCATGGATGTTGGGACAAAAATTGATAGGGAAAACAAAACATGACTGTGGAAAAATAGAAGAAAGGGGAAAAACCTGAATCCACGCCCAAATTACAAATTATTTCTCATGGACAAAGAAATGGAAGACAATATCTGGACTTAATGTGACCTTCGACCAAAGGAAAGGACTGATCACAGAAACCAAATGAAGGAAACAAATTTTATGCATAAATACAAGGAGACAGAAAACTTCAAACCAAGCAGACTGAGATGTTTTTTAAACAGACAAGGTGAGATTAAATTGAACACCAACATGACTTTTGATCCATTTGTTGCTCTAGCATTCAATGTCTGTTTGACCTTAAAGATGAGTAATTTCTTGAACCTTTCATGACTATCCTTCCTTCAACATAAGTCGAGACAATGATTGTACTTAATCATGTATGGAATGGATGCATTAATAGAGACTCATTTTCATAAAGTATTATGTAATTATAACAGGCAGTACATTATTTTCTATCTACCTGTATTTCATTGGTGCTGTTGTGAGAATTTTTGACTCTTTCAATTATGAAGATAATAGTATCATTTCCTGTACTTAATTCTAAAAACAATGTTATGAGATATTATTTGTAATTCTACTTCAGCTTTTAATGTACATTATCTTTGATTTAGCTTGTATTTCTTAGCTCCTAAGGAGTGTCTATTCTGTAATGGTAAATAGATCATATGTACTTTGATCATTTCTTGTACCTCTATAACCTGTTTATGATGTGATATTTTGTATATGTGGCTTCTTATTGCATTACACTCCTTATTTAGTAGCTTTGTATGGGATTTTGATAGTCATCACTAGTACTCTACACATTTGAAATCTAGCAAAAAATTGTGATCATTCTGATGGAAAATGGTGATTTACATTACCTTTTGTACCTGCTATATTTGGTGTTTATTGGCTTTACCATAGTTGTACTTGCATTTCTTGACTAAAATCCCATATTCTAAACTGCTCATTTTTTATCATTCATCTGCAATAAGTGATATGAGAGCTTGAGGGCATTTCTAAAAAAATTTAATTGAAAGAATTTTCTTCTCTTTAGCTATCTCACAACTAGATGATTGTTATTTGATTTTCTTACAGTTTGATGTCACTTGAAAACTAAAATTTCTACTGTTTATGAATTGTCTTTTGTACTTGATCAACTTTACATGAAGAAGACACTACCACCATTATTAATTGGAAAATTTGTATTTTTTCTGTAATACATGGAATATTTCCTTAATTTGACCTAAAATGAACAGTAAGTTCCTATAATGAATAGTGAAATCTGAATATTATGTAACTCTTATGTAGCATTACTTAATAAGTTTTGCAAATTAAAAATATTTGTAGCTCTCCTTTCTGCTCTTATAAATATGAATATGCTACATTATTCTTTGTTCAATCTGAGTTGAATTTCTGCAATACTTGTCCTTAGTTAGATTACTATTAGATCAGTATAGTAGTTTATCTTTTATCACAGCTTTCAAGCATGTATTAGTTGTGAAATAACATAATGGAAAGATGTAAAATGTCTATTTTACATGGCGAAGCCCTATGAAAAATTTCTCAAATTTCCTTTTCCATTTGTTTCAGATGTAATTCATCTCAATTTCTGAGTTAATCCTTTTAATGTGAGCATGGAACTTGTATTCCAAACCAATGCTAAAGCCATAAAATTCTTCTAAAAATTACTTGATCACTCTATAAGTTTCTACTTCTTTTTTTTATACTTCTTGCATTTAAAATTGAAACTTGGGTAGGATCACTATTTTGTTGTTTGACCTTGACATTCAACCCTTTACTTGTTTGATAAGGTATGACACCAGTGATGTAATCTCTCCTAAACATGATTGTTTCAGCTTTTAGACCTTTAATTAATTCTACATTTGATGAATTACATAGCTTCCTTTCTGTATAAGTCTGCTATCCTAAAAATATGTTCCCTTTCAGCATGCATTATATCTAAAAACCTTCCATATCTCTTGTTCATTTCTTTTCTGTACTGAAGTTTATTTTCTGTCCTTTCTTGACATGATTAATTTCTTCCTTTGTTGTAACCTATACCTGCACATCTTAGAAAATAGTTAGAAAAGATTTAGGCTATTTGGCCTCTCTTGTATTCCATAGTTTTTCTTCTTTCATCTTTCTTCTCTTTCTTCAATGATTATGAGGACCACATGTGTTGTTTACGGAATAGTATTATTTATCTGCTATGCATTTATCTTTTCTGAATCATACCTCTTGATATCAGGAGATTCATTTGCATGAAGATAGATAGTACAAGAACATGATTTAATCTTGATCTCGTGAATGATAGTCTCTTATCTATTTTTTTCAGGTACAGTGCAATTTTGAATAGAAAGGATGCAGATGGAGAAAAACTGGAACGAAGATGGAGTAGCGGGACAAAGAAACAAGGAAAGGATGGGTTCCTTTATATTCTTTTTCTTTTATTTTCATGCACATGTACCTTCTATTTTAGTAGTTATGATGTTTACTTGAGTCACATCCCATAGATTGTGTGAGAAATATTTTAAATTCCTTATGAAAAAAACATTGAATTTTTAAATTGAGTTGTGTACTTCCTTCTACATTTCATCTTTGTATATGGATTGTATAATGAATTAAACAACTCAATAACACAATTGAATGTATTTAATCATGAAGGAAATAAATTTAAAATACCTATAACTTTAGTAATGAACCTTGATTGTTGTAATATGCAACCTTGGTTGTTCCAAAACTTAACACTTCATATATTATGTATTTTCTATCTTAATCAAGATAACACATCTGTCCTTTGGGGCCTTTGGGGTCTTTGTGTTGTTTTGTTGAAGACAAACATGAAATTGCAGACTATGTGATTTGTTACATTTTGTAACATACCATTCACAGGAATGGGAAGTTCCTCTCCATTCAGCCTTGAAAGTTGAAAAGCATTATGTTCCTTGCAAGCTTAAATCATATAAAGACCACTCCAGATGGTATCAAATTTCATGTGGTTTCCTAGATTTGCACAATCAACATCCCATTTGAACACAATGTCTCCTTCATTAAAGACTCTAAACTTAGCTTTCTTATGAAAAGTTTTCTTTATCTATTTTTTATTCTTTTCCATATTCAGATGAGCTTGATCTCTTAATTTCTATAACTCCATTAACTATGCGTAACAAACCTACAATGGTTCATTTTCAAGTAATTCCATCTAATGTAGTAAATTTAATGTAGGTAACTAAACTGAGATGGGCATTCTTGCCTCTCTTCCATAAACAAGCTTGTGCGGTGAATTGCTAACTGATCTTTTAGGGGCTACTCTGTCAACCCAAAGTGTTGAATTTAACATTATATGCCAAGCTCTCTGGTTATCTTTGAGTGTTATTCTGCCAATCCTTAAAATATTTTAGTTAGTACTTTCATCTAACCCATTACCTTGTGGGTAATAATTAGATGACGTACTTAAATAAATTTTGTGCTTAATAGCCAAACTTGTTACCGTTGCACCAAGAAATGATAAGGCATCATCTAAAATGATAGTTTCTGGAACACTAAATATGCAAACATACCTTCATAAAAGGATAATATCGAAGCCTCATTAGCCTTTTTCAAAGATATTGCTTCAGTCCATTGTGTAAAGTAATCTGTAGCAGTCAAAATCCACTTGTGTCCTTGTGACAAAGGTTGATTTATCATGCCAATAAAATCAAGACCCCACTGCATGAATGGATGATCCACTAAAATAGGTTATAGGGGAAACGAAGCTAAACATTCTTTTCTAACAAAGAAAGCACATTTCTTACACTTTCTGATCCATTTGAAGCAATATTTGAATATGCTAGGCCAATAGTAATCAACTTTCATAATTTTTAAGGATGTAGTACGTGTTGAAAAGTGAGCTCCTACCGGTCCTTCATGGAATTCAGATAATAATTTTTGAATTCTATCATAATCAACACATCGCAGCAAGATTCTATTTATATCTCTCTTAAATAACATGCCATCAATGAAAACATAAGGTATAACTTGTAACCTGAAATACCTTCATTTGTTCTTGTCCATTCCTTCTGAATAAGTACCATGCTGTAAATATTCAACCAAATCAGTCATCCATCTTGATTCCTGAACTTCTTTAATGACTTCTGGATGTTGATTTTCTAATTCCTGAAGCAAATCTGATTGTTGATATGAAAATTCAACATGTTGTTCTGAATTTTTTAGTTTAGCAACTTGTTGTTTTTCCATATCATCGATCAGATGTTCACATAAACCTTTTTCTCGTACTTTCTTTGTAACACAAATGTCAACATCGTATTCCATAACCTTCGTTATCTAGCCTGCTCTCTTCTCATTCAATTCTTTATTTAACAAGAAAGATTTTACACTTGGATGAGAAACAAGAACATGTATCTTATTGTTTGAAAGCATGTACTTAAATTCTTTAGTCCTCTGACTACTGAAAGTACTTATTTTTCAAGAAAAGTGTACCTTATTTCGTAGTCATGAAAACTTTGTCTAAAGAAAGCAATTGGCTGCTCAATATTTTCATCATTAACCTAAGTTAATATGGCTGAAATTGTTTCAGCTCCTGCAAGTGCATACATTGTAAAATATTTTTCAAAATTTGGATTTGCAAGAGTAGGAGCCTGTGAAATGGCCGTTTTAATTGCTTCAAATCATTTTCTTCCTTCACTGGTCCAAGATAAAGTCTTATATTTCTTTAACATAGTTGTCAATGGTTTAACCAATGCTACAAAATATGGAATAAATCTTCTAACAAAGTTGATTTTTCCTAGAAATCCCTGTAATTCCTTCTTTTGATAAGGCAATAATAGTTGTGATATGGCTTCAATTCTGAAAGAGTGAATTGCTAAACCTTGTTTAGAAATAATGTGGCCAAGCAATTTACCTTGGTGTACTGAAAAGATAGAATTTTTGGGATTCAATGATATTCCAAACTTTCTACATAACTGAAAAGTCTGCCTTAAATGTATTAGATGTTCATCGGAATTTTTTGAAAATATGGTAACATCATCCAAATAAACCAATATGTATTTATTTAGTAAGGTACGAAAATTCATGTCCATTGCATGTTGAAATGTTGCACCAACATTTGAAAGGCCAAAAGACATTATTTTGTAAGCATAAGTACCCCACTTGGTGGTAAAAGTTGTTTTATATCTATCTTCTTCTCAGACTAGAATCTGATTGTATCCACTATAACCATCCAAAAGAGATAGTCTATTAGAACCAGAAAATGTTCTCAAAATCTGATCCATGTTAGGTAGTGGATAATGATTTTTCAATGAAGCCTTGTTAAGATCTCTAAAATCCACACATAATCTGATTTCTCCATTCTTTTTCTGAACAGGAATAAGGTTGGCTATCCAAATTGAATGCTTGACTGGAAAAATAATACCTGATTCGATTAACTTAGATAACTCTTTTCTCATTAATGGCTCAATTTTCATATTTACAGACCTTTCCTTATGCCTAACTGGCTTAGAATTTGGATGTAATTCTATTGTATGCTGAGCTAAAATTGGATCAAACCCTCTCAAATCTTGTTACTTCTAGGTAAAAACATCTCTGAATTCTTTACATAATTTGATAAATGACTGTTTTTCAGCTAAAGAACATACCTTTGCAATAAGTAGTTTCTTGTTGTCATCCACCAAGATTTCTTCATAATTATTTGCGTGAGTTGAAATCTTGCCTTTGTCCTTTCTTAACTGATCATCAGAACTGAAAATGTCTTCTAGAGTGACCAATCCTTGAGGCAACCTGTTTTTTTTTAACTAAACAATTTGATCACCATAGAAGTGCTACAGTTTTTCCTGATTTACTACAGAAAATTCAGCCTCTTGCTACAGAAATCTGCAAATCTATTTATCGTCTTCGAAAACCTGCCAATTCTCTCCATTGTCAGGCACTAAAGGTCTAATAATTAATTTAATATGTGTTTGTACCTTGTTGTTTTCAATTTGTTCTAGTACATCAAAACTAGCACCAGCTGGTGCAAGCCTATTTGCATGTTTATTTTCATCTCTTGGAATAGATTGAATGTTAATAACATCTTAATCATCCATTAATTTTGAAAATCTATGTTTGTAAGACTTCAACAATGAATTATTACACACATTAAAGTTATTTACTTGATTAATAACTAATTCGGAATCTCTGAAAACTTGTGAAGTGTTGATACCTCTCTTTCTAGCCCATTGCAAGCCATGAATTAACACTTTGTATTCAGCTACATTACAAGTACAAGAAAACTACAAACTTAAAGCTGAAAATTACCTTTCATTTGAAGGGGAAGTAAGCATTAAACCTGCACCTTTTCCTTTCTTATTTTTGGCTCCATCGAAGTGAAGCTTCCATAGCCCTTCTGTTGCTTCTTCTATTTTGGAAAACAAGGGAATTGGTGCATTTTCTTCATGCAAGCAATAAACACTGAACAAATCTTCTTCCACTTCCTTAAAATGGTCATAGGAATTTTCTTATTGAGTCTTTTCATCCATGAACAGATTAGAAACACCATAAAGTGTGGAAACATGAGCCGTAACATCAAAATCAGACTAATCTGGAATCTGGTAATTTGTTGTAGCATTTGAAGCATGAGGCTCAATATGAAATCTAGCAAGAGGATTTGAATTTATAGTAACCTTAGTTCCATATCGTGTAGTTAAGAACAAAAATGACCAATCTAGAGAAAGATAACCTCCTATTTTTGCTGTAAAATATTGTGATAAACATAAGGCAAAATAAGGAGGTAAATCTACAATAGTCACATCTTGTAGAATTTTAACATTGAGACAAGCATGTAAAGTTACTTCAAGGTTTCTGATAATACCAACTGTATTAGTTGTTGTCCCATCTAGCTGAAACATGCTTTTCTCAGTAGGCTCATACTACATGCCCAAATTTTTCGTATTTACTTTTGGCATAATTGTGCTACTTGCACCACTGTCAACCATGCAGTTATGAACTAAATGATCTCCAATAATCAGAGATAAATAAAATGGTGGTGGATTCTTGATATCATGAGTGTTTAAGACCTTTTGAACCATCCATTTAAATTCTTTAATGTGGTCTTGTTCCATTGTTCCAAGGACCATGTCCATTTTCTGAACTTCCTTTTCTGTCGGTTTTGAAGAAATCTACAGCTTAGCAAGTTCATGAGAAAACAACTCCTATTGTCCTGGAATACTTAGAGCATCCCACATTGAGATATTAACATTATGTTTTTTCATTACATCAACAATATTAAAAGAAGCAACAGTTTTGGAAACAGATTCTATTATCTTAGCATAGGATTTGGCGAAAATAGACTCTGCTTCAGTTGCTTTTGATATCTAAGGTATAAACAATCTTCTTAGATCATGTTGTGACTGTTTTTTCTCTTCTTTACCAGCTGAAACACCTAATGGGTAATAAATTAACGTAAATTAAAAATAAACTAGCCCAGCCTACATGTTTTCTAAGGAGCAAAAAAACGGTTAGCTGATTTTTGGCTTGTAGTTTTTGTTTTATCAGTGACTGTGGGTAGAACAGGCCTATTTTGTTATTTTTCTCTCTCCTGAGCCTTTTCTTGGGCCCTAGTAGTAACAGAAATAAAGTCATCTTCACTAAAACTGACCAAGTTCTGTTCAGGTGCTTTTTGAACATGAGTTTCTTGTTACCCACCCTCCATTTGAGGCATATATAATGCTTCAAACTGAGGCTATGCAACAAGGCTTATATTCAGGAATGCATTTGGTTAGTTGGGAGTTGAATGAGGTTGACACCATTCTTATGTAACCATGTTAACTTGAACAAGAGCGCTAGATGAACTAGGAGATTTTTGGTCAAATTTCCTTAGCTAATATTACTGTCTATAATTATGATTCTTCTGATATGGCTGCCTATTCTGCTGATTTTGTTGGTTTTGCTAATAAGGAGCTTGATATGGCCTACTAGGTTGGGCTAGTTTGTTTTTAATTTACGTTAATTTATTACCCATAGTTTGCAAAGATTTAAATACATCATCTAAAGGAGCTAAAATAATAGGCTTTACAATGGTAATAGGCTGTAGAATATGTGAAAAATCTACTATAAGAGGCATCAAAGGCCTTGGTGCCAATTTACTAGCTTGAATAAGGCTATTTTCATCTCAGATAGCAATATCATAAGCTTTCAGGAGAGTAGATCCTCCCATGGATTGAATCATAGTTGAAATATCACTATTTAGGGCTCTAAGATAATAAAGAAAAGCATGGTCAGCTTGAGGCTTGACACTTGCTGGAATTCTTTCCCTAGTCCTAGAAAAATGGATATTAAAACTGGCCATAAATTCATGAGGAGCTCTCTTAATTGTAGACAATTGTTCTATGATGGATAAATGATCTAAATGATCTTGAAATTATTTCAGAAATTTCTCACCTAACTCATCCCAAGTTCTTATGCTTCCAATTTCTAAGGTTCTATACCACTGCAAGGTTTACCCTTTAAAAGATGCAACTAAAAGTCTCAAATCCACATCTTCATATGTGATATTATGGACTGCACATAGGGCTGCAACATCTTTGATGTGCTCTATAGGTGTAGCCTGATTTTCACTAGTGAATGAAGGCATAATTTTCATGTCAGTATTAGGAATATCATGATAAACTAGAATTAATAATGAGCTTCCATTAGTAAAGGTTACAACAATTCCTAGGTGGTTGAATAAACATTGGAAAAACTTAGATCTGAACAAAGAAATTAATACATGGTGAAGGAAGATTAGGAGGAGGGTTGTTAAAACTAGGCCTATTATAAGGTAGGGTGTTACCAACTCTTCTTCTTAACCAAATTTATATCTATAACCAAACTGTTAGGGAAAATAAAACCAAACTAAAAGCAATAAAAAACCCTAAAGAAGACACAATTAAATTTTAAAAAAAAATAAATTTACCCACAACCAAAATGGTCTCACCATGGTCGCCAAAATATATGCCTACATTTGGATCACCTGCAAGATGTATTAGTTTATATAACAATCACAAAATCAATGCTACTAAAAATAATGGGCTTATGATCCTATTGAAAAAGTGAAGGACAATCATGGGTTCTTGAATAAATAAAGTGGATTAAAATCTTCTTGATCTGAATCTATAACCTGCACACATACACACTTGGAAAAAAATTAGTTATTTTTGGTGGTTAAGGGACCTTCCTTGGTCAAATCCCTAACCAATTAAGGAGATAAAATACATTTTATCATAGTAAAATGGAAAAACAATGTATGAAAATGAAAGGTATACCTGAATCAATCGTAGGCCAGTCACAATTGCAATTCACTGAAAATCACACAGAGATCGCAAGACAATCACAGTTACGAATGACACCTATGTTGAAAGATTACTAAAAAAATGATGCATCAAGTTGAACATATCCTTTGTGATCCACCTTCACCTCTTTAAAACCTACAATAACGAAATATGCAAATAAAGAAGAAAATACTCAAGTATGGGCTCAAGTGCATAAAGAGTTAAATATAACTATGATAGTTAAATGATAGTGGTGAGTGGTGTTTTATAGTTCTTGAGTGCATGGAATAATATGACACATACGGGTGCAATGCGCATAGGTGAGTGAGATGATAAGGGTCCATAGTGTATTGGGAATTCACATGCATAGATGGGATGGACATAATTAAATGTGAGTGGTTGAGGGTTAATTAATGAGTGATGGGTTTCTTTAATCACCATTTTGTTGGGTTTTATATTTTTAAGTTTCTTTTGTGGGATTATTTTATTTTTTACGGTTATTTTGTTTTATGATGTTTTGGTATTTTTGAATAGGATACCTTATGACAAGGTGCATTTTCTAGTGTCTACAACTAGAGGAATGATGTAATAGTACCAAGTGCATAATTTTGTGTCTATATTTCCCCCATTTTATGTTGGTGAATGAATATTTGGTACCATAAAGTAGATAGGAAGATCGTACCTTATGGAGATCCAAAGAAGTGTGTAACTATAACGTATTGAAGAGATATTATAAATGATAACATTATGAATAGAAATCATAGTATGTGTACCATGGAATCTAAAAGGGGGTGAGTGATTCTATAAAATATTGATTTTATTAATAATCTAAAAATTACCGCAATGTAATAACTAAAATATACTAAAATGTACATGCTAAATAATTTATTTTGTAATTGAAATAAATGGGGAAGGGTACTTACCTTACAGTGATCTGGAATTGAACAGAGTGATGGAAATATGGAACAGAGTGTTGTAATGATCTCCAGAAAATAGCAGCAAAGGTGGATCTTGTTGGGCGGGGGTGCCTGGAGTAGGACAGGGGGGCCTATGGGTTCCCTGGTTTGAAATACAGGTGCTCTAGTATGTGAAATGGCTCAGAATGTGATCTTGATATGGTCGCTAGGTCTTCACAATGTATCACTCTTGAATGGGTGAGTGTCATGCTTACTTAAATGATGTCTCCACAAATATGTAATGAATAATTACCTGTAAAACCCCATACAAAACATCAAACCTTAAAAAAAGATAAAAATGAAGGGATTGGACCATCCTCAACTACCAAATGGATGGACGTATAACTGAGCATTGCATTACATCTCAGACCCAATGTATTTTTATGTCGTTGTGTGTACAATAATATTCCTAGGTAGCCCTAATGCCAATGATGCAAATATATCGGGCAATAACTAGATATAAAATGCAAAATGGCGGATGGAATAGAATGAATACAACCCTTCCTATGTAGTGTGTGATGCAAAGTAGTGCCCAAATGTAATCCCTCGCTCTATGTAGATAGCTAGCCCTTGATAGTAAATAATCTTCCCTTAAAGTAGTGTGTATGTTATGTTTATATAGGGATATCTTGCTCAAATTTTACTAATAATGACCCGATATGCCGACTAGTACCTAGGGGAATGGAAGGTAAAATCATAAAGACTGACCTCAAACCCCTAAATTAGAACCAAGTGTGACGGGGACTAGGGCACCCAAAAATAAGGACCAGGGTGCCCCAGGTGCCATAATCCCTTCCTAGGTGCCTTACTCAAAGACTAGAGATGAAAAATAAGTGAATAATTAAAGCTAAGACTCCCTAAGAGATGACCAAAATTGTGCTAGTGACTGAAGATTGTGTAAGATAAATAATGACAAAGACCAACTGAACTAACGACCGGACTAGGGAATGGGTCATTAGTGAATAATTTTATTACGTAAGATCCATACATAAAAAAATACTTGGCGGTATAATAATAGTATTAAATGCGTGATTTTGTGACTACATTTTCCCCCACTTTATGTTGGTGAGTGAAATCTAGGTAACATAAAGTAGTTAGAGATACATACTTGAGAGAAATATGGAGAAGCCCATGTTGTAGTAGAATGCGCAGATGTGGTATAAAATTGTGCTGAAAGAACCATATAACGTGTCAAATAATGGATCTACATGTTAATCCATACAATGTAGTGAAAAACGTAATATTTTGATGAAGTTTACTAAAATGAGAGTGATGATTGTGATATTGGATAATTGGGGATTTTGAATGTTTGTATGATGACGATATGATGGGGTAGGGAGTGATCAATTCCCAACCTGATTGCATGTGTA
This sequence comes from Taxus chinensis, assembly GCA_019776745.2. Classification (NCBI taxonomy): domain Eukaryota; kingdom Viridiplantae; phylum Streptophyta; class Pinopsida; order Cupressales; family Taxaceae; genus Taxus; species Taxus chinensis. The sequence goes on along the minus strand of CM034151.1, from coordinate 233,552,811 downwards.
CAAAAAACATAAGGATTTGGGCATCCTGCTGCCAGAGGAAGAGTGTAGGGCGAAAGGTGTGTTATTCTCTAACCTTTAACTACATCCTCAATATCTAGCCACTACAGATGAACTTAGATCAAATTTCTCAGAGATTTTGGATCCAAATATTTTGATCAATGTGTTGACCCATATAGGAGCAGTATAGGAAAGGCAATGACAAATCATTGCCCCCACTCCAAGGGTGTCTCCGTAATGTGTGATGGCTTCCAAGTTAGGTCATCTTGAAGAAAACATGAAATATATGATGGCTTCTAATTTATGTCATCTGGAAGCAACACAAAATGTAGAATAACTTCGCAAGTTAGGTAATCTGGGAAAATAACAATGTAACTCCCAAGTTAGGTCATTTGGGAGGCCGAATATGTTGTATTGTGTCGATTCAATGGTATAATTTTGATTATTAGAGAATTGAATGTACTTGATTGTTTGATTGATTGATTGTTTTACTCATAGAGATATTTTACACTTATTTCTCCCAGGTTAGATCATTAGGGGAATCGATAGAAAATGATGAAATATCACATGGTGTATTAGCAAATTTTCAAAAATGATGAATTAGAGATGTTCAACCATCGGGTAGTGGTGTGCGGGGAATTATAGGATGTCCCCAATTGTATGCTTCCTTTTCAACAAAATGGGGAGTGATAATGATAATGAATGCTGAGCCAAAAGTAAGCCCAGTAATAGATAATGTAGGATAGATATCTTTAAAATGTGTGTATACTAAGTGAAGGATAACATCATGGAGAAATAACATGTGTGTCATGTGTATGATATGATGGTAGGTGGAATTATGAAGAGAATTATGCAAACAAGATATAAATTATAGTAAAAACACCCAAGATATTAGTAAAATCGTGCGAAGTGAATTAGTTGTGAGGTAAATGTAAAGTATGACTCTAGTAGAGTGAATAATGAAAAGTGAATATAAATAGTAAAGTGAAAGAGTACTATTATCTGAATAACTCTCCTCATTATTTTGACAATTTACATACATATTCTGGCTCTGAGATTTTCATTGCAAGTTATGCGCACCTCAGTTGTTCTCCTTGGAACATTAACTTGGTTGTTGTTCCCTCATGCGCACTTGCGTGCTTCCCCTTATCCCCTTTCCATTTTCCTTTTCCTCTTTATTCCAATTTTCCATTATGTGCATCCTCTGTGCACCCGCCTTCTTCCAGTAGTTCATGCATTCTATGCGCACCCCTTGCACTTGCTTCAAATCAACTAAGTCCCTAGCCCTCTCACGTGCCCTGTACATTACTTTGTAATAGTTGTTCCTTGACCATAAATTTCACGCTCACCAGTTTACCTCATTCCTCCACATGTGTTGTGATTGTGCACACCTTCCTCCTGTTTTTCTCCCACGCCTCGTTTTTCTACGTGCATGATTCTATGCCCTCCTCTGCGCCATCCTGTGCGACATCATTTTCTGACACGCTTGAGTGTGCCACATGTAACCAATCAAAGCGTGCTAATAGGGTACCAAATCTTTGCAAAAAATAAATGAGTGATAAGTGGCAGAAAATGACAAAGCATTTACACATTTTTCCATCTTCTCAACCAATCAATGTGCGCCACATGTCTTGTGTGCGCAGATAACTATGACAATCTTATGATAGACATATCATTTGCTACAGATCTCTGATCAGTGCATGCCACGTGTCTTACGTGTGTAGACGGCTCTGAAAATCTTTTGTTAACCATGTCATTTACTACAGAGATCATATCAGCACATGCCTAGTCTCAATCAATAGATGTTGATGTAGGTTACAGTTCTAGATATTCCAATTCAAATTATGTGTGGATCTAGTAGGTGAGAAATGGGAAAACGTCAATATGGGAATTGATGAGAAGATCTTATTGCTCCAAACACTTGATTTAATCTGATCCACCTTCCTTCCTTCTCCAACACGCCAAACATACTTGGGGAAGCACATTTGACAATTTACAGGTAGATTTGCAAGCATTGAATGCTTATTGTTGGTGGTTGTATTTCAAATTCTGGTTTTTCCTCCTTCTCTTCTTCTTCCATTGATTCCTCTATAAATGTAAGAATTGGGATCATTATAAATATTAGACACTTTGGATCCTTACGCATTTTGTTGAAGACTTCATATTTCTATATTCTGACTCATAAACCTCTATATATGGCTCGTGCATGTGGATATCAGCCTCTTTTGTCATTGTAATAGTTTTGTGCATTTCTAGAAGTAATGGAAGCATCGTTATTATGACTATTCTCTATCCTAAACGTGTTTTCTTTCTTTCTTCTTATCTTTCTTTTACATTGCATGCTTGTTGTGTCACTCTACCTCCCCTACAACTCCATTTTTAGTTGTGCTCCATGAAACTGATTTGGTAAATACGTTTTAGTCTGTGCTACACATGCATAGCCTTCTTTCACACCATTTCCTTTCATTTTCTCTCAGAGCATATGTTGTTCATCCCTATTTTTTTGGTGCTATTTCCTTCCTTAGATTAGTTTTCCATTCTGTTATCCTTTTATCCCTAGTCCCTTCGCATTGTTAGCTTAGTTTTCCCTTTCAGCATTAGTAGTAACAATAGTCGTAGAAATAGATAGAGGAACTAGCCTTCTCCATAGATATGTCTCAAGAGTGCAAGGTCCCACAACCTCGAGATGGTTCCATTATTGTTTCAAATACCTAGGCTCTTCTAGATCCAAGACACGGGTGCACATTTGAATGACCAACAGTTTCTGGCACGCTTGGTGGGACAAGTAGTGAAAGCTTAAATTTCATATTGCTAAGTTCTGGTGTGTGAACTTAGTATTGCCAGCCTTTGGAGGCTTATTTCAACACATCTGGTGACTCCCAACATTTTCTGATCTCCTATTTCACAATCCTGAGTGTCTTTTATGAAAAGAGTACATACCAAACAGAGTGTTGTAGCTGAAGGATCCTTCGAGTACCTCTAGCTTTCACCAATAAGTACACACATCAAATCTTCCATGCACACATTTCCATCTCCAACACATCATGCACACTTTGCTCCTCCTCAAAGAAAACAAGTACACCCTACCATGGTGCTTCAACTTCCTCCTCCTATGAACTTTTCTAGTTTCACTGGCAGAAGCCCGCTCAATCTCAATGGCTAGCATAATATGCCAATAGCCTCACTCAAGAGTAATCCATACTTCGGGGAAGAGAATCAAGTCACTCATGTTGAACACATTCAAGATGTGGCTAATGTGTGCTCTGTCTACCATATCACTCATGACAATGTTGTTGTCAGGTTGCTTGCAGCATCTTTTAAAGGAAAAAAACTCAAGTGGTATGGAGTCTTGAGACCTGCATCTATTGCTACCTAGGATTATCTTGGGACCGCTCTATGTAATTACTTTGAAGATAAATCAGATAATCTATCACTGGTGGACCAACTAACTACGACAAAGTGTGCACCCAATGAGTAGATGACTGATTTCAACATCAGATTCCATAAGACTTGGGAAAAAACTCCTCAAATTGGTAAGGTGTATAGCCCAGCATGATTTCTTGTATTATCTGAGGGCTCAAAATAGTGACTTTAGTCATGATTCAATCCATGGGAGGTATAACCTTATCTTCTTCATACAACATTGCAATAAGGGTAGGAAATAGTCTTATTCAGGATGGTAAGTTGGTACCTAGCCCCCTTGCGCACTTGATCCTAGAAATGTCTCCATCACCCCAACCTTCTATTTCTCTTGTTCCAGTGCAGAGTTCACAGCCAGTTGCATCCACATCCTATTCTCCCGTGTAGCATGTAGAAGATGATGAATTAAAGGACCTGATTAGAAACTTGTCCAACAAGGTCATATCATTGGACAATTAACAGGCGCAAGCCCACAGAGGTAATTCTAATTAGGCCCAAAGCCAAAATAATATACCTTGGCATAGTAAATATGGAAATCAAAGATACGGGAAGAACAAACAGAATGATAGATGTCATGATAATGCACACTTTCCTTTGCAAGTTATTCCTCCTACAAAACCCCTTCTAACGCCTAGTACAAGTCAAACACTTATCCCTATTAAAAATAACATGGCACAAGAATTGGAATGGTGCTTTCCTTGCAATATGCCTCAAATTCAATATCATTGCACCAATGCTATGCATACACATGCCTATATGATCCAGAATGATTATAATGTTGATCCCTCAATTAGCACAAGTGATCTTGAGAACCAAGAAACACCAGAGGCTCCACCTAAAGCTAAATTTATATTCTTTGGCATTGAGGACTTTTACGTAATCAATCAAGTTACAGATGATGCAAGCAAAGCACACACCCAGGTTGCACACAACACAAGGTATAAAAAGAGAATGCTCAAATCTGGTGCACAAGTTTCAATTCTAGCAACACAAGCAGATCCTTAAAAGAAAAAGGAAGATGCTAAGGCATCTAGTAGAAAAATAGCTCAAGTTCCAACATGTGAGGCTCCACATAAAGCCCCTCCTGAAGTAGTGCATGCCCCTCCTTCGGTAGGTCAATCCTCTACGTCAGCTAAGGTTCCTGCCTCTGCACCTGAACAACCAAGAAAAGATGTTGTTCCTCAAATGCACAAGTCAGTGGCTTTTCCATTAAGCAATATTGACCAGATGAAGAAGAAAAACATAAACATTACAATGTGGGATGCCCTGACCATTCCATCTTAGTGCGACCTATTATACGAGGCCCTGTACCAACTTCCACACACTGATCCAGCTGTCCAAAATTTATGCGCCTCTCTCAACATCTGCCAAGAAGAGGAGAAGCAAGTAAGTAAGATTTTCAAAACCCCACCCTTCTATATGTCCTTGATCATAGGAAAACATCTTGTCTATAACTACATGATTGATTCAGGTGCTAGTATTTATGTCATGCCTAAGAAAATTTTTGATGTCTTAGGTCTTTAATATATCCCTTAGACAAAAGGATTCCTACAACTTAATGGTTCAACTGTCACTACACTAGGAATCATCAAGGATCTTGAACTAACTCTCCATGCATGTCCAAGTTTCACAATAAATCTGGATGTGTCAATCATTGATCTTCCCCCTCTGTTTTCCATATATCTATCAAGAAATTTTACTGTTAAAGTGGGTGGTTACTTATCTTCTTATTAGACCCATATATTACTCAATACAAGGTATGGTACCTAGTTTACCAAACAATTTGAGCCAACATTTTCCTATCATATAGAGTCATATGTCTCATCCCCTCTCCAAGCCAACTATTTAATCCAAGAAGAACAAGTTTCAGTTTCTGAAGAGCATCCTCTTCCACCTTCTATTCCTGATCTAGTACTTGATGAGTGGGTGGAGAGGTATCACAAATTTGATCCATATGCTGAAGAGCTAGAAGCTTATGAAACTGGGCTTGGTACCTACTGCATCCTTAAAGAAGAAGTTGTGCTGTCATGCATGCTCAAGCATGGTGAAGAGAATCGTGACCTATGGAAGTTATACTTTGATGGATCCAGAAGTAAAAATGATGTAGGCGTAGGAGTTATTCTCATTTCCCCTAAGTATGAGAAATTATTTTTTACACACAGGTTAAAGTTCACATGTTCTAACAATATGGTAGAGTATGAAGCACTAGTGCATGGTCTTCTTATTGCTAAAAAGAAGAAGATTAAGGAGTTACAGATCTTTAGGGAAACATAATTGGTTATCCACTAGGTCACCAACAAACTCACAATGAGA